>JABACO010000025.1:91999-251999 GCA_013339895.1 Ephydatia muelleri
CAAGTTCTGTACTCTCATAGGACATGCCACCTTCGGTACTCTCATAGAACATGTCACTTGTACTCTCATAGGAATGCAACCTTCTGTACTCTCATAGGACATGCACCTTCTGTACTCTCATGGAACATGCCACCTTCTGTACTTCATAGGACATGCTGTACTCTCATAGGAATGTCACTTCGTACTCTCATAGGACATGCTGTACTCTCATAGAAACATGTCACATCTGTACTCTCATGGACTGCCACCTTCTGTACTCTCATAGGAATGCCACCTTCTATTCTCTCATAGGACATGCCACCTTCTGTACTTCATAGGATGCCACCTGCTGTACTCTCATAGGACATGCCACCTTCTGTGTCTCATAGGACATGCCACTTGTACTTCATAGGACATGCCACCTTCTGTACTCTCATAGGAATGTCACCTGTACTCATAGGACATGTCCCTTCTGTACTTCATAGGACATGCCACTTGTACTATCATAGGACATGCTGTACTCTCATAGGACATGTCACCTTCTGTACTCTCATAGGACTGCCACCTTCTGTACTCTCATAGAACTGTCACTTTCTGTACTCTCATAGGACATGTCACTTCTACTCTCATAGGACATGCCACCTTCTGTACTCTCATAGGATGCCACCTTCTGTACTCTCATAGGACTGCCACTTCTGTACTTCATAGAACATGTCACTTCTGTACTCTCATAGGACATGTCACCTTCTGTACTCTCATAGGACATGCAACCTTCTGTACTCTCATGGACATGCTACCTTCTGTACTCATAGGAATGCCACCTTCTGTACTCTCATAGGACATGCTGTAATATCATAAAACATGTCACCTTCTGTATTTCATAGGAAATGTCACCTTCTGTAATTTCATAGGACAGTCACCTTCGTACATCATAGGACATGCCACCTTCTGTACTCTCATAGGACATGCACCTTCTGCACTTCATAGGAATGCACTTCTGCCACTCTCATAGGACATGCCATCTTCTGTACTCTCATAGAACATGCCACCTTCGTACTCTCATAGGACATGCCACCTTCTGTACTCTCATAGGAATGCCACCTTTCTGTACTCTATAGGACATGCACCTTCTGTACTCTCATAGGACATGTCACCTTCTGTACTTCTCATAGGACATGCCACCTTCTGCACTTCATAGGACATGCATCTTCTGTACTCTCATAGAACATGCCACTTCTGTACTCTCAGTAGAACATGCCACCTTCTGTCTCTCATAGGACATGCACCTTCTGTACTCTCAAGGACATGCCACCTTCTGTACTCTATAGGACATGCCACATTTGTACTCTAAGAACATTCACTTCTGTTCTCTCATAGGGACATGCCACCTTCTGTTCTTTCATAGGACATGTCACTCTGTACTTTCATAGGACATGTCACTCTGTACTTCATAGGACATGCCACCTTCTGTACTCTCATAGGAATGTCACTTCTGTACTCTCATAGGACATGCCACCTTCTTTACTCTCATAGGACATGCCACAATTCTTTACTTCATAGGACATGCACTTCTGTACTCTCAGGACATGCCACTTCTGTACTCTCATAGGACATGCCACCTTCTGTACTCTCATAGGACATGCACCTTCTTACTCTCATAGGACATGCCCATCTTCTGTACTCTCATAGGACATGCCACCTTCGTACTCTAATAGGACATGCCACCTTCTGTACTCTCATAGGACATGCCCACCTTCTGTACTCTCATAGGACATGCCACCTTCTGTACTCTCATAGGACATGCTACCTTCTACTTTCATAGGACATGCCACTTCTGTACTCTCATACCTTCTGTGCTCTCATAGGACATGTCACCTTCTGTACTCTCATAGGACATGTCACCTTCTGTACGCTCATAGAACATGCCACCTTCTGTACTCTCATAGGACATGCTGTACTTCATAGGACATGTCACCTTCTGTACTCTCATAGGCATGTCACCTTCTGTACTCATAGGACATGTCACCTTCTGTATCTCATAGGACATGCCACCTTCGGTTACTCTCATAGGAATCCACCTTCTGTACTCTCATAGGACATGCCACTTCGTACTCTCCATAGGACATGCCACCTTCTGTACTCTCATAGGACATGCCACTTCTGTACTCTCATAGGACATGCCACCTCTTTACTCTCATAGGACAGCCATCTTCTTGTACTCTCATAGGACATGCCACCTTCTGTATCTCATAGGACATGCCACCTTCTGTACTCTCATAGGACATGCCACCTTCTGTACTCTCATAGGAATGCCACCTTCTGTACTCTCATAGGACATGTACCTTCTGTACTTTCATAGGACATGCCACCTTCTGTACTCTCAACCTTCTGTGCTCTCATAGGGACATGTCACCTCTGTACTCTCATAGGACATGTCACCTTCTGTACTCTATAGAACATGCACCTTCTGTACTCTCATGGACATGCTGTCTCATAGGGACATGTCACCTTAAGTACTCTCATAGGACATGTCACCTTCTGTACTTCATAGGACATGTCACCTTCTGTACTCTCATAGGACATGCCACCTTCTGTACTCTCATAGGACATACCACCTTCTGTACTCTCTTATGGGACATGGCCACCTTCTGTACTCTCATAGAAATGCCACCTTCGTACTCTCATAGGACATGTCACCTTCTGTACTCATGACATGCCACCTTCTGTACTCTCATAGAACATGCCACCTCTGTACTCTCAAGGACATGTCACCTTCTGTACTCTATAGGACATGCCACCTTCTGTATACTCATAGGACATGCCACCTTCTGTACTCTCATAGGACATGCCACCTTCGGTAAGTTCTCATAGGACATATCACCTTCTGTTACTCTCATAGGACATGTCACCTTCTGTACTCTCATAGAAATGCACCTTCTGTACTCTCATAGGACATGTCATCTTCTGTACTCTCATAGAACATTGCAACCGTCTGACTCTTATAGGACAGGCCACCTTCTGTATCTATAGAAACATGCCACCTTTGTACTCTAATAGGACTTCACCTTCTGACTCTCATAGGATGCCACCTTCTGTACTCTCATAGGACATGACCACTTCTGTACTCTCATAGGACATGCAACCTTTGTACTCTCATAGGACTGCACTCTGTACTATCATAGAACATGCCACCTTCTGTACTATCATAGGGACATGTCACCTTCTGTACTCTCATAGGAACATGCCACCTTCGTATCTCATAGGACATGCCACCTTCTGTACTTCATAGGACATGCCACCTTCTGTACTCTCATAGGACATGTCACTTCTGTACTCTCATAGGACATGCCACCTTTGCACTCTCATAGGACATGCATCTTCTGTAACTCTCATAGAACATGCCACCTTCTGTACGCTCATAGAACATGTCACCTTCTGTACTCTCATAGGACATTGCCACCTTCTGTACTCTATAGGACATGCACCTTCTGTACTCTCATAGAAAATGTCACCTTCTGTTCTATCATAGGACATGCCACCTTCTGTACTCTCATAGGACATGTCACCTCTAGTACTCTATAGGACATGCCACCTCTTTACTTTAATAGGACATGCCACCTTCTGTACTCTCATAGGACATGCCACCTTCGTTTACTCTCATAGGACATGCCATCTTCTGTACTCTCATAGGACATGCACCTTCTGACTCTCATAGGACATGACACCTTCTGTACTTCATAGGGACATGCCACCTTATGTACTCTCATAGGAAGATCCACCTTCTGTATCTCATAGGACATGTCACCTTCTGTACTCTCATAGGAATGCAACCTTCTGTACTCTCATAGGACATGCCACCTTTTACTCTCATAGGACATGCCACCTTCTGTACTCTCATAGAACATGCACCTTCTGTACTCATAGGAATGCCACCTTCTGTACTTCATAGGACATGTCACCTTTGTACTCTCATAGAACATGCCGCACCTTCTGTACTCTCATAGGACATGCCACCTTCGTACTCTCATAGGACATGTAACCTTCGTTGTACTCTCATAGGACATGCCACCTTCTGTACTCTCATAGAACATGCCATTCTGTACTCTCATTGGACATGCCATCTTCTTGTACTTCATAGGACATGCCACCTTCTGCACTTCATAGGACATGCCACCTTCTGTACTCTCATGGACAGCCACCTTCTGTATCTATTAGACATGCCACCTTCTGTAATCTCATGGAAACATGTCACCTTCTGTTCTCTCATAGGACATGCACCTTCTGTACTCTTCATAGACATGCACCTTCTGACTCTCATTAGGACATGCCACCTTCTGTACTCTCATACCTTCGTGCTCTCATAGGACATGTCACCTTCTGTACTCTCATAGGACATGTCACCTTCTGTACTCTCATAGGACATGCCACCTTCTGTACTCTCATAGGACATTGCCACCTTCTGTACTCTCATAGGACAATGCCACCTCTCTGTACTCTCATAGGACATGCCCACCTTCTGTACTCTCATAGAACATGTCCACATTCTGTTCTCTCATAGGACATGCCACCTTCTGTACTCTCATAGGACATGCTACCTTCTGTACTTTCATAGGACATGCCACCTTCTGTACTCTCATACCTTCTGTGCTCTCATAGGACATGTCACCTTCTGTACTCTCATAGGACATGTCACCTTCTGTACTCTCATAGAACATGCCACCTTCTGTACTCTCATAGGACATGCTGTACTCTCATAGGACAGTCACCTTTCTGTACTCTCATAGGACATGTCACCTTCTGTACTCTCATAGGACATGTCACCTTCTGTACTCTCATAGGACATGCCACCTTCTGTACTCTCATAGGACATACCACCTTCTGTACTCTCATAGGACATGCCACCTTCTGTACTCTCATTAGAACATGCCACCTCTGTACTTCATAGGACATGCTGTACTCTCATAGGACATGTCACTTCTGTACTCTCATAGGACATGTCCAACCTTCTGTACTCTCATAGGACATGCCACCTTCTGTACTCTCATAGGACATGCCACCTTCTGTACTCTCATAGGACATGCCACTTTCTGCACTCTCATAGGACTTGCCATCGTTCTGTACACTCTCATAAGAACATGCCACCTTCTGTACTCTCATAGGACATGCCACCCTTCTGTACTCTCATAGGACATGCCACTTCTGTACTCTCATAGGACATGCCACCTTCTGTACTCTCATAGGACATGCCACCTTCTGTACTCTCATAGGACATGCACCTTCTGTACTCTCATAGGGACATGCCACCTTCTGTACTCTCAATAGGACATGCCACCTTCTGTACTCTCATAGGACATGTCACCCTTCTGTACTCTCATAGGACATGTCACCTCTGTACTCTCATAGGACATGCCTACCTTCTGTACTCTCATAGGACATGCCACCTTCTGTACTCTCATAGGACATGCCACTTCTGTACTCTCATAGGACATGCCACCTTCTGTACTCTCATAGGACATGCCACCTTCTGTACTCTCATAGGACATGCCACCTTCTGTACTCTCATAGGACATGCACCTCTGTCTCTAGAATGCCTACTCTCATAGAACATGCCACCTTCTGTACTCTCATAGAACATGCCACCTTCTGCACTCTCATAGGACATGCCATCTTCTGTACTCTCATAGAACATGCCACCTTCTGTGCTCTCAAAGGACATGCCACCTTCTGTACTCTCATAGGACATCCCACCATCTGTACTCTCATAGGACATGCCACCTTCTGTACTCTCATAGGACATGCCACTTTCTGTACTCTCATAGGACATGCCACCATCTGTACTCTCATAGGACATGCCACCTTCTGTACTCTCATAGGACATGCCACCTTCTGTACTCTCATAGGGACATGCCACCTTCTGTACTCTATAGAACATGTCACCTTCTGTTCTCTCATAGGACATGCCACCTTCTGTACTCTCATAGGACATGCTACCATCTGTACTCTCATAGGACATGCCACCTTCTGTACTCTCATACCTTCTGTGCTCTCATTGGACATGTCACCTTCTGTACTCTCATAGGACATGCCACTTTCTGTACTCTCATAGGACATGCCACCTTCTGTACTCTCATAGGACATGCCACCTTCTGTACTCTCATAGGACATGCCACCTTCTGTACTCTCATAGGACATGCCACCTTCTGTACTCTCATAGGACATGCCACCTTCTGTACTCTCATAGGACATGTCACCTTCTGTACTCTCATAGGACATGCCACCTTCTGTACTCTCATAGGACATGCCACGTTCTGTACTCGTTCATTGGTGCTCGAGGGCCAGACTACTGAATGGTAAGCATGACCTATGGGAGCATAGAAGGTTGCACCTGCAGGTTTATGCACATGATTGAATCAGTCCACAGATCCTTTTAGGGCCTAATCACATTTGTTGAGTGGTTTCTCGTTACGATTTGCATTTTAATTGTTTATATTGCTACAAATATTTGATTTACAAGTAAATAAAACATTCTCTAACGAGAAAGTTGGTGGGCATATAGGATTGACAATGTTGGTGTAAAAAGCACAGAAACAAGTGTGACAGAAATGTTACTGGAAAATTGAAATAGGCCTATATTTAGCCCATTTTCTCAGGCGTGCGCTGCCTAAATGTGACTGGGCTAAATATAGGCCTATTTCAATTTTCCAGTAACATTTCTGTCACACTTGTTTCCGTGCTTTTTACACCAACATTGTCAATCCTATATGCCCACCAACTTTCTCGTTAGAGAATGTTTTTATTTACTTGTTTCATAAGTTTTTCTTTCTCCATGTCAAAGAACTTATAAACGCTTTGTTTTTACAATACGACTTTAATAATGAAAAGTAATAAATTAACGAACACATAATTAATTACAAATGGTACGTATAATTGTTTTTAATATAATTAATTATTTTGCCGCCTCCTCAGCTTCTTCTCCCTCCTTTTCCTCTTCTCCCCCCCCCCCCCCCCCCCCCCCCCTTCCCGCCTTGGGTATGGCCATGCGGGTGGCTGGGGCAGGAAAAAAGGCGGGGGCAGCAGTTGCGGGGGCAGAACTGGTACTGGCGGTGGGAGGGGCGCTGCTGGTGGTGGTGGGACTAGCTCTGGGGGGGGGGGGGGGGGGGGGGGGGGGGGGGGGCAGCGCTGCTGCTGGCCATGGTGGTGGGGCTAGCGCTGGCGTGGGCAGCGCTGCTGCTGGTGGTGGGGCTAGCGCTGGCGGGGGCAGCACTGCTGCTGGTGGTGGGGCTAGCGCTGGCGGGGGCAGCGCTGCTGCTGGTGGTGGGGCTAGCGCTGGCAAGGGCAGCGCTGCTGCTGGTGGTGGGGCTAGCGCTGGCGGGGGCAGAAGTTGTGATGAAGGAGGATGTATGTGCTTCCTCGACCTCCTCTCCTTCAGAGTCATCAAAAAATTCTTTCCCGACTTCTTCAGCCATCTACGTGACAGAGTATTGAAACAACTTGTAAAAAATTTAGTATTTACCTTTGAATTTTTTCAAGAGAGAAATGTGCTGTTTCTACGGGTCGTTGGTTTTACCTTATCCCTGTCCTTTATCTCCTCTGCCACTACACACCTACCATTAAGGTCTACTGAAATGGCTCCATGCTGTTTTGTGTGAGTGTACGAATTATCAAAGAAGTAAGGTTCAGCCCCAGCAGTATGAAACCTATGCCCGACTAAAATATCACTCTCTTGCAACTTCTTTGCATTAACCTTACGGATAGCTTTTAGCAGTGACCCTGCCTGTGATCTTCGTACACTGAGTGCTTTAGCAAGTAATGCATCTGCACTAATTTTACTTACTGCTGCATGGGCAGATCTTGTAACAACCTTTGAGCTAGCAATGGATGGCTATTGCAAAAGCATTGTTTACTTCACTCAGAAGCTCACTATCCCTAAGAATTGCTTTTTCAAGCCTCACTCCATACTCTGCTAGTGTGTGAGAGTTGGGCTCAAACAGGGAGTAACTATATGGGAGAAGATAGGGTTGCAGTACTTATATTTTACCATACATTATGCCTTATACATGTATCAAAACATTTCACCAATTGCGCATTACATGAATATTTCATTTTCATGCAACTCAATTTTGGGTAACACTTCTGTACACACGTGTAGTGGACCTTTAAAACAACAAAGATTGACCCTTTACATGTACATGGGGGAACTTTTACTTGTGGGAAGCCTTACTGATAACAATTGAACACAGCTGCAGCAAGGGGTGGATGCGCATGACTGACTTGCACTATACACACGTGTGTATAGTCCTTTCTTTTCAACATCAGATAACTAATGTACAATGTAACAGACACAGATGCATGCACAAATAACCTTTTGTACAAACATTGACCTTTACCAGGGAACTGGGAAGCCTTACTGTACATCTGATAATATGCATGCAAGCGTACAAGAAATGTGTTAATGTGTGCATGACAGGAAGCCATGAGCAACTTACATTAGCACGTAAGAAAGCTGCCCTTAGACTTTAAATGCTACATACAGCATGCTATTTATAACATACCTTTGGGTGGTAGTGGTAGTTCTACGACCCTTCCAATACCAATACCGACTCCTTCTAGCTGCCTTAATGGTAGCTGAATTGCCCCTGTATATCCGCCTATTAGCAGCACGGTTCTCCTCGACGCCCTCTTGATATCGCTGCCTTTTAGCAGCACGGTTCTCCTCGACGCCCTCTTGATATCGCTGCCTTTTAGCAGCACGGTTCTCCTCGACGCCCTCTTGATATCGCTGCCTTTTAGCAGCACGCCCAAGCAAAAATTTCTTGCATGATCATGTTATGGATCTTTGCAAGATTCATGCAAGAAACCTGCGTTAAATCATGCATGTGCGTGCATGATTTTGGAACGTTTTCATGCATGAATCTTATGAAAGAATCTTGCGTCATCATGCATGGCTCATGCAAGCGATCATGCATTTTCTTGCATGAGTCTTGCGGGATCATGCATGGCTCTTGCAAGCGATCGTGCATGAATTATTATGCGTCCAGCTACGTACCATGCATTAATTAACTATATATACTATACGGATTTCATGCATGATCGGGCAAGTGTAATCTTAATTATGCATACCACAGTACATTAAAAAATCTTATTCCTCATAATGAAAAATGTTCTTCTACTTCTTTTTCATCATCATCATCATCATCTTCTTCTTCTTCTTCCTCCTCTTCTTCATCGTCTTCTTCTTCATCATCTTCATTGTCTTCTTCTTTTTCTTCTTCTTTGTCTTCTTGTTGTTCTTTTTCTTCTTCTTCATGTCTGGGTGGCATTAGCTCGGTACCTTCTTCGTCATGCAATCTTAAATAGCTTCTGTTTACATCTCTACACTTCTGGTTGCACTTTCGTTTAAAAACTTTTATGTCAAAGCTGTTGGCACCGAACTTTTTCTTCAAACAATCTGCATGAAATTGATATACATTTCATTTTTGCACAAAAAGTGTTTTTTGCTGTAAACAAGGAGCATTAAAGAGGATGTAATTGAAACTAATGTATATGCCATTTGCTGAACAAACCGATTACTTCCAAGAACTAGTAAAGAAACTGTGTCTCTTAGAATTGAAAACGCATGCATCATATGTTTTCATGCATCATGTATATGTTGTACTTCGATAATCATACCAATCATTTTTCTCACACGATCTTCTGGCAGGCCTGGCCTCGAGCTCTTCTTTGATTTCATTAGAAGCGACTTTCTCAGCTCCTCTTGAGTAAGCATCATATCCAACAACGAAAGAGCTGCTGAGTATGGAGTATCTGCATTAATTGCTGTTAAGTCAACTTCCGGTTCTTCATTACGACTTCCCTATAAATAGGAAATTATGTGTGCCATAATACAAGTACATAGAAAAAAAACTCACGTTTTGCAATAAAATGGTTTTGATGTCTTTCAACTCTTTTTCAATATTATCCAGCCTCTGTTCAATGCGCTAAATAATTTAAAGCAAATTAACAGCAGAAATATATGAAATTTCACCAACTCTTTGGCCTGAGGAAGGCTGGTAACCCTTCTCATTGTGCTAAATGATTGAGCCAAAACAAATTCACAACAGAAACATAATAATATTTCACCCACAGTTTGGCCTGAGGAAGACTGGTAACCCCTTTCAATGTGCTAAATGATTGAGCCAAAACAAATTCACAACAGAAACATAATAATTTTTCACCCACAGTTTGGCCTGAGGAAGACTGGCACTGCAGGTCACGCCTTTCATCAATGTGCTGGATGTTGAACAAATGTACCCAACAGATGCAATGTGCATGAATTTTGAACTCACGCTTTCACGCAAGGCAGATTGGCTCTGCTGATCTAGAACAACCTAATGACAATACACAAGTATAATTAGTGAACTTGGTAATACATCGTTAGATTGTACTTACAGGTTTAATTGTGTTCTTTGCTTTCTGTAGAATACTTTTTAATGCATTTGGAGTCGTCTTCTGTGCATGTGAAGTAGCTGGAGTGGGTGGGGTTTCTACAGGAGGTTGATGTGACTTCTTTTGCCTTTTGCTTTTGTCTGAATATAAATACTCACAATATGAATTGAGCAGCCAAAGTGGTATAAATGCATCATCACACCTGAAAACGATACAAACGTAACAGGATATTCCTGTCCATGTTCAGTGATCAACAATTCTGCCCCATCTACGCAATCACTTTCACAAATGGGCATCTGGTCGGCTCTACCAAGTGCCTCTAGTTTTGTTACTTTCTTTTGGCCTGTTTGTGCACATCGTACAATCACGGTTCCTGATGTAAAATGAATTTAAAAGTTTAGAACAAAGTTGGCACGTGCGGCCGCCAAAGTGTAAATGAAATTAGTGGTCAATGTGTTGCGGCTAATCAATTACATTCTGTTTTTAACCCAACACGTGGTACTGTACAGCAGCTTTGCAGCGGCCGGTAAGTAACACTCATGCGCATGCTGATCTGTTATACATAAAGGCTATATAGCTATCTTAATGTTTACATGTCATGTGTAAAATTGCGCGCTCGTAAATACCTTTGATTAATTTACATGCCTATATATACATAGACAGGCGCGAACAAGCATCAGAGCAGTGTAGTTAACGTGTTTAGACGTCGCTACACGCACTATAGCGGCTTCCAAAGTCTATTCAAAGCTACGCGAATTCATTAGTATGTTAAAACACATGAATATTGATCTATGCATGTATCACAAGCTATACCGCATTTTCTTACTGTTCTGATCTTGTAGAGTCTCTTCAAAAAATCCATCCTCAAGTGTTTCTCTTAATTTTGCGCTCAGTTGTCGTGACCGTTTCCCAATCCTCTGCGAGCTCATGGTAAGTGCACGTGACTATAAATCATAATTAACGAGTATACTTCCGTTTGGGTTAATTGATGTTTTCATTACATGTACGTATCAATCGCAACCCAATATGTATAAGTCTATTCAATACATGTAGTTTCTAGCTGGTCAACATGGAGAAGCCTAGATCTAGAGGTCAATACAAAGTGTATTTAAGGCATGCAACTAAACGAGTGCCAAGATCTACTCTATGCAGGTGGAGGAAGAAGAAATGGTAATGAAACGATTAGTTTATACATGTATTCTATGTAACCCTTTATTGTAATTTGCATTTTTAGGGCTGCACGTACCAGTACGTAAAGTTCTTGCAGAAGCAAAGTAACTCGCTAGTTTGATAAGTTTTTGAAAGCACTGCTTAATACATGTTTCTCAATCAGCTTTGAGTTATTGCATGAATTTTAGTATAGCACCTGTGTGTATAATTATTCATCACTTAGAGGCTACAGTTATGCCCTTGTCAACAGCAGAATAGCGGTTTTTCATTGTCTTCGTCAGGTAAAACCTCATTGTATTGTTGTGTGGTGCTGCATCTATCTACATGTATGTCACTATCATGACAATAGGTAATCAAAATGCAGAGCAGGTCCCTGATATGGATTATAGTGAATCCATGCGTTCACATGCAGGTATAGTTATTATTTGCAAAGTTAATGAGACATTACATGCACATACACATACATGTGTATAGGTGCAGATGAATGTGATCCTGATTTCTGCAACATTTTTGATGATTTGTTGCATGCTGTTCATGGTAATTGGCCGTGAAAAATATATGTTTGTCTGATGATAAAATGTACATGTAGATGATGGAAACACAGAACCTGTCCCTGACATGCTTCAAGACGAAACAAATATAGACTATGAATACCTACAGCAGCCAATTTATAGTGGTGCCAGAGTTAGTGTACTTGGAGCATACTGCTACATAATGCAGTACGCAATAGCAAGCAGTATAAACTATGCAAGTATTGGACAGCTCCTTAAACTTCTTCAAGTGCTGTGTCCACCAGTAAATCTACTTCCAAAAAGTTTTTACAAAGTTCAAAAACTTTTTAAGCAGTTTAACTCAAAAACAAAAATACAAAAGGTCTGCTGTGTGTGCTCATGCATCATTGAGGATGGATTGAATGTATGCAACAAATGTAACAGTTCTGATAGCAATTTTGGTCAATTTGCTCATATTCCAGTCAACAAGACACTTCAAACTCTTGTATCAAGTGAGTCAATTCATTGAATTGTAAATATTTGTCTCTTCATTTTGTTGAGTTTCAATCATCGTTCTGAATGCATTTATTTTACACAGACCACTGGGATGAAATTAAAGTTTTAAGCGAACATGATTTAACAGCAAGTAATATAAATGACATTTGGACTGCTGGTGGAGTTAAACAAATGCAAATTTCTTCTCAAGGAAAGGCAACCTAGCTCTCAGTATATTTACAGATGGAGTTCCACTTTTTAAATCTTCATCCATAAGCTTCTGGCCTGTATATGCAGTGATTTTAAATTTACCCCCCTCGATTCGCTATAACTCTGCCAATATAATGCTTCTTGCTATTTGGTGTGGCCCAGCTAAGCCTTCAATGAATTTTTTGTTTCAACCAGTTGTAGATGCTCTTAATACACTGTATTCCAAAGGAATATCAACCCAAACTCACGAGGGTCTAAAGACAATTCGTGGTAAAGTACTGAATGGCATTTTGACACAGTGGCTAAAGCCCCGGTTATGGGCATGAAACAATTTAATGGAGTTTGTGGGTGCCCAGTGTGCCTTCACCCAGGCAAACGTTTGAGCAACAATTCACGTGTATATCTTCCGAATGAACAATACATACACCGAACACATGATGAAATGTGTGATCTTGCAACTCAAGTTGAACGTACAGGTGTTTCAGTGCAAGGGATATTGAATTCATCACCACTATCGCATATTGTTGGATTTCATCTGGTGGACAATATTCCTGTCGATTACATGCATGTAGGTCCAGAAGGGGTTGCAAAACGAATGATGAACTGTTGGTTAAAAACATCAAACCACACAAAAGCCTATTACATTGGATCAAAGTTGAAATCATTAGATTCTGAGCTCTTGAAACAGAAACCTCCACATGACTTTACAAGAGCACCTAGAAGTATACAAAAGCATATGATGTACTGGAAGGCTTCTGAGTTTCGTGTTTGGTTATTATACTATTCTCTTCCTTTGCTTCTTCATGTACTTCCTCCTCTCTTCTTTCATCATTATGCTCTTCTTGTGTGTGCTTTTCATTTACTTCTCCAAGAAGATATAAAAATAAGTGACATTGAAGTTGCAGATGAAATGCTGAAGGATTTTTGTGCCCTACTACCAGAACTATATGGAGAGGAACATTGCACCATGAATGCTCACCTTTTGCTACATTTAACTCACTATGTTCGCCTGTGGGGTCCTTTGTGGACCCATTCTGCCTTTGGATGTGAAAATAAGAATGGAATCATCAAAAATCTCTCACATTCAAAGAATAAAGTTTTGAACCAGATAATTTTTAACATTGAAGTACAGCAAACGCTGCAGCTCGTCCATCATAAACTTGTAGAGCAGGAGGATGCTGATGCCATTAATTTTATTAATGATTCTAGCCGTTTCATGCCAAGTGAGTTTGAAGAACTGGGCAAACATATGTACACAATACCGACATCCTTTATGCAAAATGTTGAAGGATATGACTTATATGGAAAGCTATTGCTTAATGGAACATTGTATTATGCTCAAAATTGTAGCAGGTCCACCAAACGAGAGAGTTCAGTTTGCTACTATAAAGAGAATGAAAGTACTCATTATGGAAGGATTATAGCATTTGTCAAAATGGATCCTCCTAGTGCAATTGTGAGACCATTTTCAGTGACGCAGTCATTGCTGTCCAAAGCAGGCCCTGCCTGTAGGGATGTTCTTCAAGTATACAAGGATGAAGATATGTTAGGTGCTTATGATCTATTTTCTGAAGTACTTGAAGAATCAAATGTTGTTCTGATTCCTTTATGTGACATAATAACAAGAGCTGTATTAGTTCAGACAAAGTGCAAGACTTATGCTGTTAGGCAACCAAATACTTATGAGCATCATTGATTTTCATTACTTATGTACATATTTGCTTGCATGATGAAGTATAACAACACTTCTTTCATGATCACTGACATCACTCATAACTGTAAAGCAGAACTTCACGCTGTATAGTCACCTGAATGCAGACAATAAAGAAAAAGGAAAGAAGTGTGTAAGCGTAGGATGGATTATCTTAAATCAATTATACACAGGTTATAGGGCATGGTACAATTGTGCATGCATTCTAATATACTTTTTCTGTGTGTACCATTGTAAACATTCACTGATGGTAAATCATGCAGTAAAGATGATCGATGATGCATTAGACATTATCATGCATGATACATGCATGCTCATGCATGTCCTAAGGTTCATGCTAGTTACAAATGACAAGGATTATTAATATTGTTTAGTTAGAATCAACAAAAATCATAAAAACATGCTGTCGTGGGTCTAAACCGATTCCTTTCTTGCATTCAAGATTACCATGCCTGATGCATGCATGATCATGCATGAGTTGTTGTGCTGGCAAGTTGCGTCATGCATGCAATGCAATATCATGCATGAAACATGCATGAACATGCAAGGTTTTTTTCCTTGGGACGGTTCTCCTCGACGCCCTCTTGATATCGCTGCCTTTTAGCAGCACGGTTCTCCTCGACGCCCTCTTGATATCGCTGCCTTTTAGCAGCACGGTTCTCCTCGACGCCCTCTTGATATCGCTGCCTTTTAGCAGCACGGTTCTCCTCGACGCCCCTCTTGATATCGCTGCCTTTTAGCAGCACGGTTCTCCTCGACGCCCTCTTGATATCGCTGCCTTTTAGCAGCACGGTTCTCCTCGACGCCCTCTTGATATCGCTGCCTTTTAGCAGCACGCTTAGATACAGCATTTGCGTTGTAGGTGTCGCGTACAGAGGCCTTCTTCTTTTCAGGGTCGGCCTTGTAGGTGTCGCGTACAGAGGCCTTCTTCTTTTCTGGGTCGGCCTTGTTGGTGTTGCGTACAGAGGCCTTCTTCTTTTCTGGGTCGGCCTTGTAGGTGTCGCGTACAGAGGCCTTCTTCTTTTCAGGGTCGGCCTTGTAGCGCGCTCGGGCTTTAGCCTTGTTCTCTTGTGATAAAATATCTTCTCGTTTATGGAGGAGGTATTCCGCTCGTTGCTTAGAGATCTCTTTTGATTACGCGAAGGCATTTTTAGAAAAACAAGTTCACTAGCCAAAGTAACGACTAAACTGCGATAGGAACACCAAATAAATTTAGTGCCTGTTGGAGTATTTATACTCCCTAAAATTATACATTTTATTAAGAACTTGCTAGAACTTGCTAGATGGCCATAGAACTTGCAACCAAATAAGGTATTTCTCGCTGTAGTTTCTTTCTAGATGTGATATGTGTCCAAATGACATGCTAGGATAACGTGCCGGTAAATTCTGAAGAGATTGGTACTATTGTCGTTCTTTAAAACCGTTCGTAGCTCGAGTTATACCTTCCTAAGGAAGAAGAAGACGACGACGACGACTAGGCCACACCAAACTAATCTTTAGTTTCTGGTCCTCTTCATTATAATTATAGCATGCGGGCGGGCGGGTGATTGGGACTTTAGGACTTTATTAACGGCCCACCACTGACATTGATACATGACATCTACCTTATTTTAGTACGTTTCAATAGAACACTGATGAGTACTTGGATACATGCTGCGCGAGCAACAGCAGAAGTATGCAGACCCTTGAGAGACAAGCAATGGTGTATGCCACGAAACTGTTGTTGTTTTATATTTCTATTCTCTTAGGAAGACTCGTGATACGTTGGGCGCTCATTAGAACTTCAAATACTGACTGGCCCGGGACAGTAGTAGTCGTACTTCTATCGCCAATTATAAACTTGATGAATGGCACAAATGCGCTTACACTGTCTTTTATATCAATTTCTAAGTCTATCGCGTCCAAACTGCATGTCTTTCGACTTACCCAAATAATAGAACGCCTGTCTGTTCCGTTTCCAAACAGGGTTCAATTGTATTGATATAGAATATTTTCACCATTGGCTTGGCATATCTTCCAAGGATATATCGTCTTGTTCAAAGAAACGACACTACAGTTCACTAGGGTCATGCATGCTTTAATATGGACGCCAAGGAGCAATGAATATGATAATTCTTATGAATATTATTATAGTCTCAATAAACTTATTTCTGATAAAAGGGATGCGGGCGGGGACCAGAAACTAAAGATTAGTTTGGTGTGGCCTGTCACGGTTAATTTGGTCCGCCAGAAATTTTGGTCCCGGACCAAAATTTTCAGGAAATATTGGTCCGCGCGGACCAAAATTTCCTGGAAAAAATTGTCCGAATCGGGAATAAATGGTCCGTGAAGTGATTATTGGGCCACGTGTCCGAAAAAATAGTTGAAGAAAGAAATGGAGAGCGACATTGTGGATGACCTGAGCGACGATCTAATCCGCGACGTCTTTACGTACCTTTCCACAAACAAGTACCCAGAGGCATCCTCCTCTTCTCGGAAGAGAGTGATACGAAAAAAGGCGTTAAAGTTTTTTATTTCCACAAGTGGCGAGCTGATGTACAAGCAGAAGTTAAAAGGAAAGGTACGTATCAACGGTTAATGTATTTGGAGCTACGTGGGAAGCCTAGCATGACGTGGTGGTGCGGTTTGAAACCCACTTTTGAATAGCGTTTATTTTCCATAGGAGCCCACATTTCTTCGCTATGTTCAAAGTCCAGAGGAAAGGAGACTAATTCTGCTAGCCTGTCACGTTCATCCAACTTCAGGCCACATGGGAAGAACTAGGACGCTACATAGGATAAAGGAACGTGTCATGTGGCATGGAATGGTGAAAGATTGCACTGAAATGGTAGGTTACAGTTCAATAATTACATTACACTGCCAGAGGAGCAACCTCAATTTGTGACTGCGACTAGTATAGTAGAGTACGCATTTTAAAAAGTAACCACACTAAAAATTGATTGTCCAACATACTTGCCTTAGATAATGCTTGACATCACTGAAATGTTTAATCAGAAAATGAGGGAAAACTATCATAGTCAGCATTATAACCATATGGTCATATTTTATAGATACGAACATGTGACATTTGCCAGCGAATGAACAGAAAGCTCACTTGTGGCGTGCCTGAACTTCACCCAATTCCCGTGAAATCCCCATGGTACATGATAGGGATTGATTTCATTGGTCCTATTAGCCCACCTGGAGAAGATGGAAGTCAATATATTCTGACAATTAGTGACTATTTCACAAAGTGGGTCGAGGCCATTCCAACACCAGACAAAACAGCAACTACTGTTGCAAACTGCCTTTTTAAGGTATATAGCATGTATGAACTAATGATTTATATGCTGCAATTCATTACACTTTAGTGTTTATATTGCTTAGCATAAGCATTGCCTAGATGTAGGTGCAGAATGTAGCAGCGGTGTATGCACGTATAGGTGTTAGATTCTGATCATTTTCTGTATTGAGTGATTCTATTCACTATGTGTGTATGCATTTGTGTATGTATAAGTTTGGTGTTGCATAAGTGTGATACTGTATGCATGGCTATAATTATGTCACATTATGTATGGCCCTGATGATGTCACATGGGTCCATCAGGTTCTACCACATCTTCTCCTATTCTGTGAGAGAGTATATATTTATTACATTACAAAAGCTTGTGTTATTAAATGCTATTATTTAAAAATTCAGCAAATGTCTGCCATTTTGTGCTGTGCATACATAATCATGTATTCTTGTGCAGATCTTCATGAGAATGGGATTACCCAGAGTTATGCTCTCTGATAATGGTTCAGAGTTTTGCAATAAATTGAATGACAAGCTGGCTGAGATTCTAGGAGTGAAGAGGCGGCTTACAACACCATACCATCCTCAGGTAGGTATCTAAAGCTATACTACATGTCATCAAACCTTGATTAACATTATTCACAGGCAAATGGTCTGGATGAGCGCTACAATCAGACACTGCAAAACATGCTGGCAAAGTTTGTTTCAACCAAACAAACGGTGTGGAGCTCCTACCTAGACACTTGTACTTTTGCATACAATACATCAAGACATGAATCAAGCACCTATACACCATTTCAATTAATGTTTGGTCGTCAAGCAATTCTACCTGTTGATATAGACCTACAGAAGGAATCAGGTGATGAATTGCATCACAAGTATCAAATGTTGAATGATCCAGATATTGTAGCAGTTCAACACAAGCATCAGGTCATTTTGGAAGATGCAAAAAAGCACATTCTTGACGCTCAAAAGAAACAAAAGCAAAAGTATGACTCAAAATGTGCCAAGCCAAATTGCTTTCAAGTAGGAGAGCTAGTGATGAAGAAGAATTTTAGAAGAAAGAAAATGAAAGGTGGTAAACTGCAAGACCGATTTGATGGTCCTCACAGAGTTGTGAAGAAGATGCCACATGGAGTATATGAACTGATCAGCAAAGACGGCACTCTAATTCGAGCTACTGGAGGTCACCTTAAGATGTATCACAGCAATATGCTCCAAGGAAGTATTTCATTTGATGACAAGCAAGCCTCCAGCAAAGTGATATCTGATGATCCATCAACCAGTGGTGTTAAGCCTGATGACACATCCATCTGCAGTGATATTGAATGTTATGACCCATCCACCCCCAGTGATGCTAAGCATGATGGCCTACCCACACCCAGTAATATTGGGTGTGATGACACACTCACCCCCAGTGATGCTGAGCATGATCGCCTACCCACACCTAGTAATATTGGGTGTGATGACACACTCACCACCAGTGATGTTGAGCATGATGGCTTAACCACACCCAGTAATACTGGGTGTGATGACACACTCACCACCAGTGATGTTGAGCGTGATGGTTTAACCACACCCAGTGATGTTGGATGTGATGATGACACGCACACCATCAGTCATGCTAAACCTGATGACCAACCCACCACAAGTGATACTGAGCCTAAAGACCTACTCACCCTCAAAGATGCTGAACCTCCTGTCTTGCTATTTTGCTCCTGCAAAACACGTTGTGCTACTAAAAGATGTCTATGCAAGTTAAATCATTCATTCTGTGGACACTATTGCCATCCAGGTAAAAGTTGTTGTAATATGGAAACAGCAAAACCACAAGAAGTTGTAAATTTAAGTGCCAGTGAAGATGATGCCCAAAATGATTCTGTATGGATAAAAGTAGGAGAATCTGTGTTGCATAAGGAGGACAAAGTGGTATTGTCAAATAATGGATGGCTAACGGACAATATAATACATGCAGCTCAACAGCTTCTTAAACAAAGTCATCCTCATATATCTGGCCTTCAAAACCCAATTCTTCAGAAAACAAAAACCTTTGATGTGCAAAGAAACCTAGACTTTGTATAATGCCTAAATATCAAAGACAACCACTGGATAACAGTATCTGCTGCTTCAAGCATTCCAGACACCATAAATGTATATGATAGCTTGAATGGTACATTAACTGAACCTTTGAAACAAATTATTGCAGATTTAATGCATTCTGCGGGAAAGCAAATCACAGTACAGTATGTGAGTGTTCAGTACCAGAAGGGCTCGCAGGACTGTGGCTTATTTGCAATAGCCTTTGCCTGTGAAATTTGTTTTGGCAAAGATCCTTCATCCGTTACGTTTGTCCAATCCACAATGAGACAGCACTTAATAGAGGGACTAGAGCAAGGAAATATTTTGCCATTTCCATCAGCTGTAAGACGACAAAGGTCACAGATGGTGCGTCAAGAGGTGTTTAGAATATTCTGCTCTTGCAGGATGCCTAATGATGGTAGAAAAATGATTCAATGTTCAAAGTGCAGAGAGTGGTATCATTTGAACTGCGTCCGAGTCAGCAGGAAATTTTTGAGACACACTGTGCCGTGGTTCTGTGGTTGTAAATAAGCTGATCAGTTTAGTACTCAACGTTATCTATTGTACTCTGGTTTTATATTATACTCTGGTTTCATATTCTGTTATTACTCTGGTTTGGTGTGAAGAATGTATTCAATTACTTGCATGTACTTGCATTGACCAAGACAGACCCCATTATTTCCGGTAAAACTCACGGCTGGAAATTTTGGTCCATACATATATACGCCAGTTAACGGACCAATATTTCCAACACGGACCATTATTTCCGGTAATATCGGTCCGGCCGGACCAAGATTCGTTGGAAATTTTGGTCCGCCCGGACCCAAATTTTCAGGACCAAAATTCCGGTGACAGGCCCTATGAACAATTTTTTTGGGAATGGGCACGAGAAGCAGGTTCTTTGTTTGTCTGGAAGCGCATAGTTTAATGACATGAAACTAGCATGAAAACGTAGATCTTGGTGTTGTCGTTCGATTGCTGCAACGAGATAAGTGATCCGTTTCTCTGTTGTCCCTCCCGACGCGATTTAAAAATTTTAATGACATTCATCATTCCTCAATCAATCCTATATTGAACCTGCTGACGCAGGTTCAGATGAGGATCACACATTATTAGTACTGATTATTTTATTTTTAAGCTTACAATTATTTATTATTATTGGGAATAAAGACAAGATAATAACACAGTACATAAACATTAAACAAACAAATTACACATACAATCGGATCTTGCTCTACGACAGTGGGATAATTCTAGAAAGGATGGCTGTAGCATTGGCACGAACTAGATGGACATTAAGCCGGCCATAAATGTCATTCAGCACAACTGATCTGTAGAGGTGGCGAGTCTGGAGGCGATTGATGAGATGATAGAAGAGGCCTCATCGCTCCAAGCTCCATATGATTCTGCCACCATGGGGACACATACCCATCCAAGTTCCGAACATTTGGGATCATTAGCTTGATGTTTCCTCGCCTCTGTGACCTGAGCAGCAGACTTGGCCAAGACTCCCGCTTCCAAAAGGGTTAAAGGGTTTAGCGGAGAAGTGATGGAGACATCTAGTGCTGCTGGTTTGTCTAAGAACCAATTGGATAGTAAGATATCAGCTGGGCGAGTCTTATTGTGGTCATGGGTGAGATTGTTGCCCACTTCCACCTGAACACCTATGTGTGCACGCCGACAGGTCTCCACCAGGATATCTCTGATCTTGTTGTGGCGGGAGACCACATCTCCACCATATTTGCAGGTGACTGCATGGTGGCCAAGGTGATCAAGTACACCAGGGCACAGGGTACACTGAGAGCCCTCTGAAGTATCGAGGCCAAGCCACCACTTTACAGCAATCTGGAAACAGGTGGATCTAGATTGAGTCCAAGGCCCTCAGACGGAGTTACAGACAGCCAGGCTGTATTATTATTTTTATTTGTTTATTATTCAACACAATGTACACACATTATTATTATTGTTATTATTATTTACACAATTATATATAGGACGCGCATACATGTTACACTCTCTACATGTCAGATGCAAAGCATCTGGTCAGAATGGCAATAACGTTTGCTCTGGTCAGCCTGTTGTAAAGGTACACATCCCAGCTCCTTGCACTACACAGACCCACCCCAGTTCCTTGCACTACCATGGGGACACAGACCCACCCCAGCTCCTTGCACTACCATGAGGACACAGACCCACCCCAGCTCCTTGCACTACCATGAGGACACAGACCCACCCCAGCTCCTTGCACTACCATGGGGACACAGACCCACCCCAGTTCCTTGCACTACCATGGGGACACAGACCCACCCCAGCTCCTTGCACTATCATGGGCAGCTCCTTGCACTCTGGTCTCGTGCTTTCTCTGATCAGTAGCTCTGATTGCTTCCAATAAGAGTTTAGCGATGATATCACAGACAGGTCAAAGGCTGCTGGCTTACCTACACACCAGTTGGGTACCAGGATGTCCGCTGGATGAGAGTGGGTGTGTCATGGGTGAGACTGCTTCCTGCCTCCACCTTAACATTCCTGTCACATGCCTCAGCTAGGGTGTCTCTGAGTTTATTATGGCCTAGCTTGCAGGTGAAAGCAATGATGGCCAAGAGACACTCCCTGGACACAAAGTACCTGCAACCACCAGCAATGTGAAGGCCCTACCACCAATTGATGGCTACCGGAACTCTGATGGCTGAAGATAGAGGCCAAGCCCCTTTGAGGGGACAATTGTAGGCGAGCTTTGTCTGTAGGGGAAGAGTTCTTCATGGGCATATCGAATTGGTCCACCTTGTTGGACAGTACCTTCTGGAGGATGGGTGATATCAATACATCCCCATACAGACTGCCTCAGATGAGTGGGACAAGGGAGTGGAATGCTTGTGTAAGGTGGGGTTGGGAGGATGCACTAACCAGAAGAGCTCAGGGAGGCAATGTAAGCTGCAGGTGAAAGGGAGCACACGCCTAGGCCACTCCTACTCATGCTGAGCTCTTCCTTTTGCCAGGCCTGATCAGATGATGAGAAGCAACTGTGGATGTCATAATTATTTATGTTATTGCTGAGTGACAATGTTTGAAAGATGGTGTTGTCTACACGCTGTTGTGCACACTTACATGTAGGTTCATATAGGTAGTGAAACCTGCACTAATTATATTCATAAGCAGAGCTTACTGTTTATCAATTTCCTCCACCCGCGTGACCAGTGTCACGTACCTGACTGTCTCAGTCCCAGAATGCATGCATCGCATTTCATCTTCTTTCTAATACTGCCCAGCATAATACATGGTAAGCTCTGTACACGTATGACCGTATGGTTGTATAGCTAGCATCAGCGGCGGACGCAGGATTTAGGAGGGGGGGGGGGGGGGGGGGGGGGGCACGCTTGTGGGCGGGACCCCAAACACTCACAGCTAGGGGGTATGGGGGAGCGCTGTGAGCTCCGCCATCGGGGTCTGGGGCAGAGCCCCAGAAGCCAACGGTTTTTACGTTTTAAAACCTTCCAAAACTACGTAAAAATAATGATAATTTAAAACCCATGCAATCATTAATTTTAATTCACACCGCTGCACAATAATTTTATTATTCATCAGTAGCATCAGTGGCTGCATCCTCCAAGATGAAGGAAAGCTTCATTCTCCGTGGCTGTTTGCTTGCAAAAGCATCAATTGTTTCCTTCACAGAAACGCTGATACATCTATGTACAGCTAGCAGGGCCAATCCATTCATCCTTTCCTCCGTCATTGTTGACCTGAGGTACGTTTTTAGCCTCCTTAGTCCACTGATGGAGCGCTCTGCCTCGCAACTCGTTAGAGGCCAAACTGTCATAATATGAAGGATGTATGAACGTTTGGAAATTGCTGCTTCCTACAAGCCCTTATAGGGCGGACAAAAGGTTGCTTGGGCGACTTTCTTTGGCAGCAGCTGACCAATAGAGCTGCATGATTATTGTGCTTCATGTACTATACTTACCAACGCTGATCGTTTACAGAAGAAATCCATAATCACAGACGCCTTTCTTTTCTTTACCTGGTTAACGCTAGCGTCAGATTGTTCTTCAATGGCAGCCATGATATGGTCCCAGGATTATAAATTATGTGTGATTAAATTATGAGACCATAATCAATGTCTGACTGCGGTATTGTAATCATTTGATGGTTTTCAGTCGTGTATACCGTATGACCGCATCTTGACCGTATGACCGCATCTATTCATTTAGCGGGGGAGGGGGGGGGGGGGGGGGGGGGGGCACAGGCCCCTTGTGCCCCCCCCCCCCTCCGTCCGCCACTGCAGCATGTACGTGAATAAATGTATATTTGTCTGTTGTCAACCAGGATTGGAAGCAGTACATTAGCGTATGGTACGGGGATTATTGAGACGCCAGGATTCTTCAGTGTGCTTAGTGTTGAGATTCATTACGGTATTTACATTACGTAATCAGGGGTGTGCGCAGGAGGTTGTACAAAATCAGCAGGAGGGTGAGGGTCTGGGAGCGGGGATGTGTCCCCTCCAGCGCGTAGCGTGGAAGCTCTGTGGAGCAGTACCAGATTATTTATATTGAGTGATCAGCAAGTATGCACAGCTCCCTCCCCCACTTGATTCATCCAATTCAACTAACGTGGATTAACACTCACTTTAATCAGTTGATTTTGATGAATTTTAAGTGGGGGGAGGGGGAGAAGGGAGGAGGGAGTGGGGAGGTGGGGGAGGGGGAGGGGGAGAGGGGCGAGGGGGAGGAGAGGGGAGGGGGAGAGGGGAGGTGGGGGAGAGGAGGTGGGGGAAAGCTCTCCCCTCTCTTCTCCCCCACCTCCCCTCTCCACCTCCCCTTCCCCTCTCCCCTCCTCCCCTCTCCCCCACCTCCCCTCTCCCCTTGAGAAGAGAGGGGAGAGGGGAGGGGGTTAAAGTGAAACCCAGTTCAATGCATATGGCGTCATGCTAATGTAATGTTGCTGGCATGTTTTATTGGTTTGGCATGGTGCTTCCTTCATGCATTAGGAATGATTTAATTAATCACAAGGGCTGTTGTCTACATTATCATGGGCACCATTGTGTAGTTCAAGTGATATCAGTCTGTAAACGTGCACCAACTTGCTATTGCATGATTTCATGTTTGCATCAAATTGTACATTTGTATCCATACCGAGGAGTTAATACACATATATATGTAGAAGTTTTCACAACAAACAAGTGCTTCACTCAATACATTACTAGGATCATGTGGTACCCTCTCTGCTATGATGACCAGCATCAGTGGAACATGCTACACCTCTGTTCTCACCATACCTACTCCTCAATTATTCAGTGGAACCACAGTCACATGCAGAGATGGCTTATTTGGTACTCTCATTGGCAGTGGTACACTGAACATACAACTGGCATGTAAGTATTGTTCCAATACACATGTATGCGCTAAACACGTGTTAGCATTTAGAATTCAGCATTTAGAGAATATTATGTGTAAGCAGATAAAAATGCCTTGTTCCATGATGTCATCTAAATGTGACCTATTAGCTTTGTGGCTAGCATGTCATCTAACCTCCTCCCCAGCTTCTCCAAGTGCTCCAACCATTACATCACTGATCAGCACCTATTCAGACCAACTAACAGTGACCTGGACATCTGTTCCCACTGCTACCAGCTACAATGTCAGTATCAATGACTGTGTCAACACACTGGTCCCCATCCCATCCACCGGAGCACCACAGTACTCATTCACTGGACTGGCCAATAACACAGTCTACACTGTCTCAGTGGTGGCCATCAACTGTGCTGAGCAGTAGTCCTGCAACAATGACAAACAGGACAAGTAAGTGTGCATCTAAACCTTTGATAGCCCACATGGAAATGCTGTTCTTCCTGTGTTGTACTGATTGAGGGCCAAAGTGAGCAAGAACACACAATACAATTGTGCAAGTGAAAACCATCCAAGCATAGGGACTGATGCACATTCACAAATGGTGCATGTAGTTGTACTTATTGTCTTTATGGTGCACATCTGCATGCTACACACTATGCATGGGTTCAGCAATGGCTGTAGGCTATGAATGCCATTACCTGTGTTCAGGTATACCATGCCATTAGTATACACATAACAGGCACCAATAACATTACTTTATACCCTATCCAATCAGTATAAGTGTCTCAACATGATGGTATAGACAGACTTGCATTTGATCCTTCGCTTAGGTTATTAAGTTTAGTTTAGATTTCTATATGTTATGCACCCTTTTATTTATAAACATTGCAGTGAAAAGGGACCTAACACATGTTTTTTCAAGATATGTATTATTTGTTGTTCATATTCTAGAAGTCTGACATGTCTACTACACAGCAATTCTTACACATTACAATCAGACTATCTGACACAGTCTTATAAGAACTGAATTTTATATCAGCCACACATTTCAACGCAAGCGTTGGGTTTCTATTGCGCGTACTGCGACATATTCATATTTTAATATGCATTAGGTCCCTATTTGTGGCAATGATCCCATATATCTACCAGGTAAACTACTAACTAAAATATTCTCTAAGAAAGATGGCGGTATGTAGGATTTGAGTGGTGTAAAAAGCAATGAAACTAAGGGAAAATGTAATAATCTTGTATTGTAGTATATTGTGTTATTAGTGCAAGGTACACGTGTGTGGATAATACGGTTGGAAGCTGGTTATATACAGCTGTAACGTGGATGTAATTCACTGCACATGTGTCTCTGTAGGTAATGGACCAGCTGCTCCACCATTACTACCATCAGCAACCACACCCACTCCATCCACCACAACATGTAGGTGTGGGTGGGGCATGATACAATGTATGAGGGTGGCATTTGAGGTATAGATCATTATGAGAATTGGAATACTATATGGAACAGCACAGTCACCCTCCTGGGTAGTTTTTCAAATTTTCCCATTTTTAATTAGCTGTGGACTGCAAAGAGCCTCTATCAAATGATCATTAGGCATCCATCATACAGTTACATGTATAAGGACTAAGTAATTAGCCATACATTTCAATGTGATTTTTCTTTTGCTTGTCCTGGAAAATGCGAAAAACATCACAAGGATACCAGATTATGCTGTACACTGTCCCATATACATGTATTGTGTTATAATGATGCGTATAAATGTTTTTTTTAATAGTACTACTGGCACATGCTTTGTACTTGATGCTTTTAGGGTTTACCCAGGAAGCACTGGACCCTGATATATCATGACATAATAAGTCTATCATATACACCAATGACCACTCAGTTCACACTATCACTCTACCCTCTTCATACTGTGCAGCTGGAGCACAACACTGCTGATTCATCTCCAGTCACGTGTATAGCTAATTCAAATTTATACTTAAGATGTCCACAAGATTAGCATGAGTGACCTTAGTGGCTGTATACATTACGAAATGTATTGTGTTCAATTCATTAAGTTCTTGTGTACTGGCAGCTGATGTGTGCACAGCTGCAGTTGGTACAGCTGTTGGTGTGTCAGTCTCTGTCACCTTTGTGGTGTCCTTCTCTATGGGAGTGTTGGTGGCTTATGTTCTTGGCTACATTTCAAGAAGGTCCAAAGAATCATCACACAAACCTAGCTCACATGCTGATCCTGCTACTGTGTATGAAGTGGGCACTAATAAGAAGATGAAGGGAGATGCCATGGAGATAGATGCAAACACTGCATATGGATCACATGTTTCATCTACTGTGTATGATGAGGTGGGCAATAATAAGAAGAGGAAGGGAGATGCTATGGAAATGAATACAAACACTGCATACGGATCACATGCTTCATAGAGCAATGATTGTATGATGTATTTAGGCTTTATAAAATAGGTGTTAGTCATTTTGTATCCATAAGCAGACACATGTATATACTGGTTGACTAATTCTAACCTTTGATGCGTGTGCAATCCATCAGTAGACATGGCAAATAAGTTTCTTAGGGGAAGGTAGCTTTTATGACTTGTTCCAAATTCATGTGTAATATCTTGCCACAAGTGTTCCAGTTTTTCTAGAGCACCATTCAACATGCTTGTGCCTTTTAATTGCAGGCATATGTCTCTTCTAACTTGTATAGGTTGAAGGGCAGTTTGTAAATAGCATTCCCCCGATGAGGTACGCATGCTCAAGTGCCAATGGGCGTGACACTGTATTACTTGTGGGGGAACATTTCAACCTGTACAAGTTAGAAGAGACATATGCCTGCAATTAAAAGGCACAAGCATGTTGAATGGTACTCCAGAATAACTGGAACATTTGTGGCAAGATATTACACATGAATTTGGAACAAGTCTTGGCAAGACTATTTTTCTTAGGATTGTTCAGCGTAAGGAATAGACTCATGACACAAATTGTCTTTGCACTCAATTACCAGTCCATGCATAGCCCCAATCTGCTGTCATGGTGAGTGGGGATGATGGACATGATGGCAACGTTGCAATACAAATCTCATCCCGTCAAGAAAGTGCCACAGCAAAAACTGAAATGAGTGAAAGAGAAACAGCTTAGGTGTTCCCTAATATTGAGGCTGCTGCAAGTGTGCTGCATCAGAGACAGTTGTGTTCACCACAGCTGAGCCTTCTCACTCAAATGCCACTAGTATTCCAAAGATTTTTATCATTTATGTACAAAGTGATTGGTGTGCTATTTCTATGCTGGCAAGCAGTTAGTATTTACATGTAGGAGTGATACCTCTTTGAGGATGAGAATGATTATATTTTTATTATTAAAAGGGAATGTTGTGACTATAATTATATCCACATACATAGACACATACACGCATACACACACACACACACACACACACACACACACACACACACACACACACACACTAATACATACACACATACACACACACACGTGTAGGTAGCATTTTCTATTTATACTGCATTTCAACCTATATATGCTTCATTCAAGGTCACTTTCTTTTGTGCTATCCACCTTTAACCATTATTTGCCGTCAGCTGTATGCCCTCCTTTACTGAACATTGTAGTGTTGAACATGTTGTTCTAAGGAGACGTTACCTTTAACACCAGTGAGCCCCCTGTGTAGAGCTTAGGGGAGTGCTTAGTACACTTGGAGAGGAGAACACAGTTTTGAGTATCATGTCACCACATTCATGTGAAGCTTTCTTACATCCATTACAAAATGCCGTCACACCACATGCTACCTTCTGTACCTACCTAGTCTCGTACCCAGACCCGACTGACGTAATACGTCAGTCGGGTCTGGGTACGAGACTAGGTAGGTCAAGCCAGATTCTGCCAAATAGAGTAGCATGATTAGGTGATACCACCTATCCTCGTATCATAGGTCATTAACACACTACACGACAACAACCTAATCACAAATATGCTTCTTTATATAAACTGGTGTGCGACCAACTATTACAGCGGCGGCGGAAGGGTAAAATAGACCCTTCCCTTTAAGAAGAACTCCGGACGTGACATCACTAATCAACGTACTTCACGAATTGGGTTAAGTATACGTTAATGAGTGATGTCACGTCCGGAGTTCTTTAAAGGGAAGGGTCTATTTTACCCCCGTAAGAACTTTGGTAGGGCTAAATGGTACATGGTCGGGTATTCTCCTTATATTAATTCAAGCTAAATTACTGAGTGCCGTGAGTCGCAAACTGAATGCAGATGTTAATACATATATTGTAACAAATACAAGATGAAGTTTAACAGCTTTAGACAGTTTATAATAATGACAGTTCAACCAAGCCATGCAGTTATATTAATTTAATGCAGCCAAACTTGTTCGCCCGCTTCTCATTGCGGCAAGTGAACTCTGCAGCAATGCTGTTGAGGTCGAGCTCATCTGTGAAAGTTTTGTGAACGTGCAAAATAGGTAAATGATTTAATCTCTCTAGATCTGCAGACATTGAATTCCGTATAGGTATGTTTTGAGCCGACGATGTGCTGAGAAAGAGCGCTCAGCGGTTGCTGTAGTTGCAGGTATTACGTATAGCATTTGTAGCAATTTCAGGACTTCTGAAAATTGTTTTGCCGCACTTAGTGTATAGTGTAGCTCAAGGCCTTAGGGACGGACCCTTTGTACACATGTATATGCGTTTTATGTACACATGTGTACATGCGTTATATGTAAAAGTATTAATGTATGCATACGTATATGTGTACTTGTATGTATGTGTGTTTTATGTATGTCTGTACATGTACAGTGTGTACATGTACATGCATATGTATGTATGCATATGTGTACATGTATGTATTATGTATGTGTTTTATGTATATGTGTGTGCATGTGTATACAATTTATTTTTACTGATCATTTGAAGTAATAATAGCACCATAAACAAACATGTACAAAATAAAATTCTATGTTCTTGACCTTCATGTCTTCTCAGCCTTGTAGAGACTCACTGATGGAAGAACCATGTGTGTAGCTATGTTGGTGATTCAGTGTCAGCTCTCTTGAACTATTCGGCATGCTCGCGCCTGAAAGAGTGCTGCAAGATGTAAAATAGGTCACAGTCAAGTTGCACTTTGATTTACATGTAGGAGTATTGGAGTTAATGATACATTAGTGTGTGCTTAATTGTAGGCATTCCAGTGCCTATTGCTTTCTGGCCACTTAATTATTGTAAGCTTTTGTTTTAAGTAATGAATTGCTTCTGAAGGTGATAAAAAGATCTTGTTAGGACTGATATTTGTTTTATGGGACACAAATAGTCTCCCCGTCTGAAGTAATCTCTGTGGATGCTGTATCTCAGCCTCCCCCGTCCACCAAAGGGTACTGTACGTGTCAAAGAAACTAGAGGATCACCAGTTCTCATTGTTGTTGAAAGCATCATCACCTGCTGACAAGGCTTGGCTGCTCTCTGTGTCAGCACCTCATGCTGCATCCTGGCTACTGGTCACACCTCCTATAGTCTTGACCTGAACTTTGAACCCAATGAACTGTAATTCTCCATCCAATGGTGGCTAGGGATGGACACGGCTAGAGGCTCCTCATGTTCTTTGTGCCCTGGCGCTACTACCTGTAAACAGGGTGGTGATGTTGTCCAGTGCCCGCCATTGAATCACATGTAACAATGAGTAAACAAGCACATTGTGGGTGCAAGGGTCAAGCATTTTAATAAAAGATGATAGTGCAGGGACTGATACAGAAAACAAAAGATAGAGGCGCAAAAACTGTTAGTCATTATGCAACCACCCCCATGATGGGTGTGGCCTTAGAAGAACGGTATCAAGTTTTTGAGGGGTGACTCTTTTGTTGTAAGGGCATCCTGTTCAGCTGATCCTGACAAGAGAGTACATTCAATTTCAGTGATGGATCCAGGATTTCCAGTTTGTGTGTGTGTGTGTGTGTGTGTGGGGGTGGAGAACAATTGACACATGCACACGTCCTGCTCCAGCTGGGGTATGGGGGAGTGGCTGTAAGCTCCTCCATAGGGTCTAGGGAAAAGCACATTACATTGGACATCAACCCAAGTGAAGGCAGTGTAACAGCTTATTGATTGTATTCATTTTAGCCAGGACAATGGTTGTGTACACCTTGGACTGCCCTTGTGGGTTTTGTGGTATCAGTCAGGCCCCAAGCCCAACATAAACAACATTACCTACATGTAGGGAGTATAGGGAGGCCAATAGCCCTTCACCTTCACCTCCTCACTTTCCCTTGCACATCAGATCCTCCAGTACATTGTGATTCCAACCTTCTCAGCATGAGGAGGAAAGCCCTCCTGGGTCCTGAATCGAACACTGATGACATTGTCATCAGCGTATTTATTAATAAGATCATTAACCCTGACAAGTCCTTTAGCTCGAGTACTCCACTCAATATGCCTAGACCTTATACGGTCATACCTTGGCACTCTTCCCCAGGACACTATGTGCATCCTTCTCCTACAACTCTCCTCTCTGCTAGTGGAGCATACTGCCCCAAACATTCATGACTCCAACAAGTCAGTACAGGGAGGATAAATGGTATGTGTAATTTTTCCAGAGATGTCCCTGCTGGTGTACATGTACATGACTACAGGAGGACAGGAGAGAGGGAGTCAGGGAGGGGGGGAGGGAGGGTAGAAGGGAGGAAGGGAATGAGGGAGGGAGGAAGGGAGGGAGGGAGGGAGGGAGGGAGGGAGGGAGGGAGGGAGGGAGGAAGGAAGGGAGGGAGGGAGGGAGGGAGGGAGGGAGGGAGGGAGGGAGGGAGGGAGGGAGGGAGGGAGGGAGGGAGGGAGGGAGGGAGGGAGGGAGGGAGGGAGGGAGGGAGGGAGGAGGGAGGGAGGGAGGGAGGGAGGGAGGGAGGAGGGAGGGAGGGAGGGAGGGAGGGAGGGAGGGAGGGAGGGAGGGAGGGAGGGAGGGAGGGAGGGAGGGAGGGAGGATAATGGTATGTGTAATTTTGCCAGAGATGTCCCTGCTGGTGTACATGTACATGACTACAGGAGGACAGGAGAGAGGGAGTGAGGGAATGAGGGAGGAAGGAAGGGAGGGAGGGAGGAAGGGAGGGAGGGAGGGAGGAGGGAGGGAGGGAGAGGGAGGGAGGGAGGGAGGGAGGGAGGGAGGAAGGGAGGGAGGGAGGGAGGGAGGGAGGGAGGGAGGGAGGGAGTGAGGAAGTAGGTGAGACAGGAGAGAAAGAAAGGAAGGAGAGAGGGATAAGAGCAAAGAAAGATGGAACACAAACTAAGTGATTGAAGTGTACACAATGTACCTGGGCAGGCTGGCTGCAGCACTGTTGACGCCCATTCCAACTGGAGTGCAGTGCCTGTGGGCGTGACTGGAGGACCTGTCCAACAGATAACGTACTGAGCACAGATCATATACATGTACCATGCACACTGTTATTTGTGCATGTTGCACACAGTAGCAGAGAAGACATACATGTACATGTACAAAGTGAAGGGGAGGAGGCCGGTGGTGTTGCAGCTGATCACAGTAAGGGGCAGGACACCCGCCAGAGCACCATTGCAATACAAACTGAAGTTGATGAGGATGCCATTACTGTGAGTTGGCAAGTCCCAAGACACAATGATGTAGGTGGAGCCCACATTCTGCACCGACACAGCATCAAATCCATCCGGTGCTGGGGGAAGGAGGGGAAGAGGATGACATCACATGCACACAATGACATCACACATACATGTACATGTATACACAGTCAGTGACACACACATACACTATGCACACATAATCACGCACACCGAGGTACCATTCAGGAGGGGATAAGACACATGCTGTAAGGGGTTTGCAATGCCATATCTGCTCGACGTGCTGGGAAATCCCTCAAAGTAAACTTTCATGGTCAGCAGTGGGACAATCGCGGCAGTGATGGCCGCCGTGTGCACCGTATCCACGGTGATGTAGAAGGTATTGGAGGCCTACTCAAACAGTACCACGTGCCCCTGGCCATCACAGAAGTTACAGGAGGGGACTACACCACACTCGCACCGACGTACAAGCTCAACATGACTGATGCGTTCTAAAGCTCACAGTGTGCCACTGACTATCGTTGAAGGTTCTGGTACTGTTGGATCCAACGACAGCTGGTCCAGAGCCCACATCAAATATTAACCATTGCAACCCGCTATGAAGCTTCACCCCCAGGAAGTCAGTCATTACACTGTTGATCTGGTAGAAGAGAATGCCGTTGGGGTTGTAGGCAAGGAACTGGACTGTGGCCTGGTTAATAAAACCACAATGGAACATGTGCCCGCTGAATGTAGCCAGGCCCGTACCGTGCCCAATTCTCTGACTGGGACTGAAGGCTGGGGACTCGATGGTGCACGGTGTAGGCAGTGATGATATAGTCGGGTTGGAGGGGAGCATTCCATTGGAGGGACATGGAAGAGGAAGTGGTATTGAGGATGAGGGGGGAGCTTGGCCCACAGGTGCTAAGGGTGTGAGAAAGATACAAAGTGGTTGTCAATGACCACTTGGGGCTTTATTGAATATAATTGAACACATAACACATAACCCACACACACATCATGTGCACATGGCACACATGCATGCAAATGCTGCTTTGTGTCTGCTAAGTGTACAAACTGAATGATGACTGCCATTTTCTTTACACAAGGTAAGAAGAGAAGGCCATAAAACAAGGGCGAGTGCAGAACAAGTGTGTATGTGTATGTACGGACGTATGCATGTATGGGAACAATGTCTCTTGTGAACACTGGGGAGTTCATGTACCTACAACACCTTAGAACCCCCAATGGTGCTGTGAAAGGGACCAAGATGTGAAAACCATACACAAATACACACACACACACACACACGACAGTGCGCATGTACATGTACATGTATGTGAGTATGTGTGTGAGTGATACATGTGTGAATGTGAGTATGCATGAATACATATGTTCACACACACACACACACACACACACACACACATGTGCCTCACATTGATTTTCATTGCAATACAGGGGGTGTGGCACCTACATGTACTTACACAGCATGCGGCGTGAGCGGGGCTACAAATACAAGTGGTGGTCACAATAAATGGGTGGGGTATATATAATAATCGGAGATCGAACACTTCCAAAGGGTGGGGTTTCCCCAAGAAAGGAGCCCCCCCCCTATCCCACACATCATACTGGATCAGCAAGCCGTTTGGATTGGACAGTGCAGTCACAGCGTTCAGAGCAGTAACATTGGGAGCAGCCTGGGATGTGGGCATGGCTTGTAATGTCTTCAAGCTGCTGGAGTTGCTTTGGCCACACCCACCGGATGTGCAGGCCTGTACCAGTATGTACACTATAAACAGTTGTAGTCCATATACAGTGTATGGTATTGGACAGGGCAGGGATTTACCGCTCCCACCCCCTATCCATCCCCTGGTTTGCCCCTAATTTGAATAACCCAGGGAGAAGGCCAACAGTATACCATATCCACACTCAACAAGGCCAACAGAATAGGGAGAAAGCCAACAGTATAGGGAGAAAGCCAACAGTATAGGGAGATGGCCAACAGTATAGGGAGAAGGCCAATAGTATAGGGAGAAGGCCAACAGTATAGGGAGAAGGCCAACAGTATAGGGAGAAGGCCAATAGTATAGGGAGAAGGCTAATAGTATAGGGAGAAGGCCAATAGTATAGGGAGAAGGTCAACAGTATAGGGAGAAGGCCAACAGTATAGGGAGAAGGCCAATAGTATAGGGAGAAGGCCAATAGTATAGGGAGAAGGCCAATAGTATAGGGAGAAGGCCAATAGTATAGGGAGAAGGCCACTGTAATAATGTGACACGTGATCTGATCACGTGAGATCCTGTTAGATTCCTAGCGTGTTGTGAGGTAGCTATTGAGATCAGTGTGCATCGTGTGATTGGTAATGGTCTGTTGACATATAAGAATATTACATGGTGTCAGGAGCGGGATATTGAAATGGAACATATCAAACCTCCAAACGAGATGGACTTCTCAAAAATGGACGGTACCTCGGTAGCGGAGAAATGGCGGCGTTGGCGGCAGACGATGGAACTATTTATTGAGCTAAGTATGTCTGATAAGCTGAAAAGGAAAAATGCAGTGCGTTTTTATATACAGTAGACGCCAGATAAAAAGTCACGTTTCGTTTTAGTTCGACGCCCGTTGCACGAATGTATGGCTTCGGTCTTGTCTTAGTTTTGTCTTCGAATCGATTGCACGATTCTTATTAGCACCGGATTTTGCTAATCGCTTATAGACGTCATAGTTTTTTTTAAAACCGCGTCGGTTAATAACTTATTAATATGTTCGAAATTCGAAAATGGTCTACAGCGATTATATCAAGCTTCGTATCCTTTTTTATCATCGGAAAGGGCTCAAAGCGCCCACAATCTACAAGCGTCTTCAATCGGAAGGCATAGAATGTACGCGTGAAAATATTCACAGGTTCCTGAAACCAGAGATCATATATTAGAGGGATTGGAAACGGAATCACGTGCGCCATTCACGTCTGTACTTGCGTGCGCGGGCAATGCTCAATAGTGTGATTCACACCTCGCATGTGTTGGAAGGGGCGGATTTTTGCAGAGATCGTTGGAACCAACGCTGGAAAATTCGGTTTTGTGCATCATTATCGGTGAGATTGTTGTTCTTTTGATCAGCGAATGCGTAAACTTACTCATGTTAGGTAGGTTTTGTTTTTTCTTTTACGAACAAGGCCTCGTAAGGTCCTTTTATTGCGTGTGTACGTATTTGTGGGACTACTATTCACAAACACAGTGAGCGTTTGGCTCAAAGTGTACAAAATAAGATTGTACGTAGTCTGCTCTACATTACCATGTGATTTTTATTAAGCCACGTTGTAGTTCATGCGCGTTGTATCGATTTTTGCTCGTCCGAATCGCCTTTTCAAGCGTAACTTTGTGGGATAGTTTCTACTCCATCTGTGATGGAAATAAATATCTTACAACTGATTTTGACTTTGTGATGTGTGTTTTACCAAAGTAAGGCACTTTTACATTTTAGACCATCTTTGTTATTTTTATAAACTTTTTTTTATAGGTATGGGTAGAAGGCGAATTCGATTTTTTTCCTTTAAAAATGAAGAAAGAAAAGGAACGCACTATCTCTTGTTGTTTCAATAAGACGGGACCCCATACATGCGTATGGCATGTCTGTAGCCAGTTTCAATCCCGTAGAAAGTGTTCCTGACCCTGAAGCATCGCAGGATCTTTCTCTACCCGTGTCCCTACCCATATCATTCCATTGGGAATTTTTCATGCTTTGGAGGCAAATTCGAGCTGTCAGCTTGGAAGAAGACTCCAGAAGTTATCTGCTCTCCCTCTCTCATGGGTAATTGCTTCACAGTCACCAGTTGTGTTATGCAAGATACAAGTTCAGGATGGGATAAAGCCAACTGTGTTGATGTCTGTGTTGGTAAAGGATGAGATGCTCTGGGCTGTGACAATCCTCAACACCACATTCACTGTTGACAACTTTCCTGTGACATAGCCTTCCACCTAAGCTTTCAACTGTATCTGATGTTCTCAATTTGATAATTGTTTTAGATTTCAGCAAGTTCTGCATAGGTAATCCCGACTTCAACATGGTTGAACAATGGCATCAGAAGAAGTACGCTATGCACAGCTATAACGGTACCTGCATGTGTCAGTGAAAAGAAGAAGATTTTGAAGTCTTCACGTTACCCTGAACAACAACAAGACCTTGTGCTATGCTTAGATGACCTGTTATCTGATGGAACTGAAGAACCTTCTGAGTCAGAGGAGTGGCTCACAGCTTTGAATCGTGGGGGGTTGTTATGTGTAAACAACATGACCTTCGAATTGTTTTATTCCATGGAGCTAGAATTTTGCAGACATATTGGAGCGGAAGGTATTAACAGTGACACTGCGGAAATGATGGCTCCAGAAGAATGAAAATGTTGGTGCATCATCAGTGCCTCATGGGAGGAGGAATGCAGTTCTATACTTCTTCCAATGATCATACAGTTATGGATCACTATACGAGGGTACTCACTATGCAGTGCTTGGATAGAGAAGTACAAATTAGCTCAAAAAAAGACTGTACAGAAATCAAAGAGTCTTTGAAAGGAACTTGCAAAAGATTGAGTATAGACCCATTTTGGATCAGTTTTTTTTGTGTGTTTTTTAATTGTGTTTTGAAATTTGCTTTTACCTGTACATTAACCTAGTATGGATCACGGAAGCCTTAGAAGTCATTGGTAGCATTGTCCGCGTTAATTGGTGTTAATTACATCCGTTTCCAATCCCTCTAATATATGATCTCTGCTGAAACGCTATGAAATTACCCATTCGATCCGTCGAAAACCTGGGTCAGGTGGTCTGTCAGCGATCACGGCAGAGATCAAAGAGCTGGTGGAGCAGCAGATGCAAACGGACGATGAAACCACAGCGCTTCAACTGCACAAACTGTTGGTATCACGTGGCTACAAGATCAGTGCTCGTACTGTTTTGCGCTGTAGAAAGGCTCTTGGGTGGACCTTTCGAGGCAGTGCATATTGCCAGCTGATACGCGATGTCAACAAGGTGAAGAGGTTGGCTTGGGTGAGAGATAATCTCAACGACTCCTTTGATGATGTCATTTGGACAGACGAATGCACCGTTCAAATGGAGTCGCACAGGAGATTTTGCTGCCGAAAAATAGGACAGCCTCCAAAGCCAAAGCCAAGGTGAGCTTATTATATGTTTATGTTCATTGTATCATGTTTGGTTTATATTTCACAGGCCAAAGCATCCTCTAAAGGTTCATGTTTGGGCAGGCATCAGTATGCAAGGGAGGACGGCCATATGTATTTTTGATGGTATAATGAAAAAGGAGCTGTTTGTTGGCATACTGAGTTCATCTTTGCTGCCTTCCATCCAAGTTCTGTACCCCAATGGCCATCGTCTGATGCAAGACAACGATCCCAAGCATACCTCAGGGTATGCAACACAGTGGATGGTGGATAATGGAGTGAACTGGTGGAAAACCCCTCCAGAATCCCCAGACATTAATCCCATTGAGAATTTGTGGCATGAGCTAAAAGAATACATCCGTAGGGAGGTGAAGCCAAAGATTAAGCAGGAACTTATAGATGGTATTCTTGCCTTCTGGAACACTGTGGACAGGGATAAGTGCAGACGTTATATTGGACACTTGCGCAAAGTACTACCAAAAATAATAGAACTTAATGGGTGTGCTACTGGATACTGATTTGTCTTTCTTTTTTTTGGTAGAGTTTTTATTCATATACATGTACATTGTACATGTACATGTAGTGATCTCATCAACAACATGTACTGTTGATGGACCTGGAATTTACAACTTTTTACCCATGGACCATTCAAAGGGGAGGAGGCATATATGCCATGGGGGGGGGGGGGGGGGGGGACATTTGGACGGGTGGAGGGTACCATACCCTTAGACCTTTCAAAGGGGAGGAGGTATTTGGACGGGTGGAGGGTACCATACCCTTAGACCTTTCAAAGGGGAGGAGGTATTTGGACGGGTGGAGGGTACCATACCCTTAGAACCTTCAAAGGTTTGTAGACCCTTCAAAGGTGAGGTCATATACCAAAATTATTTCGTGTATGTTCTTGTACACACGAGGTTATCATTCAGGATGAAAGATATGCACAACACAATCACCCATGGTTTACTGCACATTCTTATTTTTATCTCTTAGTCTCTTACACGCTTGGCCGATTGATTCGCAACAATCCTTCCACGTGAGCTCAAATTGAACTGGCGCTTGCCAGAACTGTGGAAACTGCCTAAGCATTACACCCTTTAGCTCTTGCATCTCCTTTTGAGGTAACCCTGGAAACTCTCTCCCTCCGGCCACTGTGCACCGCACCAGGACATTGTCACCAAAGAATGCCTCCTTGGCCAACTTGACAGCTAAAGTAGAGGCTTTGCTCAGAACCCTGTACTTGGCATTGATGAACAGCACTTCATCTACTGGCCTCAACAGTTCCTTCCTGATTTCACACGAATCTAAGCACTTCGCTGTGTTCTGCCTTGTAGGTGGCAGTGGCTGTGGTGGTGTTTGGAAATGAGCTGGTGCTGATGTTGATGGAGTTGGTGCCTGGATAGATGGTTGCTGGATGGGTGGAGCCTGGATAGATGGTTGCTGGATGGGTGGAGCCTGGATAGATGGTGGCTGGATGGGTGGAGCCTGGATAGATGGTGCCTGGATGGGTGGAGCCTGGATAGATGGTGCCTGGATGGGTGGAGCCTGGATAGATGGTGCCTGGATGGGTGGAGCCTGGATAGATGGTGCCTGGATGGGTGGAGCCTGGATAGATGGTTGCTGGATGGGTGGAGCCTGGATAGATGGTTGCTGGATGGGTGGAGCCTGGATAGATGGTGTCTGGATGGGTGGTGTTTGAAAAGACTCAGGTGAAGTTGAGTCCTCGGTAGCCGAGCCCTGGCATTAGGCAAATGTGTACGGGCCGGTGTGGACGTGTACAAGTCTGAAATCGATGGACCATAGGAGGTACATGGATAATTGCTAGTGCAGTTCAGGGGCAGCACTCCAGGACTTAGACCAGTTGATGTGGTGCCAAAACTGTGCACATTTGTTCCATAGTTGAGTGGGGGGAATGTCACTGGAGTGTTGAGTTGGCATAAGAGCTCCTTCAAGCATTCCTCCATTAATCTCTGTGCACCCAGCATCCCCTCTACTTTGATCTTCATTTCATTGTGCTGGGATTGCAGGTTGGTATGCTGTCTCTGGAGCTCTTCCAGTTGCTGTCTTGTCTCCATGACATCCAACTCAAGCAGTAGGGGATCTACATGTAAAAGTACATGTTGTAACACATTATTTCACATTGCACTACTAACCAGATTCATCCAATTTTTCACTGCCATCAGTGTCATGTAAGCACGAGCCACCTGAAATATCCTCATTAGGTAAATGAGTGTAAATATCATCACCACCACAGATAGGAGAGGATATGACCTGCGTGTAGGGATGAATGCAATGGTTGTACGAATTGGTCATTACATTACCTGTGGGGTACACACTGGCTGTTGGACAGTAGTAGGCACTGGCTGTTGGATGGTAGGCTGTTGGCTGGTAGGCTGTTGGGTGGTAATAGGGACTGGCTGTTGGACAGTAGCAGGCACAGGCTGTTGGACAGTCGTAGGCACTGGCTGTTGGATGGTATGCTGTTGGGTGGTAGGCTGTTGGATGGTACATGTATGCTGTTGGCTGGTACTGGTGGTCAGCTGTTGGATGGTAATAGGCACTGGCTGTGGAACGGTACATCCTGGGACAACTTCTGAAAACTGTGAAGGTATAACGTTTGCAAGACAATAAGTAAACCATATTAACTACATACCTGAGTGGTGTCAGGCAACCTGCCAACAACAAGTATTTTACCTGCAAGAAAGGAAAAATATTATTTTAATATAGAGCAAATTTATTACATTTACCATCTTCCTTTTTTTTCTTAACTACTTTTGCTGCAGCTTTCTTCTTTCCTGCTCCGTCATCCTTTAGCGCTCCACGCCTTCCCTTTGCCACCGTGCTTCCTTTCTTTGCTTTCGTTTTCGCCTTTCCTTTCATCCTCGCGTCATCTTCCTTTCCCTCCGTTTCCTTTCCCACTTCCTTTCCTTCCGCTACTAATGGCGTTCTCGCGTCACCTTCCTTTCCTTCCGTTTCCTTTCCCGCTTCCTTTTCTTCCGCTACTAATGACGTTCTCGCGTCATTTTCCTTTCCCTCCGCTCCATCATCTGTTTCTTCGTCTCGCTTTGTCTTCTTCGCCTCTTTCGTAGGTGTCGTAGGTTTTCTTTTCTCGCCCGCTGCTGGTGTCACTTCTATAGGATTCCATTGTCCCGCTTCAAATCGCTGTTCTAAATCCTTCATCTCCTGTTCTGTGCCTAAATTATATACGTGCCATGCATGTAAATAGTAGTAGGCCTAGCCGTTTTTCTTACCTGTTGCTGCGATCTGTCCGCTAAAAACATTTTTTCCATCTTTCACTTCTACAGTGCTGCCGACCTCATGCGCATCTCCTTTTACCGATGGCAACACCTTTTCCTTTGGCACCCTCGTTACCGAATTTTCCTCGGACCAGAATATTAGGAAAAACGGTTCTTCGCCAACAAGGACAATATGACAAACGTTTTCGATTATTTTGGAAAGTTACATGAACTTACTCAGCTCTTTCAGTGCTTTTCGAAGCGTCATCGTCTAAACTGATCGATACTATTAAAATAAAGCCGCGTGTTTAACTATAAAACCAGTTTAGACGGAGTTGCGCAGTTCACCCGAATCATTTATCACATTCCAAAGGGTGACAGGAGATAATCGTGCTAATATGGTGTTATATAAAGACTGCATGGTGCAGCAATCGTTGCACTAAGACGAAACGTGACTTTTTATCTGGCATCTACTGTATTATCGGTCAGGCGGGACGGGACATATTCAACGCTTTTGTCCTAACAGCCGAGGAGCGAGACAAGGTAAAGATCCTTTTTGCGAAGTTTGAAAACTACTGCAAACCAAAACGCAATGTAACAGTGGAGAGATACAAGTTTAATACTCGGATGCGGCAGCTGAGGAAAGCATTGACCAGTTTGTTACTGCTCTAAGACTAATTGCAAAGGACTGTGATTTCAAGCTACTCGAGGATGACCTTATCCGTGACAGGATCGTCTGCGGAACAAACTCAGATAGGGTGAAGGAACATCTACTGCGGGAACACGACCTCACTCTGGACAAAGCCATTAACATCTGTTGCAGTACTGAGGAATCCAAGAAACAGTTAAAGACCATGAGTGAAGAGAAGGCAGACCCCAAGTTTCATACAGTCAAACCAGCACCTGAAAATTCAGAGGAAAAATCAAGCATACCACATGGGAAAATAGACAGGTATCGGAACTGTGGACTCCAGCATGGCAGGGATAGTTGTCCAGCGCGTGGAAGGAAATGTCATAAATGCCACATTTTGAGATCCGGACAGGTATCAACCATAGGTAAAGATGAAGAAACAAGCGATGGCAAACAGCAATACATGATTGGGACTATCAAGGAGAATGATGTGGTGGTCAGCAACAACGAATGCTTCAGTACATTCCAAGTAAATGGAGTTGTTATCAAGTTCAAAATCGACACGGGATCACAAGTGAATGTACTGCCCTGGAACATCTTCAAACAGATGAGTAAAAGACCTCACCTTGACACTGCAAAGATTAGGCTCATAGGCTACACTGGGGATGCACTATCAGTAGTGGGACGATGTGAGCTGATAGTACAGGGTCACCCGTTGGAGTTCTACATAGTGAGGACCAACCAGAGTCCAATTTTGGGGCTGAAAGCATCCCAGGATCTTCATGTCATTAAGGTGATAATGAACATTGGCTGTCAAAGTATCCTCAGTCAATATAGCAAGGTGTTTGAGGGGTTAGGATGCTTAAGCAAATCTTACCACATCAAAGTGGATCCAGAAGTGACACCAGTAATCTGTCCTCCAAGAAACCAACCAGTAGCAATTAGGGACAGGTTGAAACACGAGCTGGATGACATGGAATCTTTAGGAGTCATCAAGAAAGTGGAGGAGCCCACAGACTGGGTGAATTCTCTGGTAGTGGTGGAAAAACCCAAAAGCAAGAAGCTTCGCATCTGCCTGGACCCGAGACCATTGAATAAAGCCATCCTGAGAGAATACTTTCAACTGCCGACTTTGGAGGACATTGCCACTCGTTTGTCTGGGGCCAGAATATTCTCCAAGCTAGACGCAAATCATGGCTATTGGCAAATTCCTCTTGATGATGAAAGTCAACAATTGACAACATTTAACAGTCCTTTTGGCCGGTACTGCTTCACACGGATGCCGTTTGGCATCAAGTCGGCACAGGAAATCTTCCAGAAACGTATGACACAGAATTTTAGTGATTTGGAGGGTGTCGAGACAGACATTGATGACATACTGGTATGGGGTAAAACAGAAGAAGAGCACCACAAAAGACTGAAAGCAGTACTCCAAAGGTGTCAGGATATACATCTCACTCTGAACATGGAGAAGTGTAAATTTGGTGCACCCCAAGTCACCTACTTAGGCCACATCATAAGTGCAGCGGGCATATCTCTGGACAAGGATCGAGTGAAAGCCATAAGCGAGATGCCACCTCCCACAGACAGGAAGGGTGTGGAACGAATACTAGGAACTCTCAACTACGTGGCAAAATTTGTTCCAGACATGTCAATGATTACCCAACCTATCCGTGAGCTTCTTAAACAGGACACAATTTATCTGGGAATATGAACAAGAAGCAGCATTTGAGGCGATCAAGACACGACTATCAACTGCTCCTGTACTTGCTTTCTTTGATGTGCAAAAAAAGGTCATCAACTCTCAACTACGTGGCAAAATTTGTTCCAGACATGTCAATGATCACCCAACCTATACGTGAGGCGATCAAGACACGACTATCAACTGCTCCTGTACTTGCTTTCTTTGATGTGCAAAAAAGGTCACAGTTAGCTGCGATGCGTCACAGTCAGGCCTTGGTGCAGTGCTGCTACAGGAAGGACGGCCCATTGCCTATGTATCTCGCGCACTCACAAGCACTGAGACAAGATACAGTATGTGCAAATAGAGAAAGAACTGTTAGCAGTTGTCTTTGCACTGGAACGATTTCACCAGTACACATATGGCAAAACAGTTGATGTGGAATCGGACCACAAACCGATGGAGGCAATCACTCAGAAAGCACTCTGTCATGCCTCACCGAGACTTACAACGTATGCTACTTCGTCTCCAGAAATATGACTTCATTTTGCGATACAAACCAGGAAAGGATTTGAACATAGCAGACACACTTTCGAGAGCGTATATACCAGACTCTGGTTCAGATCGGATGGAAGAAGAGTTGACCTGTGCTATTAATCTGGTTATTAATAACATTCCAGCTACTGATAAAAGAATGCAAGAAAAAAGGGATGGAACAAAGAATGATAAAAGAATGCAAGAAAAAAGGGATGGAACAAAGAATGATAAATCCTTGCGCATCCTGAAGAGAATGATCCTGAATGGTTGGCCAGACATCCAGTCACAGATTCCAGAGGAGGTGCGACCATACTGGAATTTTAGGGATAAACTGTCCGAAGCAGATGGAGTTTTGCTAAAGGGAGAGAGGCTCATCATTATACCATCATGCCTGCAACAGGACATCCCGCAGCGTATCCACATGGGTCACATGGGCATCACCAAGTGCACTCAACGAGCCAGAGAAGTTGTGTTTTGGCCCGGCATGAACAAGGAAATCACAGAAATGGTGGAAAAGTGTGATGCACGTCAGAACTACCAGTACTCAAACCAGAAGGAACCAATGATACAAGGACAGATCCCTGAAGGACCTTGGGACATGGTGGCTACAGACCTCAGGGATTATAGCGCCAGCCGGTCATCGGACAATGTCCGACCAATTTAGTCAATTGTCCGTTCGATTGTGCGAACAAAATGTCCGACGAGGCTTGTCATAGTCACTGTTTTGCGTCGCTGCATGAAGTATTTGCATTCGCTACAGGGACAGACTCATTTTTGTAGGAATTATTGTAATATAATACAGTAGTGGTACGCAACGTTTGCATCGCACGCAATTAACGTTGGCGTACGGTATGCTTGGACCGTGGTAGCGTTTATAGAGAGAGCATAGCGTTTTGAAACATAACCTATGGTGCCCATGCGCCGTCGCACGTCACTAGCCACGTACGCCTGACCAGTTACGTACTCTAGTGTCGGGATCGAGTAACTTCTGTCCTTTTTGTAAATCTACGGCGTGGATGAAGCGTGAGCGTAGGCCTAGCGTTTGCGTAGGAATGAAGCGTATATCAAAAGTAGCGTCGATCGTACGTAAACGCAAGAAGCAGGGAATTGCTGTAACAGAATATAGCAAAGGCTCATAGCGTTATAAATGCTATTACGGAACAGAGGCTAAAAAAAAAGTTTGATTCCACTGTGTGAATTACCGACTATATAAGCACTATGACGCAGGCCTTTACCCAACTGGGACTTGATCTTTATAGCCTAATGTGCAATTGTAAGGTGTACAACAATTTGTTGTTTCAAACATGAATAATGCATGTCCTGTCAATCAATAATGATGTCCGACCATTTTAACTATGTCAGGACACTTTGTTAGGACAATTTTTTCACTCCGCTAAAAACCCTGGACCTGTTCCAGTGGGATGGTGCTGATTATCTATTGATTGTGGATTATTACTCCAGGTTCATTGAGTTCTGCAGACTACCAAACACATCCAGCAGCATGGTGATAATCCACACAAAGTCCATTTTTGCCAGACATGGGATACCCAAGTCAGTATGAAGCGATAATGGTCCACAATTTTCAGCAATGGAATACAGCAAATTTGCTGAGGAATGGGGTAATGCCCATGTCACTTCTAGCCCTTACCACCCTCAATCTAATGGACTAGCTGAAAAGTCGGTGCAGATTCTTAAGCGAATGTTGAACAAGTCGAAAAGGGATGGACAAGACTCCTACTTGAGTGTTAGAGCTAAGGAACACAAGAGTGGGTGACATTGGCTCTCCTGCGCAACTGCTTATGGGCAGACGGCTGCGCACCTCACTCCCAGTAAAGGCAACTCAATTGGAGCCCAGGACAATTAACCCTGATAGTGTGAAGTCACACCTACAACAGGAACAACAGAAACGGAAGCTCTACTATGATGAAGGATCCAAACCATTGATACCTCTGCAAAAAGGTGAAAATGCGTGGATGCAGGTCCAAGGCGAGTGGAAACCTGTTAAGGTGTTGGACACAGCAGAAGCACCCGCATCATACCATGTTAAGTCTGCTAGTGGCAAAGTTTACAGACGCAACAGGAAGCACCTACGACCTTGCAGAGCTGATGATCCTGAAGATCACCCTGAATCAGATTTGGAAGTGGATTCAGAGAGTGGACAGGAACAAGTGAACAATCAGATGCCTGTTGATGATAACAGTGGGCTGCAAGAACAACCAGATGTGCCTCCTGCAACACTGGAAGAAGTTCCCAAACGAGCTCAGGAAGTAGAAGTCCAGAACAGACAACAGGTAGAGGTCAGGACATCAAGTGGAAGACTTGTGAGGAAGCCACAACGCTACAAGGACTTTGTAGCTCTTTGACAGGAGGGGTTGTAATAATGTGACACGTGATCTGATCACGTGAGATCCTGTTACGTGTTTTGAGGTAGCTATTGAGATCAGTGTGCATCGTGTGATTGGTAATGGTCTGTTGACATATAAGAATATTACAGCCACCAGTCTAACAATAAAGGAAGAAGACCAACAGTATAAGGAGACGGGCAATTAACGGTTCGAGAGTAAAGGGAGAAGGTTACCACTGGTTACAGTACACAGGGAGATGTCCACCATTATAGAGAGATGGCCAACTGTACTAGTATAGGGAGAAGGCCATATCATATCAAGGCCGTAGATAAGGGGGAGCTTGGGGGGGCACGTGCCCCCCCAAATTTTCTATCGCATTTTATAAAAATTATTACAGTGCAATCACGTGCGTGGCAATCGCAATGTCAATATTGAAGTATATTGTGCCGATACGGCCCGGGGTATCATCAAAGGAGGATTCTGATGTCCGACAAACTTTGGGTAGTACAGGCTCACGATCAGCTGAGGTAATACTTCACTCAAGTGAATCGAGTTGCGAGCCTATAAGCAGGAGTGATGAAGTCGTAGGCCAATTGGAAGAATGCGGTCATGATGAAGCAAATGCACCTGATTCACCATCCCCCACTACCAGTCCTGTGACCTGTACCAGAATTGTCCCATTAAAGCCCAATCAGCCCAGGCTGAAGTTTCCTATGAGGCAGTTTGGTAGTAAGCGTCGTAGCTTTTGTTACTCACGAGTGGTATGAAAAGTACCGCTGGTTGCATTACATTGAAGAAGAAGATGTCGTCTTATGCTTCTATTGCGCTACTGCAGTCCAGTTAAAGATGCCAATGAGAGGATACATGGATACAGTTTTTAGTACTTCTGGATTTTTTAACTGGAAAAAAGCATTAGATAAATTCAGCAAGCACGATCAATCAGCATGCCATTGCGATGCTATTAGCATGGTTGCAGCAGCTTCGACAGAGATAATGAATGTGGGTACACAACTAAGTGCTGAATATACTGAACAGAAAGCTTTGAACAGAAAATGTCTTCTTGCAATTATGTCAAACATTCGCTTTTTAGCACGGCAAGGTTTGGCTTTACGTGGAGCGCATTATGATGCTGATATGACTTCAGATAGCATTGGCGGGGAAAGAGAAAGTAATTTTATGCAATTGCTGCTTCTACGAAAAAACGAGATACCCAACTTAGATGCATGGTTGCAGAAGTCTCGTGATCGATTCACATGTCCAGAAATTCAAAATGAGTTTCTGCAGATTATGGCACATTCTGTCCTTAGGAACATAGCTGCACAGCTCTCAGGCAGATACTATTCTATTATGGTTGACGAGACTACAGATGTGTCCAACAATGAACAACTGGTATTTTGTGTTCGGTATGTTGACAATAAGCTTATCAGTCATGAGGAATTCATTGGCCTGCATTCCATGGATTGTATCTCAGCTGAACATATTACCCGAACTATTGAGGATATATTGCTACGGCTTTCCCTACCTTTGCAGAATTGCCGTGGGCAGTGTTTTGACGGGGCAAGTTCAATGGCAGGGTGTAGAAATGGAGTATCAACTAAACTATTGGCAAAGGAAAGGCGAGCTTTATATACACATTGCTATGGTCATTCCTTGAACTTAGCAGTACAGGATGCAGTGAAAGCAAATCCAATTATTCGTGATGCTTTGGATACAATTGAGGAAATGTCAAAACTAATCAAAAAATCGCCTCGTAGGCAAGTAATTTTTCAGAAAGTGAAAAACGATATCGCTCTTGACTCTCCTGGGATAAGGCTGCTGTGTCCAACTCGCTGGACTGTAAAAGCAGAAGCCTTTACCTCAATTTCTGAGAACTATGAAGCCTTAATGGAGACATGGGCTGAAGCCAAACAGATCAACAATGACAGTGAAATGCGTGCTAGAATTGGTGGAGTGGCTAAGCAAATGGAGTCGTTTGACTTTTTCTTCGGACTAGAGCTTGGAAGAATTGTGTTCAGCATGTCAGACAACTTATCAAAGGCACTTCAAGGCTCCTCTATATCTGCTAGCGAGGGTCAGAGCCTGATGAAGATGACACTAGTGGCTTTTCAAGCGATAAGGTCAGAGGATTCCTTTAGTGTGTTTTGGAAAACAATTGAAAGAAAACGTCAGCTTTGCAAGGCTGTTCTGATAGCAGACCCCTCTCTACCTCGACAGAGGAAAGTACCAAAACATTTGGAGATAGGATCATCAGCTCCTGAGTTTGCAAACATCGTGGAAGATGTTTATAGAAAGGCTTATTATGAAGTCATTGATTTTGTTGTACAATCAATCAAAGATAGGTTCGATCAGAATGGCTATAAAATGTTATCGAAACTGGAAGAGCTGCTGTGTGATTCGGAATGTAAGTTGGAGGATTATAGTGATGTAATGCAGCTATATGGTGATGATTTTAATCAGCAGCGCATGGCAAGCCAGCTGCTTATCCTGCATGCGAATCTTCCTCATGAGATTAAAAGCCTCGTAGGCGGGATGAAATTAAAAGGCATCATTGCCTTTCTTCAGTCCCTCAGTCTTATCGAGAGTGAGCTATACACTGAAGTTATTAAGCTTGCCAAACTTATTATTGTCATGCCTGCCACCAACGCAGTCAGCGAACGAACCTTCAGTGCCCTGCGACGATTAAAGACCTGGCTACGAAGTACAATGCACCAATCAAGGTTAAACTGGTGCATGCTACTGCATGTTCACAAAGATGAATCAGACAAGCTTGACCTTGCAATCATTGGCAATGAATTTGCAAGCCGCAATTCCAGTCGCCAAGAATTGCTTGGTATTTTTCCTTAATGAGTGTATATGAAACGCGCGCATGCATGCAAGATATGGTTCAAATCAAATTGTGAATACATGTAGGCTTATACGTACAGGGCATACCTATAAAATTTAGACCACATTGACATTCAGACCTATTGTGCCCCCCCAAACTATAAAAGTTATCTACGGCCCTGCATATCTACCCCTTCCAAGATATGCACATAGGGCCGAACACTACCCACTGCCGAACATAGTTCAACATACCCTACGCTACTAAATTCACATAGTATACTCACCAAAACACTTGCGTCTCAGAAGATGAAATCATGAAGGGCATACATAGTTCGATCCTTGCATGCATCATTGTGCCTAATTGATGCGCTCCACATCGCAAGTGACGCATTAATAGCTGATAAGTTAATTTTAATTTGTATATCGTTGTAATTCAAATTGTCTTGATAGTTACGTTACAGCCATTAAAGTTTATAACCGTTAACGTAACCGTAACCCACAGGCGTTTGCGGCCATATATTTTGTGGACAAAAAGTATGTAATCCGAAAAATTGAAATGATTGCGTAATGCCCTATAGCATTGCCCTTGACAACCTGGAGAGCTGAAAACGTCACGTGAGCTGGTAGGATGGCTACAAGCGCCATTTAAAAGCAGATTACAAAAGAAGCTACAGTTTCCTCTTTTTGATGCAAGTCATTAGGGCCAGCAATTCTTGCCACGGCAAGTTATGGCTGTTGAAAGCGGGTAACCCTCGACGTACCTTTCCTCTTCGAAGTGTGTTTTCCACGTTCCCAACCGATAGAAAGTTTGAATTCAAGCTAGAAATTAAAGGTAACAGAAGGTACTAACTAGTTCTCGTATGTTCTTGTAGCCACGATTTTTTTTACCAGCGATACTTACTGTTGAAGTTTATCCTGAATTGCGGTTTTATTATTTCATTCTTTTAGGAGGAGGCGCCACATTTTGTAGAGCTGCAATCAGTAAGTGTTCCTTAACAATGAGCAACAAATGTTTCACAGGATCTGTTACCGAATGGTACATCCTTTGCAAGGCGCATGAATGGATTGGCTTCTTTCTCACCCCATGAGACCGAATCCAATATGTGACAGTGTTTGCCATGCCAATACGCTCTTTGAGCATATTTTATTCTTAGTTATACCTGGAGGGTCTTGTGTATATGGTTGCCAACTAACACACCACCTAAGTATTGTTGCCTATGGATGTTAAAAGATTGGAGGGCTTCATCCAATTGCTTGACAAAGGGACCAGCAAATTCCTTGTCAGTCACTTTAGTGCTGTTGATTATTTCCTCCTTCTGTTTGCTTGCTTTCAATCAGTGCTTGTTTAATCCTTACCATCTTCTCTACAGACTGTCTCATGTCTTCCACCTGCTGGACGATAATCTGAGTTTGACCTATGCCATGAACCACTGGATGGTACAGTCAGTGCATACCAATGCCCTACATGGTAGCTCCAAGCTCCAGTGGTTGGCTCACAATCATTAGGCATATGGGACACCACAGCTGCTCCAGGATTACTGGATGATTGGAACTGTGCTCATCCAGTGAAAATCCCATTTGGATGGGAGGGGCAACTGCACGAATGCCAGCAACAATTTTGTGTGGATTTAAGTTTGCTGGTTGACCACCTGACTTTTGCGGTTGGTTGAAAAGACCAGTGTAAACTTACATGTGTATACATGCATCAATTCAGTACACATAATTATTTTATGGTACCTTCTTGCAGACAACTGCTGTGTGCACTGTCCAATCAAAAGGGCGAAGTAAACTATGTACTCTTCAGATAATTTCCATCCATCACTTATTTGCATAAACAAAAGATTGTGGGTGAGTGGCCCATTATGTATTGGCTGTGTTAATTGCACAGACTGAGTGCAAATGGTCTGCAAACTCTCTGCACTTATATGAACTCCTTTTTCCCCTTTCTAGCCTCCGTCAAGAAGCGGCCACACACTCTGCATCGCTGGTTTACCTTCATTACGTGGATCCCCATACAATACTTCCCCTTTTATTCATAAAAAAACTCACGTCTAGATCACAGGTTTAAAAAAATCGTGGCTAGTTCTGTGTGTTGTATATGTGTTTCCCCATGTGTGCTGATGAGCGTTATTGCTCGCCAAACGTTTTCTATCGGTTGGTTCCTCCACTACGCACGCTTAAAGTATCCCCCTCTTTTCCCGCCAAAGACACATGGGCGTGAAAACGGGCTGCGCATATCACTGATAATAATGCTTGTACTTGCGCGTCGATGGTTTTGTTTACAGATATGTTACAGCATTTGCAGATGCTATTTATTTTTACTAAACGTCTCAAAGTAAGTATGATTTGTGGTTCGCATAACATGAACATTATAATGAGATATGATATTACTTTAATTTTGGTTTTGGCTCTTTGTAAATTACGGTATTGTCTAATTATCGACTTTTTGTCCAGCCGCAAACGTCCGTGAACCCGCTAGCCGACATAATTATAACTTTAGCAAGGTATTAAGAAATGACTACTTCGTTTATGAATAAATTATGCTCTGTAGAAATTACATTTTTGTCTTGATAGTCTTATAAAGCACAGATTCACAATCATCGTAAATTATAAACGTGTTTGAAATTCAATTTCAAAGCAACATAACCGCCTATGTACAGGGTTGCCGAAGTCAGGCCGGTGTCCGGCCTGCCAGGTCGAATAAAATGATGTTATTAAACAATTTATTAAACATTCATGGCTAACCACAAAACATTACAATATTATTAATCAATATTACACATTTTATTAAAAATTCATAGTTAACCACAAACGTCGCCGGATGAGCAAGACACTTCAGAAGCAGCTGCAGATGCCCTTCAGAGAGCCGCAGTTCAGGGGGAGTATGATGCATGGCTGCTTGTTCCTGAGGCCCGAGTCATGGATGCAAAAGTCCCCTATTGACCCTCTAGCGTGGTGGAAAATGCACGATGGGCAATTCCCCCCAATTGCAAAGCTTGCCAGGAAGTATTTAGCTATTCCTACTTCTTCAGCTCCATCCGAGCGGGTGTTTTCGCGAGCTAAGCTGATTCAACAGCGCCAGAGATGGAACCTTCTCCCTCAACGTTTGGAGGCGTGTGTCATGCTGAAGCACAATGCATGGTTAATTACAAGTATTTAGATAGCAAGCGCGCTGTTTGCATCACTGCATGTTATGTATCTCAGACTCAGTTTCTGTATCTGTAATTTGTAAATTGTAACTATTACCAGCTTGCTATATATAGCTATAGACATCGCAAAATGAATGAATAATTTATTATAATAAGTGATGATTGCTCTGCTCTACAGAGCTTTCTCCTTGCATCGTCTTTTTGATGGCTTCCTGCCTTTGCCAATAGCGCTGTCATATCTCGTTTCCTCGTTGGCCTCTTCAGAAATACCCAATCCTCGAAAACGGGCTATGCTGCATTGGTTCTGAAAGAACCCATGCGTCATCACCAAAGTATCGCCTGAGCTGCACGTGACGTCAGCAAGTCCGAATACAAAAACATTGAGCAAAATGGCTGCGCTTTTTATCAATGATGTGCATTATTGCATTTTCCCCTCTTTCGGTGAACACCATTCATTGTAAAGGTAGTGATACCTGCACTGATTATATTCATAGCATCGCTACTCTCCCTCCTCTCCCTCCCCCTTCCCACTTCCCACCCGCGCGACCAGGGTCAGTCACAACCCTGTCCGAGTCCTAGAATGCAGAGATGGCATTTCATGTTTTTTCTAATACTGCCCAGCATAATACATGGTAAGCTCTGTACACGTATAACCGTATTGTTGTATAGCTAGCATGTACGCGCATGTCTGTGTCAACCAGGATTTCGAGGGATTATTGTGACACCAGGTTTCTGGACTTCATTGCGCTTAATGTTAAGATCGGGGTAAGGTTCAGTACGGATATATTAGGCACGATACTCTCTTATTGTGCGGGGTGTGTGCAGGATTTATAACGGGAGGTTGGAAGAAAAATCAGCAGGGAGGGGGGGGGGGGGGGGGGGGGGGAGGGTTTGGGAGGGGCCTCCAACGCAAAGCGCGGAACCTGCCATTACAGATATGCCTTCACATATAATATCACAATGGATGTTGATCACGTGAATGAGTTTGCATGTTTGCACTTTTGTATCTGAGTAAATACAATGAGTAGAATGTTTCACAGTAAAGCTGCATGTTTCTTGAAATGATGTGCCAATTGACACTTTTGTAAACACCTAAACACAGCTGCCTGTCCATCCTTTAACATCAACTACCCACCAATGAGAACACTCCTCTGTCCTGGAGACATCATCACCTACACATGTGCCTTCATTTCAAGCTCCCCTATTGTCATCACACAGTGGACAGGATCTGGCTTCCAATGCTCCAATCCTGGTGCTGCTGCTAACACAATCCAACTCACACAATCATCAAGTGGTTCACTCAATACAGTACCAGGATCATGTGGTAACCTCTCTGCTGTGATGACCAACATCAGTGGAACATGTTACACCTCTGTCCTCACCATACTTACTCCTCAATATTTCAATGGAACCACAGTCACATGCATAGATGGCAGTTTTGGTACTCTTATTGGCAATGATACACTGAACATACAACTGGCATGTAAGTATTGTTCCAATACACATGTATGGTACAGTGCAGCTACTCAGCTAAAATGTGTTAACATTTAGAATGAGAATATTATGTGTAAGCAGATAAACATGTCTGTTCCATGACATCGTCTAAATGTGACCTATTAGCTTTGTGGCTAGCATGTCATCTAACCTCCTCCCCAGCTCCTCCAAGTGCTCCAACCATTACATCACTGGTCAGCATCTATTCAGACCAACTAACACTGACCTGGACATCTGTTCCCACTGCTACCAGCTACAATGTCAGTATCAATGACAGTGTCAGCACACTGGTCCCCATCCCATCCACCGGAGCACCACAGTACACATTCACCGGACTGACCAATAACACAGTCTACACTGTCTCAGTGGTGGCCATCAACTGTGCTGGGAGCAGTAGTCCTGCTGGAAGAACAGGTGAGACCAAAGTATGCATTTGTATGACCTCAAATGCTGTAAAATTAATATAATATGTCTGTTTTATACACAGCAGATGTAACGGTTACTGTTGTTTGAGAATGGAGTTTGATATTTTGTTTACACAAGTGAGATTGAAGGTGACTGATAGGTGAAGCATATCAGTTTGTAGTTTTTCCCCCAGCTTATTTGATTATTAAATGTAACTAGTACTAGTTATGAATTGGGATTGTTGCTGCAAAAAGGGACCTAAAACTGCATTACAAGAAGGAGCATCGAAGTTGACACCATGCAATTGAAATGCAATATTTAGGCTGTGTCACCATTGCCACTAGTTTGCCTCTTACAAACGTTTTCTGTTAGCATAGAGGAGCGTAATTAAGAATTGGTTTTGGGAACTCCCCCACCCCATTCAATGGTAGTTAATTGTATTCTATTGTTATATAAGTGAAGATAAATCCTCATTTTGGGAGAAACTGTACAACAAAGCACAACTCAAGGTCTGGCTTAAATGGCTCTAATTATTTCTGTCAATTATATTTCACATGCAAGCATATCACACATCTGCGCTGCATGCACATGTAGCTACAAATGGATACTTGATGTGTAAGACAGAGAAAATGAGTATGGATCAGGTACACTGTGGTATATAATGTTTTGTGCATTCACTTGCATACTTTATTGTGTTCTCTACAGTAGGTAATGGACCAACTGTTGCACCCCCGATACCATCAACAACCACACCCACTCCATCCACCACAACATGTAAGTGGAGGTGTGGCGTGGTACAATCTGTACTGGTTAATTAAAGTTTTGGGATTAAGAAATGACACATGGTGTGCTCTATGACATGTAATGTGATTGTCTTCTCTGTTCATCAAGATTCAAGATATGCATGTAGTCCATCTATGCTGACAGCTGTGGACACATGTACATGCACAGCTGCAGTTGGTTCAGCCATTAGTACAGCTGTTGGTGTGTCAGTCCCTGTCACCTTTGTGGTGTCCTTCTCTATGGGAGTGTTGGTGGCTTCTGTTCTCTGCTACCTTTCAAGAGGGTCCAAAGAATCATCACACAAACCAAGTTCACATACTGATCCTGCCGCTGTGTATGATGAGGTGGGCTCTAATAAGAAGATGACGGGAGATGCTATGGAAATGAATACAAACACCGCATACGGATCACGTGCTTCATAGAGCAAGAAGAATTATTTGTATGATGTGTTTAGGTTCTGATCAATATGCACTAAAGCATGTATAGCTGCATGAGTGTATTTTGACTTTTTGTAGCGTATTAAGTTTTTAAAACTCGCATAATTTAAATTCTAACTTGCAATGTTATTAAAACACTCATTTGCACCCCAAGATCCATGCAAACATACATACCAATAGTTTGCCCAGTATAATGATTATAATTGTATAATACAGTGCATGCACATATATAGGGATTGAGATGTTCACTTATTCAGGAGGTTAGGGCACAGTTTACTACATTGCACTCCTCTGTACATTTGATACACAATGTACAGAAACAAGACTGCCAAAAGGGGCTCACTGAAATGTGCCCACACTTCCTCCTGGAAAAAAACCCCTATGAATACTGAGTTTAATCTTCTCAAATAGTGGTAGATATTACTGCCAGATCTTGGATGGGTTCTGCAATTGTATTGACTGGCTTCAACCCCTTAGCGCTGATTGTGCAACCTGTGCCAAATACAATTCACTGTGCACAAATTGCTTAGGCCAGGAGTGCCCCATCCATTTCCTTTTAATACATGTCATTAAATGGCCATCATGTGCTGTACATCTAATCACAATACGGGAGAGAGCTTAGTTTCTGTCTAATTAACTTCGTACAAATGACACAAACATGCCCAGAGTTTTCCTGTGACTCCAACATTACTCAACCTCTCAAGCCCGGGACCATTACCAAATGTACCTGTGCTAGTGGCGGAACAACAACCCAATGGCGCTTCACTACATTGGATCTGTGTCCAGACAAATTTAACGTTATTAGCCTGACACAACTGGCTCCATGTTCAACATTATCATCCAGTGGTACATGTGGGGCATACCTCAGTGCTGCTACCAACAGTCCCAGTCAGGCTGGTTCAGCATGTCCATCATCCACACTCAACATAACAGCAAACCAGTCCTTGAATGGATTGACAATTGAGTGTAGAGATATCAGCTCTGGATCACCAGGGATTTTGATTGGTACTGGAAGTATAAACATAGCAGGTTAGTTACTCTTACACTACAGGTATATGATGCTAGTGATCTCATGACAGTATTAGATCCTTGTACATGTGCTGTAAATGCTTGTACTTGTAGAGCAATCTTTATAAAGGGTTAAAATATAGCAGATTGACTGTAAATCACCATGGTTAATTATCGCCAAATGGCATGCAATTTGTAAGTTATGATTACTATTAAAGTGGCATTCATTTGTGATGATGTGCACTGTATTTTGCAGTGTTCATATCATTGCACATGATCCCAATCAGAGAACTATTCAGCAAATGAGCGCAACACATTTCAAACTGAACAGCTACAGCCTCCGTAGTAAACATTGCAGTCATAATAATGGCACAACCAAACAAATGTTTGTGCATCCAGTGATTAGTGGCCTAGCCTTGTCAGCAGGGCCCTGGTATTCATCTGCACTAATGTGAGATTGAGATGATCATAGAGTACCTTAGCTTTGTTGTCTGTCGTTTGAATAGCCAGATGTGATGGCAGATGAGTTAGTGAGTCTTGTGCCTTCTACCCCAAGCTCCATAGGATTGTACCATGTAAGCAACACATATTCACATTAGCCCAGAGCATTTGGCACCATTGGTGTACTGAGCTCAGCAGCAGAGCCTGTCCTGATACCCAGTAGGGGCGGGGCTAGTGCACAGCCATGCAAGATCAATATCCATGGTGTGCAGATAGAAGCTGGTTGTATCAATTACATATGTATAACATGTGGATGCAGTTTCACTGCGCATGTGTCTACTGTAGGTAATGGACCAACATCACTACTATCAAAAACCACACCACTCCATCCACCTCAACATGTACGTGGAGATACAATGTATGAACGTGGGGTGGGGCATGGTACAAACTGACATTCGAAATATAGCTCATTTTGATACTATATCACCTTTCACATCAATCACAAGGTGCAGATTATGCTGTTCACTGTCCCATATACATGTATTGTGTTATAATGGCATATGAATGCTTTTTTAATAGTACTACTGGCACATGCTTTGTACATGATGCTTTTGAGGGCTTACCCAAGAAACGACATAATGTACTAACTATGTTTCTATCTAGAGGCTCTAAAACTAGAGATGTTGCTATTAGATCTCCAGGTTGCTGTACTACTTTGGCACATGCCAGCTTGTTCATTTGGCAAGAATCTTTGAAGCCATTCAGCAGTTTGACACTGATAGTGGCAGTGCATCTCATGGCAGATTACATCTCAGATATCTTAGGCATCAGGCAAACTCAGTATATCCAATAATAGCCGTGACCTTCGATATGCTTCACAACATCCTTTTTCTGTACCTCTGGGTTCACTACACTGGGCAATTCTTTGTTACAATCACCTTGTTTATCTTAGTGATGAAATTACAGTTACTTACTGTAATTAGTATTCACAGATATCTTTGTCCACAAAGCTACTACTTCCAGCTTCTTGACTAGTTCTTGCCAGCTGATAAAGCCAGTGTCAGCACCTCATGCTACTTCTTGGCTCTGTGTTGTCCCTTCAATTGGCTTTATCCAAACATGAACCCTGACAAAGTGTCAGACTGCTGTGAAGTAGTGGCTTGGTGTAGACCCCTCTTGTGGGTCCACGTGTGCTCTCTGCCCAAACACTGCCCTTGACCCCTTGGCCATCCTGCTGCAACATGCAAACGTGGAGGTGATGTTGTTCTGAGGCATAAGAGACTGACAGAGATACTGGTAGAGTCCTTCCATAGGACACATACATTCACATATAAGTTGAGGCTAGTTCTGTGCTCATCCATGATCTGTCCCATTCTTGGGCATCTGACTTTCTATTTTGACTAGAGCATGGTGTTCATAGCTGGTGCAGCTTGACAAGGCTGTGCTGAGATGTGAAAGCATGCAATCAATGACCAGAAGTGCTCTGAGTTGTGATGATCATGTGTACCACTCTCTGTCAAATCTTATGGAGTTTGGGATAAACAACCCAGGAGTGTTTCCACTTCTTGCTATCCAGTATAATCTTTGAGCTGCATGGTCGGCTGAACCTTGCTCTGGCTAGAGCAGGTATCAGAGGAATCATGTCCAGATCCTCCACCTTAGACTTCTTAGCTTGATTGTCTGGGGAGGAGGGAGTGGGCGGGTGTTTGCCAACTGTACAACTTAATGATAAATCATAATATCATTTTAGCTCCTCCAAGTACTCCAACCATTACATCACTGACCAACACCCTACATGTATTCAGACCAACGTACAGTAACAGTGACCTGGACATCTGTTTCCACTGCTACCAGCTACAATGTCAGTATCAATGACAGTGTCAACCCACTGGTCCCCATCCCATCCACCGGAGCACCACAGTACACATTCACTGGACTGACCAATGACACAGTCTACACTGTCTCAGTGGTGGCCATCAACTGTGCTGGGAGCAGTAGTACTCTACAAACTATCAACAACATGGTTAAGTGCTGAATATTCAAGTACACATACTGTAAGTTCATTAAGTTCAAATGTAAAAACCAACACTTAAAGGGCATGTAAAAGTAACCAACAAGTTACAGTAGTCCTGCAACAATGACTGGAAGAACAGGTATGTACGACAAGCAACAATAAGTCACATGTTCACTCAGACTGATAGTAGCCTAACCACTACTTGTTGATGTTAACTTGTGGTGCTTTTCATTTGAGATGTCTACCTTACATGTAGGTAATGGACCAGCTGCCCCATCATCACTACCACCCACTCCATCCACCACAACATGTAGGTGGGGGTGGGGCCTGGTATAATCTGTACTGGTTATGAGGGTGGGGTGTCGTGTGCTCTATGTAGATTAAATGACATGCACATACAGTAGTGTGATACTCATCTTTGGTATTCAAGATACAACATGACCCATATGCATGTTCACAACAGTTCATATCCCTTATTCTCCTTCATGCCATCTATGCTGGCAGCTGACACATGTACAGCTGCAGTTGGTTCAGCCATTGGTACAGCTGTTGGTGTGTCAGTCTCTGTCACATTTGTGGTGTCCTTCTCTATGGGAGTATTGGCGGCTTCTGTTCTCTGCTTCATTTCAAGAAGGTCCAAAGAATCATCACACAAACCAAGTTCACATACTGATCCTGCCACTGTGTATGACGAGGTGGGCTCTAATAAGAAGATGTAGGGAGATGCTATGGAAATGAATACAAACACTGCATACGGATCACATGTTTCATAGAGCAAGAATAATGATTGCATGATGTGTCTTGCAATGTGTAATGCTACAGGTATGTACATTTTTTTACTGATTTGAATTATATCTTGCAATGTGTGTTGTACACTCATATGCATGTTCATCCAAAAGAAGTGGCCCACATAAGTACACCAATATGTGTTCCCCTAGCTCAGAGAAGTTCTGCAGGTCTAGACAACTTTGCTTCTAATCATTTCATCTCACCTTCCACATACCAGTACTTGCCCTTTTATATTGCACATATGGGCTGGAATGTTTTCTTATCCAGTTAGCTTGCCTAGTTTACTATATGTGATTGGGCAGTGTGTTGATATTTTTTGTTCATAATCCATCGTCTGCAGCCAGCTGTATGTCCTCTTTTGTTGAACATTGTAGTCGGATGGTACATCCCTCATGACATATAAGTAGATGCTGCCCTTAACACTAGTGTGCCCCTGGGTAGGGCTCTGAGGAGTACTTAACACTCTCTAAGAGGAGAAACCGGCTGAGCACAAGTTTGGAAATCATGTCCCCACATTCATGTGAAGATTCTTGTTACGAATTGCATTTATTAATAATTAAATTTTAATTGGAAAATTGTGATGCTAAAAACTTATGAAGGCTCACACATTTTGATTATAATTAATTTATTATGACAAAACAAAAAATTAATATATTAACTTTTAAGTATCATATTCTATTTATGAGCAAATATGAGCACATAATATTGCACACCTACCTACCTAGGACATGACGATCTAGTCAGTAAAGCCCTAGCATTGGACCTGACCAGACGATGCTTAGCCTTCCATATAGCCCAGACACTGCTGAAGACTTGGGACAAGCAATTCAAGTGGCCATCCCATTGCACTGCTCAAAGTCCTGTGCCACGACAGCTCTCTATGGCAGGCTCAGTCTCACTCTTGTGTGGTCCAATGCAAGAGCCCTTTTGTCTCGACCAGGGGTTGCCATTGGATGAACTATCTATAATGAACAATCTTAAAGTGCTATTTTAAATCATTATATTATATCATTATGAATACAATAGGGGTACAAACCTAAACATAGCATATAGATGCATCTGGTGAGGATGAAAATGGCATTGGCCCTCACTAGATGGAGGTTGAGCTGCCATAGATACCTGCAAGTACAGCCAACTTGGGCCTGCATGTAAGGGTCGCAAGCCGAGATACCAGCTGAGAGAAGGCTTCAATAGCTTCATTACTTCATGTACCATAGGTCTCTGCTACCAGGGGAACACACAACCAGCCAAGTTCTCCACATTTGGCATCATTGACCCTGTGCTTTCTGCCTTCAGTGGCTAGGGCAGCTGATCCTGCAGACACTCCCACTTCCATCAGGGTATGTGTGTTAAGCTGAGCGGTTACAGAGATATCAATAGCAGCAGTCTTGCCTGTAATCCAGTTTGTCAACAAAAGGTCAGAAGGGTGGGTGTGACTATGGGTGGTCATGAAGTCATTGCCAGCTTCCACTGAGATGGGTCCAGTGGCAGGTTTCAGCCAGAACATCACGGGGGTGTTGTGTCTTGCCACAACATCACGCCCATGCTTACAAGTGATGGCATGATGTCCAAGAGGGTAAAGGGCATTGCCAGGGTGAAGTGCACACTCGGACCCATGGGGCGTGTCCATCATGCCACCACTTCATGGCAGCTTGATGGACTGGTGGATCAAGGTGTAAACCCAACCCCTGTGATAGGATGAATGACAGCCAGGAGGATGCATGTAGTGAGGAAACAGAAAGCAATCGTGCTCTGTCAGCACGGGAGGAGGCTTCCAACAGCAGATTGAACATGTGGGTGTCCAATGTGCAGGAGAGCTCTATTTGGAAGACTGAAGGGGCTGAGAGAAGGGACTTGATCTGCAGTTCCTTATCATGTGGAACAACAGAATTAAAACCTGCAACTGCAGAACAGAGGTGATGATTGGTCTGGGAACAATCCCAGCTGAGAAAATGAAAGATATAATTTTGATTACTGAATTATGGTACTTGATGAACTTTTATATATGGGAAATAACTGAAATTATACTTTATGGCAATGTTATTGTACATACGCATACATTATATACATAATACATATTATGTGCCCCATAACTGAGCTGCATGGATATAGAACGTATTTATATTTCCAGGTGCACTGTCAACATCACAAGTATATTGTGATGTGTATACTCACCATCTCAAGTCAACAAGTCACGTTTTCCTAGGGATGATTCAGACTGGTAACTTTTGGCTGTGTACGCGAAGGCATTTTTAGAAAAACAACTTCACTAGCCAAAATAAGTAACGACTAAACTGACACCAAAATAAATTTTGTGCCTGTTGGAGTATTTATACTGCCTAAAATTATCCATACTCCTGTATTTAGAACATAGTAATATACCCATACCGTATATAGTACTTTTTCGTTGTAGCTTCTTTATTACCTTAAGGGGCACCGCGCCGGTAAATTCTGAAGCGATTGGTACTATCGCCGTTCTTTAAAACCATTCCTAGCGTGAGTTATACTTGACGGAGAAGAAGACGACGACGACGACCAACAATTTTTTTGGGCATGGGCACGAGAAACAGGTTCTTAGTTGGTCTAGAAGGGCATAGTTTTATGACATGAAACTAGCACCAAAACGTAGATCTTGGTGTTGTCGTTCGATTGCTGCAAAGAGAAAAGCTATCCGTTTCTTCGTTGTCCCTCGCGACGCAACTGAAAATTTTTAATGACATTCATGACTCCTCAATCAATCCTATATTGAACCTGCTGACGCAGGTTCAGATTTCCAGGTGCACTGTCAACATCACAAGTATATTGTGATGTGTATACTCACCATCTCAAGTCAACAAGTCATGTTATCCTAGGGATGCATAATTAGTGTTGGGAATACATGTACCTGTACACTGCACTTAGCAAATAAACAATCACTTGTTGTGTCAATCTCCAGCTCCTTGTTGTTCCTCCTTATACATGTATACATACACTGATCTACAGCTGACATACATGGACTATACAATCAATACAAAGTTCAATTATGCACAGCTATTCAGAGGGGTTTGATGGGTTCTTCACCCGCTGCTTCAGCACTGCTACATCAGCGTTCCATAGATATTATAAGACTAACGTCTATGGCGTTACCTGCTCACCGTCACAAAAAAGCAGTATCAGTTCTCATTGCACTAATTAAACTCGGTTTGTGTATGCATGACGCATAAGTTATGTAAAAGCAACTATACCTTGGGCTTTACATGTGAATGTTTCTAGGCAATGAGCAAGGATAGCCCCACAGCAAAATGTTATGATAATTTTAGTCATGAACTACACTGCCTAAGACTAAGGTGCTTGATCTTGATCTGTATGGGTTTAGAAGCATTGCCATATGCCCCTGCTCAAGATAGCAGTGCCCTTGCATTTGCTCTGACATTTTAATTTTAAAATCATAATAATTGGTATTGCATTCCTCTGGTGGTAGAATCTTGGGGACCAGAAGCTCAACATAGTCTCTCTAGGCTTACTGGAATACTGGCCACTAGACCAAGGCAGCTCAAGACCATCACAATAAACCAGATCTATGGTAGATTGTATTTGACCCTGACCAGAGCCAACACCAGGGCCATTCTGTACTAGAGGATGTGTTTAACTTTGCTGTATGTGTTTATGTAATAATGTGTATGTGTAAAATTGTTAATTACAGTATCTATAAATAATAATTAAGTATTATTATGAATACACTAGGGAGTACAAACCTAAACATAGCCTATCGTTAATGTAAGATGCATCTGGTGAGGATGGCAATGGCATTGGCCCTCACTAGATGGAGGTTGAGCTGCCATAGATATCTGCAAGTACAGCTGACTTGGGCCTGCATGTAAGGGTAGCAAACCGAGATACCAGCTGTAGGAATTCTTCAATAGCTTCATTTCCCCATGCACCATAGGTCTCTGCTACCAGGGGAACACACAACCAGCCACGTTCTCCACATTTGGCATCATTGGCCCTGTGCTTTCTGCCTTCAGTGGCTAGGGCAGCATATCCTGCAGACACTCCCGCTTCCATCAGGGTATGTGTGTTAAGCTGAGCGGTTACAGAGATATTGAAGGAAACTGACTTGCCTGTAGCCCAGTTTGTCAAGGTCAGCAGGGTGGGAGTGGCTATGGTTGGCCATGTGGTAATTGCCAGCTTCCACCTTGACACCAAAATGGGTCCAGTGGCAGGTTTCAGCCAGAACATCACGAAGGGTGTTGAGTCACGCCACAACATCACACCCATGCTTACAAGTGATCTGATGGCATGATGTCCAAGAGGGTCAAGGTAATTGCCAGGGTAAAGTGCACACTGGGACCCATGGGGTGTGTCCATATCTAGCCACCACTTCATGGCAGCTTGATGGACTGGTGGATCAAGGTGTAAACCCAACCCCTGTGATGGGACAACTGACAGCCAGGAGGATGCATGTGGTGAGGAAACTGAAAGCAATAGTGCTCTGTCAGCAGGGGAGGAGGCTTCCAACAGCAGATTGAACATGTGAGTGCCCAATGTGCAGGAGTGCTCTATTTGGAAGACTGAAGGGGCTGAGAGAAGGGAGTTGATCTGCAGTGCCTTATCAGGTGGAAGAACAGAATTAAAACCTGCAACTGCAGAACAGAGGTGATTATTGATTCGAGAACCAAACCCAGCTGAGAAAATGGAGGCTATATATGCTGCAGGTGCATGATAATAAATATAATTTTGATTACGAAATTACGGCTGCACTGAAGTTGCTGAACTTTTATAACTGAAGTAGAATTAATTTCTTTGTGAATTATACTTTAATAGTAAATCTTTGTACATACGCATACACTATATACATAATACATTATGCTCCACAACAGAGCTGCATGGATACAGAACATATTAATTATGCAACCACACCCAGGTGCACTGTCAAGTATACTGTACGAAAACTTGCAATGTCAAGTCTACAAATTCTGTTAAGTATGTGGCCATAAACTGAACGTGTATAGGAGTGGAATACGAGAGGCTCTGACAAAATACAACTGTGCTGCCTTTTCAGTGGAGCTCTGGACATGCCTTGCAATAGACATTAGTAATGACAGACGTGTATAATCACCATCTCAAGTCAACAAGTCATGTTTTCCTAGGGATGCATAATTAGTGTTGGGAATACATGTACCTGTACACTGCACTTAGCAAATAAACAATCACTTGTTGTGTCAACTCACCTTGTTATTACATACACTGAACACCTGACATATATGCATGCTACACTCAATACAATGTTCACCCCAGGTGGCCCCTACCAACGCAACAACTTTCCAGCACCCCAAGACACCCCCCCCCCCCCCCCCCCTACTAACCCTTCTTGTGCAAGTCAAAACACCCAACCCCCCACCACCCCCAAGACCTGGTAAACTATCTAGCTCAGGCAAACCCAACCACAACTGAAACTCAATCTCACACAACCCCAAGACCCCATGCGCATCTGAATTGGTGCAGCTTCATGTAAGACCCATGTCCCCTCCCACCACCCCAAGACCCCACCCCTCATGTAATCCTCGAAACCCAGCTAGTTCCTAATGTAGTCGAGAACCCTCTCCTCCCACCACCCCATGACCCTCCTCATGTAATCCTTCCAACCTCTGGCAGACCAACTAACAGTGACCTGGACATCTGTTCCCACTGCAACCAGCTACTATGTCAGTATCAATGCCAGTGTCAACACACTGGTCCCCATCCCATCCACCGGAGCACCACAGTACTCATTCACTGGACTGACCAATAACACAGTCTACACTGTCTCAGTGGTGGCCATCAACTGTGCTGGGAGCAGTAGTCCTGCAACAATACATGTAACTGGAAGAACAGGTGAGTATGACAAGCAACAATAAGTCGCATGTTCCCTCAGACTGATAGTAGCCTAACCACTACTTGTTGATGTTAACTTGTGGTGCTTTTCATTTGAGATGTCTACCTTACATGTAGCTAATGGACCAGCTGCCCCATCATCACTACCACCCACTCCATCCACCACAACATGTAGGTGGGGGTGGGGCTTGGTATAATCTGTAGAGGGTGGGGTGGGGTAATTGTACATGGTGTGCTCTATGTAGATTAAAAATGACATCAGCCCCGGATCCAGCATAGCCTTGGGGGGGGGGGGGGGGGGGGGGAGGTGGAGCAGCATATGAAATGCTGCCCCCATGGCAGCAAAAGAAACTCCCCCCTCCCCCGAGTAACGCGCATTGCGACGGAAACTTGTACGAGTGGAGTGGACCCTTTTGTCCTGATGTTGCTTGTGTTTTAGTAGAGAATGCGTGCATGTGAGTGATGAATTGGTTCATTTAAGTTGCCGACTGCATCCCTCCCTCCCTACAGTTTTCGTATATAGCCCAAAGCGGACTGAACGGCCACCCCCCCTCCCCCCCCCCCCACCCCACCCCCACCCGTTGAAACAGCTTTTCATATATTGCCACCCCTCACCCCTCTGGTAAAACTGCCCCCCATAACAAATTCCTGGATCCGGGGCTGAATGACATATACACTTGTCTTTGGTATTTAAGATACAACATACATGTATGACCCCTATGCATGTTCACAATAGTTCATACATATATCTCTTATTCTCTTTCATGCCTTCTATGCTGGCAACTGACACATGCACAGCTGCAGTTGGTTCAGCCATTGGTACAGCTGTTGGTGTGTCAGTCTCTGTCACCTTTGTGGTGTCCTTCTCTATGGGAGTGTTGGTGGCTTATGTTCTTAGCTACATGTCAAGAAGGTCCAAAGAATCCTCACACAAACTAAGTTCACATGCCACTGTGTATGATGAAGTGGGCACTAATAAGATTAGGAAGAGAGATGCTATGGAGATGAATACAAACACTGCATATGGATCATAGAGCAATTGCATGATGTGTCTTGCAATGTGTAATGTTACAGGTATGTACATTTTTTTACTGATGTGAATTATAACTTGCAAAGTGTGTTGTACACTCACATGTATGTTCATCCAAAAGAAGTGACCCACATAAGTGATATGCGTTCCTCTCAGAGAAGTCCTGCAGGTGTAGACAACTTTGCTTCTAATCATTTCACCTACCAGTACTTGCCCTTTTACATTGCACATATGGGCTGGAATGTTTTTTTCTTCAGTTAGTTTGCCTAGTTTACTATATGTGATTGGGCAGTGTGTTGATATTTTTGTTCATAATCCAAATAACTATCACATTTTGATTATAGCTTCTCAACTAGCCACTTGCTCGTCCAAGGCAAAGCCAGTGGTTCTTACCGAACTCTACGGGCGGCTGAACCTACACCTGGTACGAGCTAATGCAATTGCCATCCTTGCCCGTAGCCTGGGTCAAAGTGATGTAGGGTAGATATAGTTAGCATTTTGTGTACATTGTGCGTAGTCTAGTTGTATATAATATATCAATTATTGGTGTGTTGCATAAAAATAATAATATTTTTATTTATGACTAAACAAATAATATTTTAATATTTAAGTATCATCTTCTAATTATGCGCAAATAAAAATAATATGAGCACATAATACTACAAACCTATGACAACGGCCTAGCCATTAAAGCCCTAACATTGGCCCTGACCAGTTAACCTTCCAGGAATTTGAGTGCATGGCCATCCATGTAGCAAGACTGTTGAGGCACCTGGTGACTTCTTATTTTTTGGCTGGCTGAATTATACATGAATAATAATAATAAATAATAATTCATCAATCAACCTTTATAACAGCTCCATTTCACCAACTTGTATGTTTAGAGGAAGTGGTCACACCACCATGCCATCAATGGGTCCAGTAAGATAGAGGATCACCATTTTGAACTCCTATTCGATTATTCATCCTTACCAATGTTTGCTATCTGTTATCTGCTTTCTGTTTTCTCCTCCCATGCATCTGCTTGGCTTTCAGTAGTCCTCTCACCAGGTCTGCACATGGATCCTTCAGAGTTCCAGGTGGCACTACAGTGGTGGTTGGGCACAGATTTAGCCTATGACCAGTATGCAACTTTTGTCCCAGTCACTCTCTGAATTCTTTAGGTCACCACACTACAAAGTGTAAGCATGGGGGGGGGGGGGGGGGGGGGATGTAGTCACCCGACACAGACTCCATGCATGATGCTATTGTAGACGTGCACATGCTACTGCCCAAGTAGAGGCTGACAGTGGCTTTGGGCATGAGAAAAACAACTCAAGAGCAGCTGATGTTCTTATTTCCAACTGGTCACTTGGCAAGCCTGCTGCTGTTGACCTAACAATCACATCACTGCTAAACACTACCATTTAATCAGAAGTGGGAGTGAAGGCTGTGTCAGCAGCTCAGGCAGCTGAACACCAGACCAATGACACGAAGTGCGTTGATCTTGGCTGGTCATGTGTACCACTAGCTGTTGAGACGTATGGCTGTTGGGGTGTGCTGAAGCCAGAATCACTCTAGCATGTCTTGCCTCCCATCTTGCCATCCCACTGCACTGCTCAAATTCCTGTGCCACGACAGCTCTCGATGGCAGACTCAGTCTCACTCTTGTGCGGTTCAATGCAGGAGCCCTTTTCTCTCAACAAGGGGCTGCCATTGGATCAGCTATCTATAATGAACAATCTCAATGGGGAGTGTTGGTAGCATCTGTTCACTGCTACATTTCAAGAAGATCCATAGAATCATCACACAAACCAAGTTCACATGCTGATCCTGCCACTGTGTATGATGAGGGGGCTCTAATAAGAAGAATATAGCTATGGAGCTGAATACATGTGGATCACATGTTTCAAGAGCAAGAATATAATGATGATTGCATTATGTGTTCAGACTCTGCTCAATATGTACAGCTGTATGAGTAGTTTTTTTTTTAATTTGCAGCATATATGCATTGCTTGACTTCTAACTTGCAATATGTGTTTCTAGGCACAGAGCCATATCTGTGTACAATGATTTAATTTTTACAGCTTCTGAATGTGCAATGTGTGGCCAGATAAGGCATTTGATGCCATCATAAGGTGATCGTCACACATACTGATTCAGACAGGATAGTTGTTTGGCAAAGAGATAAACATTGCCAACCCAAGACTGAGCTTAATTTGGAGTCATTGTAGGCTATCTTTCTGAACAGGTCTAGAGCTGCTCATTTATGCTCTCCAATTTTCAACCAATATTTCTTACAAAGGCTATTATGCCAACAAACATCAATAGGACCATTCTTGCATGTATATGATAGCATCAAGTGCCATATCTGACCACACATTGCACATGGTGCCCAGGCCCTGCTACACATAAACTAAGCCACATCTCTTGCATGCTATAGTTATGCATGTTTCATTTTTACTTCTCAGTCAGGAAATGTTTCCTTGCTTGTTAAGCTGTACATCAAAGAATGTTGGCTGGTGATGATCACCCCAAAAACCTTGTGTAAACTCCACTTTAGCACCATCCTCTGAGTTTGCAGTGGCATGGGATAGCAGAGAGTTGTTCAATGCACACATTGAGACAGACCTGGTCAATAGGTTAGCTATAAAGTTACTCAATTCCTGTTGGCCAGGTGAGTGCATGGTCAGTGTTGCATGAGCCACCACAGACACAGTGGCTTGGTGGGTGTGGTGTTGCCAATGGTAGTGGAGACACATTGCATCATGGAAAGCTGTGGAGTGCAAAGCCATGATTGCTGATTGGCAGGACAGAAAGCCACAATGGTGCACCTTTTTCACTGTTGAGTTCCATAGCCTTCACATGGGGTAGGAGGCAGGATTGGAGCCGCACCACTTCAGATGCACTATAAGCTACACATCTCTACCATCTCTCATCGAAATGAATCGAAAATCCAAGCATTCAAGAGGGGGGAAATTTGTTCACTCTGTTTACAAAGATGTCAAGCATAATGATTTGAATGAATGCCTTCTCCAGGTGTACAATTGCTTATGTGGGTAATGCCCCTCTGGTTCATGCAGGGTACCATAGGCACATACAGAGTGTATTAATTATGCAACCACACCCAGGTGCACTGTCAACATCCATGGTCATGTAATATGTGCACTCATCATCTCAAGTCATGAAGTCATGTTTTCAGTCCTAAGAATATGTAATTAGTGTTGGGAATACATGTACTTGCTTCACTTGCTGCTAGTCTCCAGACAACATCACATCAGCACATCCGACATTTGCATCCAACACAGCTGAGGGCTTTGCATTTTAATGTTATTAAATGCCTAGATGGCAATCATTATAAGTTGGCACTGCCCAGGCGCGTAGGCAGCCAGGTTTACGCGTTGCCCGTAACCCCCCCCCCCCCCTTTTCTGAAATCAGTGAGAATACGCATGCGCCATGCGCACATACATTAGCCGTAATAAGTTAATTTGATCATGGCTAAGCTATTTTTAAAAACAAGAGTCACTGAAAACATTTGGATCTAGACAAGAACAATGTCGTGGACGGTGCACGCGATCCTGATCAGATGTCTCTGATGTCTATACCATCTGTTTCAAGTTCTAGCAGCTAGCTATCAGCTCTCATAGCAGTGCTGCAATACTCCATAGTGGTTTTGTTAATGTTCGTGCCAGGCAAGCTAGCATGAAAGTTCTTACTAAAGACACCTTAGAGGTCTACAAAGATGACATGCCCTCTCCATCATACTTACAACAGGAATTAGATTTATGGTGGTGTAAGTGGATTAATTATTCAGGAGAGCTACCGAACACGCCATCCAAAGCTCTTGTCTATGCTACTGAAAGTATGTTTCCTAACATTCACCATGTGTTGAGAGTAATCTGTACCGTACCAGTGACATCGTGTGAGTGCGAAAGGAGCATCTGATTCAGTGTCCTTCGACGATTAAAGACTTATTTACGTTCATCAATGGGTCAGGAACGGTTTTCTGGACTGACCTTAATGCACATTCATTACAGCATGGAACTCAATTTAGAAGAGATCGTTAACATCTTTGCAAGGCAGAACCCGCGACGAATGGTTTTAGATCTTAAGTATTAAGTAAGGTAACGGCTTGTGCACGTGTATGCAAACTTCAATACCTCTACATGTATTACATCTGTTACTACGCAATTATGTCATGTTTTGTGACTTAAAGATTGCGAAAGTTGCAAAGCGGCCGATGGGGGAGCTTACAGCGCTCCCCCATAGATATTAGACTGGAAGGGATTGGAAACCGCGCACGTGCGCCATACATTTCAATGGAACGTAGCGCGGGACACTCCTGGCAGTTGCTAATTGGTTAGTCCGACACCTCGCCCCTCAAAAGTTTTTGGTGAAGTACACACGAAGAAGATAAGAAGAGTAGCAAAAGGTAGCGCACGAACTGTGGATCACAAAGAAGTAAGTATCTTTTTAATACTCCATTCCTAAGAGAAGATATAAGACTTAAAGCGCTCCATGTCTAAGATTAAACTCACGGGTACTACGCCTGAACAAAGCGACGTAAAGGAACGGCGTTACGATAGGCAGATTGAGCACTGTGTTTTACGTACCACAGTATAGTTTTTGTGGCATGAATACGTCGTACTCGATATTAAAAAAAAAAAAACGTACTTTTGACTAGGTGTGATACTCACGGGTATAGCGACCGTAGCTTTGTCGTAAAAATTCTGAAAACTTGACTACCAGATAGCCAGATGAAAAATATGTGCCAACGGATAGTTAGTTTGCCGTCTTTGCGTTTTCTACGACCAAAAAAAAATCTAAAAGCTAAGCCTTTAATTCGCGCGCAATTTTTGCCCTAGAGATAAAAATGAATGGATTATTATGCTTTATCTCAATGCAGAATGTGGCAAGAGTCAGAAGATGTTCAGACTGACCCAGTGTCGCACAAAACACTCATCTGGGATGAAACTTGTTGTCAAGATATCTAGGGAAAAGATGTCTGTGTATCAAGCTTCCATAGATATTCGTGGTACCCGCCATTTTATCCGTAAAGGCCTGGGGACTTGAACTGCCAGGACTGTACTTGTTGATTGGTGTTAATTGGTCTGGTTTCCAATCCCTTCCAGTCTAATATCTATGGCTCCCCCGAAACCCCTTGCTGAATGTGTGGGGATTCCTTGTGGAACCCCCCCCCCCCCCCCCCCCCCCCCCTCCCAAATCCTGCATACGCCACTCCAACCAGCTAACACAGTTAACTGGCGACTAGGGCCAAACCTTCAGCTTAATATTGTTGCATGGCGCCAAGCAATAACGCAAGTGTAACAAGTTACTTCATGTAATCTATTATCGGTTGCCAGATAATAAATTAATTAATGCGTGACACGGTGGATTACGGATTATATTGTTCGATGATCGACCGAGGTTCGAAATGAGGGAATTTTTGGTGAGTTCTAGTTTAATGATAGCGTACTGCGTAGCACCCGGTCGCCTGTCTGACGCATGCGCGTCAGGGCTGTAGCCCATTCGAGCATCGTGCTAGCAGCCACAAACCAAAGTTTCTTTTTCCATCACGATAAGTCTATGGGTGGCGTGATTGTAATATAAGCAATACGACGCTGTAAGATCGAATGCTAGGACAATTGCAATGGATACAAGCACAGAGGTCAAACCAGAGATAATATATAAATTATTAATTATCTCTGGGCAGTTCAATAATCACTAGATTCTGTCACGTGATGTTGTCTGATTAACTATTACTATTTCAGCCCCCTTTTTATGGTTTTACGTAATCTGTTGTGGGGTTTCATTGTTCTTTTTGGCTTTTTTGGTTCTTTGATGACAGCGGATTCCGGTTCCTGTGCTTGTTGCTCTTTAGGCACCTACTGCCTTTCACCTGCCGCATCATCTTCCTCTTCTGTTAGGCTTTCCTGCTGTTGGTCTTCATTTTGTGTTACTTCATGCTCTGGCTGCACATCACCTCCCACATCTGTGCCTTCCTATGTTGGTGTTGCCTGTTGTATGTAGATCTTTGTTCTGTACCACTCCATCCCCTTTTCTTCCAATGCTGGTTTCACCTTGTGTTTTGTGGCATTGTAGTGATCGTTCCTTACTTGGTACTTGACAGATGTTTGCGGATTCTTAGGTACTTCCTTCCATCTGGTCTTTTCACTACATATGAGCGTGGTGTCTTGGTCACATCTGTTACTACTACTGGTAGCCACTTGTTACTCACTTGCATGTATGCCTCATCACCTTTCTCCAATTCTGACAAGGGTTTTGCTCCTTTATCATGATACCACTTTTGAGTGGAGCGCTTTTGCATTAGTGTGCGCTGCACTACCTCTGAGGGGATGATTTTTGTTTCAGTTGTGAGGCTGTGACAAGAAGTGTTGCTCTAAGTTTTCAACCCATTAGTAGCTGTGCAGGTGAGCCGACATTGTCAACAGTGGTGTTGCGATACTCTAGCAGACTGAGGTATGGATCTTGGTTGTTTGCTTTGGATTGGTTCAGCAAGGACTTGATGATTTGAACAGACTTTTCTGCAAGTCCATTAGCCTGTGTGTGGTAGGGACTGGTGGTCACGTGCTGGATACCCCATTCTTTGGTGAAGCGTTTGTATTCTTCAGCTGTGTACTGGGTGCCATTGTCACTTCTGATGACCATCGGTATACCATGTTGGGCCAGTACCGATGTTGTGTGGGTTATTATGGATGTACTGCTTGTGTCCTCCAGCTTGCAAACTTCTATGTATCAGAAGAAATGATCCACTATGATCAGATAGTCATGGTCACTCCAGTGGAAGAGATCTGTTGCAATCTCCTCCCAGGGGTGTTTGGGGGTAGGACCAGGGATCGTTGGTTCCTTCTGGTTTGAACCTCTGTACTCCTGACACATGTCACATTGGCTTTGTACATGCCTGGCCAAAACATCAGTTCCTTGGCACGCTGGGAACACTTTACTATCCCCATGTGGCCCATGTGTATTCGTTTCAGCATCTCTGTCCTTAAGCCAGTAGGTATTACCAACCGTTCCCCTTTCATGATTAAACCATTTGTTTCGGATATTTTGTTGAGGTTCCAGTATTCTTGGACTTCTGTCGGTACTTGTGTTCTTTTTTCTGGTCATCCTGACTGCACAATTTGTCTCAGTGACTGCAGTGTTGTCTTTTTTGGTTGCTTCTATTACCTCCTGCAATCGTGCATCATACGTTGGTGTGCTGTACAGTGCCACATCATGTGAACTGCACATGATAATTCCTCTTCCATGCAGTCCGTATTGGTGTCGATACAGCATGCTCTTGATTGTGTCAATTTGTGTGTCAGCGATCACCATCTCTTTGCCCGGTTTGTAACTCAGTATGATTCCAGGGGTTTGTGGTCAGACTCTACTTGCACAGTCTTACCATAGACATACTGATTGAACTTTTCTAGAGCATAGACAACAGCCAGGAGTTCTTTTTCTATTTGTGCATATCGTTTCTCTGTATCAGTCAGTGCACTGGATGCATATGCTATTGGTTTGTTTTCTTGTAGTAGCACTGCACCTAAGCCAAAGTTGGATACGTCACAACTGACTGTAACTGGTTTCTTTACATTGTAGAAAGCTAGTACTGGTGCTGATGTCATTCTTTTCTTGATCAGTTGGAAAGCTGTTTCTTGTTCTTGTTTCCAATTGAACAGGTATTCCTGATGGGTTGGGTGATGCTGGATAGATCGGGAATGAACTTAGCCACATAGTTCAGAAAGCCCAGAAGTCATTCCACGTCCTCAGGTGGGGGCGTTTGGTTGATTGCCTTTACTTTTTCCCGGTCTGGAGATATTTATATTCCTTCTGCACTGATTATCTGGCTTAGATATACTACTCTGGATGATCCAAAACGACATTTTCCCTCATTTAGCGTCATGTGTATGTCATTGCATCTCTGTAGTACAGCCTTTAGCCTCTGGTTGTGCTCTTCCTTGGTGGCTCCCCATACCAATATGTCGTCTATGTCTGTCTCCACTCCTGGTAAATCTCCAAAGTGCTGAACCATTCTTTTTTGGAATATTTCTTGGGCAGATGTGATACCGAACGGCATCCTAGTGTAGCAGTATCTTCCTAACGGTGTATTGAAAGTAGTCAGTCGTTGGCTTGCCAGATCCAAAGGAATTTACCAGTATCCATGGTTGGCGTCTAATGTGGAGGACACTTTGGTACCAGTAAGATGAGTGGAGATGTCCTCTATAGTCAGTAATTGAAAGTGTTCTCTTTGTTTAGGTGTCTGAGATGTAGGCATAACCTTAACTTTCCTGTTTTGGGTTTTTCTACCACTACTAAAGAGTTCACCCACACTGTTGGTTTTTCAGTACTCCCAATTTCTCCATTCTATCGATTTCCTCTCGAACATGCTCTCTCAGTGCCACAGGGATGTTTCGTGGTGGACATATTATGGACTGTACAGTGTTGTACGGTCTATCTTTATGTGATAAGGCTGGTCTAGGCATCCCAATCCATCGAAACTCCTGAGTATTCAGTTACTAGATCTTCTAGTTGGTGTCTTCACATTCATTACTAATCTGATGAGGTTCAGCTCTTGTGAAGCCTTGAAACTGAGGATAGGACACTGATTTGTTTTTACTATGAAGAAATTTAACACCTTTTCTCCACATCTCTGTTCACAGGATCCTGTTATTTTGAGGTCTTCACCAATGTAACTAATCAGTTTGGTGTTGGATGGCTTCGATTTGGGTGTATTGCGCATTTGGAGTGAGGAATGATGTTTGCTTGTGAGCCTGTGTCCACCATAAATCTGATTGGTGTGTCCAGTACACATATAATCCATTCTCATCAGTATCTGTCTTTGCTTTCTGAGTGATACCTCCTACAAATTGTGAGTGGTCTTCCTTATCAGTGATTGCCTCCACTTTTCTTGGTGTCCTGCAGCATTTGGCAAAATGACCTAACTTGCCACATTTGAGACATTTTTTCCCAAATGCAATGCACTCAGCCCATTTGTGCAATGTGCCACATTTCTTGCACCTGTGTTGACTCCTTACTGTATCTTCACTTCTGTGACGTTTCAGGGTGTTCTGCTCCTCCTTGTCTTTCATGATTGCCATTGTTGACTGTGTTGTAGTTGTTTCATCCTTTACAATTTTTTCCTGCTTCTTTGACTCCTCATCCACTTGACTGATACCTATAGCTTTCTCCAGCGTAACATTGGTCTCTCTCAAAAGTTTCTCTTTTTACATGTTCTGAGCTAATTCCGCACACAATGTGATCCTTAATCATGTCATTCATAAGCTCACCAAATTTACAGCTGGTTGCTAGAAGCTTGAGTGCAGTCACAAATTGACTAACCGTCTCATGTTTCCTTTGGCAATGCATGTGGAATCTGTACCGCTCCATAGTTACATTTTGCTGGGCTAGGCAGTGTGCCTCAAACTTTTTGAACAGTATTTCAAGTTTGTCTTTGATCTCTTCATTAGTCAAGGTCATCGTGGACCAATATTGTGCACCAGGTGCAATATTACAGTGCCACTTTGTTTATCTAAGGCTAAGACTAACAGTTAATACCTTTTGTAGTGACAATACATTGAAAAAGAATAAGTTGTATCCTGGTCATATTAGCATAAGTTTATAATTTCACACTACATGTGTATCACATTAATTGGCTTCGTCCAGGGAAGACCTTTTGTAGGTTTACTATGTGTTCTAATTATGGCATAGTGTCTGCCAAGTTTGAATCATGTGACTACTGATGTCACTGTTAGTAGGTTTGAGGCTCTTTTGGCGATTGGTAATTTGAGTGAATGGTGTTGGAGGCATATATATATATTGTTGTTATGGCTTTTAGGATAGGTGCTCTATTTTCTCCCCCCCCCCCCCCCCACTCCAGTCCCATTTTTAATTTAATTGGACTGTGTACATGTGTGACTGACTACCTAGTGAATGGAATTGTTACTATGGCAACTTTTCCCCTGATATGATTGATAATACTCATATAGCTGCTAGATGCAATGACATCATGCTGACATTATACTTTAACTGTGCTACTAGAAGCATGCTATATACTGTAAGTGGCAGTGCAAGTGGCATTGTCTTGAACTAAACCCATCACTGGAAAATTCTGTATATCATAGGGTTAGGGTGCTTCTGCTGGCACTAGAGACACACCTAAGAATACTCCTTGTATCATCTGCACTGTAGTCTTAAATGGTCGCACATATGCATAATGGAGTGTCTTATATCTAATCTAATAACTCAGCTGGGTGGCACGTATGAAAAAAAAAATACTTGTACACACTGTAGGTGGCATTAATGAAATCCATAGCCACTGACATTAGCGCGAAAAGTGACCTAAAGTAATTTTTCAAGATTTCAAATTCTTTGACATTCAAGAAGTCTGAAATGTCCTCTACACATTGCTTTTTATGCACTGAAAATTGGAGTAATCATCATGGAGTTGTAAGACTTTTATTTAGCCATACATTTCAACGCAATCATTACATTGAAATTGTATAATGTATGCCTTAGGTCCCTTTCCGCGGAAACAATTTATCCCATATGATTATGTACATGTACATGTATTTTGTACAGTGACAAATTAGTGGTACCTATCACGAATGTTAGTTCGAAACAGTATAGTTGATGGACGTTGTTTGTATCAGATGAAGAGCTTATTTTACATGTAGGTTTATAAAATCTTTTTTTTTAAAACAGGTTCTTCTTGTGGGTGTGTTCACTTTCCAAGGTACTGTTGTAAACCTAACTGTAACAGAATATATGTGCTCTCACTGTCACGATGCATTTAAGAGCCAGGCAACCTTGTTTATGCGGAAGCTGGTTAGGGGAATAGTCAGATGTCTGTCTCAATGAACCTAGCTTTAGGTTCAGATTCGTTAACACACAGAAGATGCAAATATACATTTGTTGTGCGTTAAAAATGTGTCTACAGCCCTGTAGAGCACGTACTGCATGATTTCGCCATCATAGACGATCATAAACGAGTGATGTTTTATTAACAGAGTCTGTGCAGCTACATGTATCTTACAGTCTTCATGCATGTAGGTGAGGGTCACAGTGCATGATAAGGTGATCGAGCCTGCAGCGTATATACACTGTACACTAAGCGCACATACATACAAGCTATGAATACATCACTTCAGTATACTCAGAGTACACCTATACAACCACGGCTACCAACACACCGCAATGTACACTTAGCATACAACCATGTATGCTACCCACACAGCATACAACTAAGCATGGCTACCACTACATGTACAGCTCAATCAGAGACAATTCTACAAAAGCATTTGTGTTGTAAACAACAACTGCAGCACGAAACTTAACAAGATCACTAGAAATATCTCTGTAAGGTTATTCCATGCCATGCATCAAGAATTACACAGGACTCCAAGTAAGGCCTAGTTTCTTTTGTTTTCCCCTAAGAATTTGGGCCTGTGGACCATTTTTCATGTTTGATGCATTACGCATCTTTCATACAGTATGGGAAGTTTCGCTAGAAACTTCCATATAGGATTTAACCCCAACTATGAAGTCATTAAAAACACGCGACCTGTTTCTAACCAGACTCTAGATGATCGAATTGTTTAGCTTGTTGTTTGAATCGAAAAAGAAGACAAATTTTGAACGTTTCGTTGTTGTTTTATGTTGCAAAACCGCGTGGTTGTAGAGAACAAAAAGGGTACTGCCCACCCTCGTTCCCAGTCCCGGAATTATCCTCCTTGACAACGCATAAATAGGAACACTGGAAATTTCACCAATGGCTTAAGGACTGACTGGAAGAGTGCCTTCTGTGATTAAATAGTCGATGTAATTGTATTATTAGATGTGGGCCGTACTAAAGGCTACTCGCATCATTACAAAAGGCAGAATCTTGACAAGTTCAATACCATACATAAATGATTTAACAATTAGCTATACGGTCTGTGTGTAAAACGTATTTATAATGTGGGTGTGTTCACTCTCCAAAGTATTGTTGCTAACTACTGTAACATATGCTCCCACTGTCACTGTAAATTTAGACCCTCCTATTTAGTGCCCAGGGTAATAGTCTAATACTAATGTTTCTAATCACTATTTCAACTAGACACAACTATTGGGGGGATTTTTTTGAACATATTGGATATTTAATCCTATCAGGGTTTGTTAGTGTTCTTCTCATTCCATGTGGGACATATGAAATGTATGTTATCATCCTTCCAGCTTCTTCCCTGACCTTGCCATGTCAGCTCACTGGAGGGACCAGCTGTCCCACAATGATATATCCTAACACTGCTGTCAACTACACCTGTAATGTTGGCAGCTTTGCTGGAAACACACTATGGAATGTACATCAGTGGGTGTGTGCTCAGGAACCACACTCTTACTGGCACAAGGTCCACCAGGGCCTGGACTATCCTGTCTGACCAGTTCTTCAAGTGGCACATGTGGACCCTTCACAGTGACCAACACACCTCCTCTTACTAGCAATGTTTACTGTCTAACCTCCACCCTCTCTGTGGTGGTCACATCAGCAATGAATGGTCTAGTGGTCTCATGTTCGACCTACTCACCATCATCATTCACCACAACTCCTGTTGGAAATGCAGCCATATCAGTGGTTGGTAAGTTGTAGAAATCAATGTGATACAGTTTACTGTTCATGTAAGCCTTTGAGTTGTTTGTGTCATGGGCCTTTGGTATGACCAGTTGACAAGGTTACACATGTCAGGTGCAGCAAAGCTATGCTATTAGAACATGACTTCTGGATTGTAGTTTAGCTCACATTACTATGCATGGTGTGAGGGGCGTGGTCCTATGTTTCCCCATTCTTGTACAAGTGAATGATAAAACACACTGTCATTTTGATATTGCAGCTGCTCCAAGTGCTCCAACCATTACATCACTGATCAGCACCTATTCAGACCAACTAACAGTGACCTGGACATCTGTTCCCACTGCTACCAGCTACAGTGTCAGTATCAATGCCAGCACTCCTATCTCATTACCTGCTAATTCAAACACATACATGTACCTGTACACACTCACTGGTCTGACCAATAACACAGTCTACACTGTCTCAGTGGTGGCCATCAACTGTGCTGGGAGCAGTAGTCCTGCAACAATGACTGGAAGAACAGGTATGACAAGTCACATGTTTACTGAAATGTGCTAGACCACTGCTAGACCATGACTGTTGATGTTATCTTGTGTGACTAATGGTTGTTTGTAGGTAATGAACAAGCTGCTCCACCATCACTACCATCAACCACACCCACTCCATTCACCACAACATGTAGGTAGGAGTGGAGCATTGTTAAATCTGTTCATGGTTAATTACAGTGGTGGTGTGTTCTATATAGAGCAAATGACATATAATGTGATACTCTTCTCCTGTATTGAAGTACAGCACATATGCCCAGCATGTCATGGAGGTACATGTTCATATGCATCATTCTATCCAATCCTTCAGGTCCATCTATGCTGGCAGCTGACACATGCACTGCTGCAGTTGGTACAGCTGTTGGTATGTCAGTCTCTGTCACCTTTGTGGTGTCCTTCTCTATGGGAGTGTTGGTGGCTTCTGTTCTCTGCTACATTTCAAGAAGGTCCAAAGGATCATCACACAAACCAAGTTCACATGCTGATCCTGTTGCTACTGTGTATGATGAGGTGGGCATTAATAAGAAGATGACGGGAGATGCTATGGAGATGAATACAAACACTGCATATGGATCACATGTTTCATAGAGCAAGTATAATGATGTTTAGGCTCTGTATAGTTGTATGAGTAGATTTTTATGTTAATTACTTTTGACAATTTTGTAGCATATGTGAGTAAATGTTAACACTCACATGATTTGTCTTCTAACTTACAATGTATGTAGTTCAAGGCACTGAGCCAGCACACATATCCATGCATGCGATATTCAATCAAAACACACCCTTGCACCCAAAGACCTTATTTTCATTCCTTCAGAATCAATGCATACGTGTCTACAATGGTCAGTGTAACTATAGTGGCATCACAACAGTGATTATCTATTGGTCATAGAAGTGCCCTGTTGTACTCATGTGTAGGAACAGACACATTCACACTGATGCCGTACTGTAATACTTTGTAAAAAGATTGCTCTTTAATATCTGTAAGGATAATTAAAGGAAGTGCCTTGTTGTTTGGCACATGTCACAGCTAAATAACGTAGGAAAAGTACCTCAAATCATACTCCACTCTGGAACCAGCAGATGTGCATGTGCCAAGTGAGTACTCATATCTATGCCACAAGTCATCTGAGTACCACTATCTATGTGCACAGCCCACATCATAAGTCATGTCAGTCATCAGGATGTTCAGCACCCAACAGAAGAGGAGTACGAAGATCACACTTTGATGTATTCTGATGTTAAGCACCTCATGCCACACATTAGGGGGTGTTGCCTAACACTACGAGCTAATTGGGAGAACAGAACATGACAGAACACAATTTTGAATATCGTGTCCCAGCAATCATGTGTAACTGATTTCTGCCAAATACATGCCCTCAGACCACAAGCCACCTTCTGTGCTCTCATTGAGAGCTTTTTTGCATGCTCAGGAAGTGTGCGGTGTGGTACCAAAGGCACCAAGCAAAGCTGAACTAACAAGCTGCGCGCAAAGCATGTCGTATGGCATAAGCAAAGCAGACAAATCTTTGAACGCCTAGAGTAAATATGCATACACCATTCATGTATGATGACATGTAAGTAAATTAAAGAATGTGTTGACACAACTACATGATGCATGCTTGCTGCACTTCTAATAATTACTTAATAATAATAATTCGTTTCTTCTCACACAGATTATTCAGATGACTTCACGGAATGTGTAACCCAGATCAGTGTAGTGTATTAGGTTTTAAATGCCAGTTCACTCCCCCTTTGGCTAGTTCGTAGAAAGTTGGTGTTGCAACAATGTGTCAGGTTACAATGGGACACACTTATGTTCAAACATTTTTATGCTTATTGCATGTCAGCATTGCACTTGAATGCAAGTATGATGGTATTCAAAGTGATTTTATAATCAACACAACACACAGCATTGCATGAATGGTGGGTGACATGGATCATTATGGTTGTGTGAGCCTGCATGTATACTGTGCATATGTGCTTTTGGTGTTCAAAGGGTTAAAAAGCATGGGGAGCAGAACGGGTGGATTTGTCGCTGGAATTGTATTGCAGGTGAAAAGCTGACCATAATTAATATAACGAGTGAATAGTTGGTTTGCTTGTACTCTAAAATCAAAGTTTTTCATACTGGAAAAGTTGAAAAACAAATCTGAAGCCTTGGTGCACACAAAACATTATGGCACAGCACCGAAGTTGACAACATGAACAAGCTATCTGGAATTAATTTCTCCTTGATTTTAATAATTAATACAGCTGTGCTCTGCAGTTATACATAAATCAGTTAGTGTATTTACGTCATGTGCAACAAATATACCTCAGACTCCTTTGCCTAAAGCAAGGAGCTATACACTGCAAGCATTATAAAGTATACATCTCTGCCATCTCTTATCACCAAGTGATGTCACATTGAAACAACCTTATATTACTAACCATTGAAGTGCTGGGGGTGAGGCATGGTGTGCATGTGTTTGTGTGTGTGTGTGTGTGTGTGTGTGCGTATGTGTGTGTGTAATATCTGTTAGTGTTGACAGTCTTTAATTAATGCCTTTTACTGTATACTGAGCATCAACAGCAGCACAGTTGTTTGCCCACACAGATAGCCAGAAAGACAGCAAAAACAGGATGTATGTGGCAAACTACCACATTGAATTGGCAAACAAATGATTTCCATCCATATGCCCAACATGACCTTAGACAGCCTTCATTTGACAGCTATCAAAGTACAGTAGGACCTGAGGTACCTGGTGCCTGCTGTGCTTCGATAAAACTCAGGTGTGGACAGATCATTGGCTGCTGTGAGGAGTGGGAGGGGCTTTGACATTAATAAGGCCCAGCAGCCTAGGGGTATCCCCTCCCCCCTCCTCTCAGCTTGGAGATGTGGGGAGCACTGTAAGCTCCCGCCCCCCCCCCCCCCCCCCCCCCCCGCCCCTCCCTTCCCCAACCTGCCCTCCCTTGGACTGCACATCCAGGCTGCAAACACTTCTCTATTTTATCAGAAGTTGTATCCAGCGAGTACTCAAGTAATGCAGCATGCATTGAACCAAACAACTGCATGTTGCACATCAAATGACACGTTCCCCAACATCCACAGAATACAACTTGAAGCCAATGGAAAGGGTGGTGTCACAGTAGCCCCAAGTCCCTCCCACCCCCTCACACCACCTTGGCCATTCTTTACATTTACATTTAAACCTTCATGTGGTATTTTATTAAAAAACTAGCTTCAATGAATACATTAAAAAAAAAAAGCAAAAGACCATTTTACATTTGCCTACAGATACAACAGCTGTACATTGCACACAGTCATGGCACCTGAAAGAGAGCAAAGATACCATGTATATAATATACTAACCTGCATGTATTTGTATGAGAGTATGTACCTCAGAGCAGTTCATTACAGTATTGACAGTACTGTATGTCACAGAGCTCAGGTCACGAGGATTGGGTGCTTGCATAGGAACCCTTGATGGAAGTCCTATGTCCGCATAAATCAGGCCTTCAGGCTAAAACAGTTTATTAATTGCAGTGTGTCCGGAAAAACACTAATAATTAATGCCACTACCTTTATCAGTGTTCTTTGGTGGCAGAGGTATCTCGTTCTGCTCATAGTTGTCTCTCCTGCAAACCAATGGCCAGATTTCACTTTCATTGTCAAGTGATTGCACAAAGAGAAAGTCATGCAGCACATTATGTAACAGTGATAGATGCTCTATGTGATTGTGATTTTTGACTGAGCACTTTATTGTGCTGACATAATTAGAAGAGAACAGTTCCAGTCAAAACCTGCTTTACATGTATGTAGCAATACTGCATTCATAGGTACCATCATGACGTATTAAAATGTCCTCCCCATGCATTGACATGAGCTAGTATATGTAAATGCATAACACAATACAAGCACATACAAGTAATATTACTGGGTACAAACATACTACTGTGACAATTAAGAAAACAGATCAAACAACTGGACTCATCACCACTTACTTGGGAGTTGCAGGAGACCCTGTTTGCAAGAATTTGTATGTGAAGTGACTGGCAAATTTTGTAAACGTTGTGTACCTTTTTTGTTAATGAAAATGATCCCAATCACCACAGCTATTCCTACTAGGAGCAGCAATGCTACAAAACCTACACTAACTCCAACTCCAATACCAACAGCATTTGAACTTGATGTGGAAGACTGCAGGGTTGTTGTTGGTGCATTTGTAGTTGCGGGTTCATTAGAAGATTTCAGCACATATCTAGTTGTTAGTACTGAAGAGTATGAAAAGTTAAATACCAGATATACTCACCAAGCATATGTCATAAAGATTTGTAGGTGAAGGTGTTAACATGCTACCTACTGTTATCAAAACCTTCCCTACACATAGATGGACATTAGCCCCTCCCTTTTCACTTGTACCAATATTATCCCATAATATTGGTTGACAGAGTTGATGAGGTTTGAGTGATAATCACTTTATGGATTGGTTCCTTCTGAAATCTGTAGTTTTGTGCTGACAGGTGTTCAAGTCATGAGGAGTTGAGTTTCCCGCTTTTTAAATGCAATAATGAACAGATGCTTTTCAAACTGGACCAAAGAGCAACACTAAATGTATCTACTGTGGGATGTGCTTCTTCTTTACTGGGTCCTGCCGTTGAAATGTTCAGCGCAAATAATATTTCTTCCACAATGCTAAGCATTTAGAATTACATGCTTGTGGCTCCATGAACCTCATACACAAAAGAGGGTCAAAACTTGTTAGCAAAAAAGAATATATGAATGGAACCAGCTGAAAGGATGGAGCTTGAATAGAAATAGTGCTCTTGTGCTACAGTGCATGTGTGCATACGTTTAATCACAAATACGTGAAATTAAAAATAAAAAAAACACAATCATTTAATTTAAATTACATTCTATTTGTGCATAATGCACCACTACGTGTAATTCATGTGTCTGAACATAATGTTGTATGTGTGCGTCATCACTACAGTCTAAATGTTCACATCAGTAGTGCTGCCAAATTCACAATGACTGCAACCATGACTGCTGAAACATTCTCTGATGAAAAAAAGTGTTGGGCTAGTTGTAGCGTAATACAAAAATGAGAGGGTCATTCTGTGCCACTTTAACATCACTGATTTTATTGCTCTGAATTGCATAAGCATGTACATGTACATGTAATAGTCTATTCATTACTAATGAATCAGCTTTGATCACATCTTAGGCCCTGATGATTGAATCAGCACAGTCTTTGAATTCACAGGTTCAGTGCAACAGGCGCAACCAAAATAACACATTATGAAGAAAAACGAAATGTACAAGCAATGTACCGCTTCATATGAATATACACGCATAATTCCAATGCAGATCACAGGAGCTGTCTACATTGTACTCTCTAGTTTCCATGTATGGCATAAAGCCAAGCCCTGAGATAGCATAAGTCTTGCTGCCAAAGTACACGTAACCATCCACAACTGCAGACCTTTTCATTGAGGTACAAATCTAGCACTATAAAAAAATATTTCCCAACAAGTAAAACGTTTAAATGCCCTTGAAATTGTCTTTTAGCCCAGCAGTGAAACTGACCTACTTGGGTCATAATAGGAATAAGTAAAACCGGAAAAGGCAAAGTTGTGGTGGAGGCATGTGATCCTGTCCACACACCCCTTTGTGAAAACAGAAACTGATTGGACTATGCAGTTGGGTTAGAACTTATTACCCGCAATGGTGTACGTATGAAATGTGTCGACCATAATGGTTGGTTATACATATACATGCATACCTCAACTCAAAGGTTATAGTGCAAGCCACGTCACCAACCGAGTAATGAAAGTGTCTTGAAACTTTTACATTGGTGACAGCAGTTGCCATGTGATATGTGACAGAAGCAAGTGAGTGCTTTGTGACAACTGAAGATATGCAAAGCTTTGTTTGAGTGATTATAGGCAGAAAACTGTTGATTAACATAAATACAATGTCATTTAGCTTGTACAGGATTGACCATAATCCCACACTATCCATTTTGACTAGATCAGTCATTGAGAACAACTTGTTTTAAACCTCTAGCCCATACTGTTGCAAATTTGTTTTGCACAGTTTTCATATTTTACGTTGTTTTGTTGAGTTGGCTTATACAAGGTTCCATGTGCACAAAAAAATCAGCAACATTATGATAGGTTTCAGCACTTGTCGAATATAACAAATAGCAAGACTCAATGGAACACATGAGTTGCATCTTCTGTAACCGAACAAGTCACTGAAATAGCAACTGCCCTAGGCTCCACCAAAGTGAGGCATGGAAATGGTATTGTGTGCGCATATTATGATCCTGCTGCACTGTATATGATGAGGTGAGCACTAATAAGAAAATGAAGGGAGATGCTATGGAGATGAATACAAACACTGCATATGGATCACGTTTCACAGAACACTTAGTAATGAGTGGTCAGACTTAGCATAGCACATTGTGTGATTTCTTTTTACTAATTCTATACAGTTGAAATGGATGCCATCATTCATCACATGATTGCACTAGCAAGGTATCATTAATGCCAGAGTAAATATAATTATCTCATTCATGCCCTTCTAGCATTGTGATCGCTGGTAGAACGTTTCTTTTCATTTGGCTTTCGCAATGACACATGTCTAATATATGTACATGCACTGTAATCTATTATTAACTTAAGTGTACTGAGAACAGGTTAAGCAACTGATCTGTGATTCTCGAAACACAAATTCCTATACCTGAGTACCATACCATCCCTGTGTCAACCCTTGCATGTACGAGACGTTGGTCATAATTTAGAAGCCCAAAGCAACTGAACCACAGTCAACACTATGTCAGAAGTGCCACAACCACAACCTTGCATGCTTTTACACTGATGTGACCATATTGAAAACAGCAAGAGATGATTTGATTGGATAGAGGGTTTTAGGGCTAAGACACCCTGCTATTCTATTGGGCACTAATGACAAGCTTAGGATTGGTTAGGATCATTCATTGAATGCATTTGTAGAAACACATTTTAGCCTTAGCAACAGACATGCACTGTGCCATAGCAAGCTTAGTAATACTATGACATAGGCTGGTCATGAGTATTTCTCTTGGTTTACCACACGTGTACTTAAACTCTGCCTTAATTCTGTCCATAATACTTAGCAGACAGATTTGAACGTTTGGTGTGCTATAAAATATGCTTAACTTGTTTCATTTTTCTTTCTCAGACAGCCATGTTTCTTTCGCTATTGTATTCCAATCCTATATATCACATGTACACCAACATATCTACTACCAAAAACCGGACCCACTCCATCCACCACACCCACTCCATCCATCACAACATGTAAGTGAATGATCATTCATTAGGCATCCAGCATAAAGTTACATGTATAAGCCATTGAGCAGTTAGCCATACATTTCAATGCGAGCGTAACCTTTCTTTTGCTTGTCCGGGAAAATGTGAAAAAGCATCACATGGGTGTAGATTATGTTGTACACTGTCCCATATACATGTATTGTGTTATAATGATGCGTATAAATGCTTTTTAATAGTACTACTGGCACATGCTTTGTACATAATACTATTGAGGGTTTACCCAGGAAGCACTAGACCCTGATATATCATGACATAATAAGTCTATCATGTACACCAATGACCACTCGGTTCACACTATAACTCTACAGATTAGCATGAGTGACCTTCGTGGCTGCATACATCGTGAAATGTATTGTGCTCAATTCATTAAGTTCTTGTGTACTGGCAGCTGGCCAATGCACAGCTGCAGTTGGTACAGCTGTTGGTGTGTCCGCATCTGTCACCTTTGTGGTGTCCTTCTCTATGGGAGTGTTGGTGGCTTATTTTCTTGGCTACATTTCACATGCTGATCCTGCTACTGTGCGCACTAATGAAAAGATGAAGAGAGATTCCATGAGATGAATGCAAACACTGCATATGGATCACATGTTTCATCTACTGTGTATGATGAGGTGGGCAATAATAAGAATGTGAAGGGATATGCTATGGAGATGAATACAAACACTGCATATGGATCACATGTTTCATAGAGCAAGTAATAATGATTGAATTGTGTGTTTAGGCTCTGTATACTATGTGTGAGTCATTTTATATATTACCGTAAGTAGATACATGTATGATGGTTGACTTCTAACCTGCAATGTGTGTAATTCATAAGTTACAAAAGCTACCATACCTAAGACTTTTTTTTGCCAAGTCTTGCCAAGACTTGTTCCTAATTCATGTGTAATATCTTGCCACAAGTATTCCAGTTTTTCTGGAGTACATTGAACATGCTTGTGCCATTTAATTGCAGTCATATCACTCTAGTACAGGTTAAAGAGCATTCCCCCCCATGCGGCACATGTGCTTAGGTGCCAAGGGCCATGGCACTTTATTACTAGTGGGGGTAATACTTTTTACTAACCCCGCAGTTGCTTCTCACAATGCACTGCAGTTGACACACTAATCAGGCCTGGCAGCTAGCAGAGCTGAGCTTGAGTAGCCGTGGCTAAGGCTGTGCTCCCTTTCTCCTCACCTGCAGCTTACATTGCCATGTGGGAAGAAGTGTGTGTGTGTACTCAGTACGCTGGGCGTCGTTGGATAAGTGTAATTATGTGTGCATGTGTGTTTCTGTTCTAGACCACTTTCATCTTGTTTAGTGTGCACCGCTTTTGGTATTTACATATATAGATGCGTAATGGCATGTGTTGGTCTACAAGTGTTGCATTCTCCTACATTCTTCTCTTGCTTCCCATCATGCCCTCAGTAAGTGCGCAACATTGCTGGCCTTGTACTAACCTGAATCAAGGCCAATACACCTGTGTATGTGACGGTGGTCCGAGTCACTCTTCTATGTGTTTACTGATGTATTGAAATTAAAACATTGTATATCAGCTAGTGTTGCCCTTCTGACAGAGTTGTCGTTGTGATGGGGAGGGAGCGTGACCTTGTTGTGACACTTTGGGTGTCTTACCTCTTGCGCCTGTGTAGCTTTTGTATGTGTATGTGGTGATTAATTAGAATATCAAGCCAACTGTATGTCGGCTAGTGTTGCCCTTCTGACAGAGCTGTCTCTGTGATGGGAGGGAGTGGGACCTTGTTGTGACACTTTGGGCTTATTTCCTCTTGTGCCTGTGTAGCGTGTATGTGGTGATTGTGGTATTGGGGGAAGGGTGTAAGGTGGGAGGAGGTTGAGTCATGAGAGGAGGAAGGATTACCAGAGATATATTATCTCTGGGATTACTTGTCAGGTGTTTGGGGCTGTGAGTACATGTAAGGGAAAGAGTTGAGAAGGAAGGAGGATTTGAAGCTGTGATAGAGTGAGGTTAGGCTGGTGTGCACTTCATCAGGAAGCTGAGGTTACTAAAGGTGGAGGGTAGAGACTGGGGACTCCCATGGCATACACATGGGTAGTCCTATTGCACCCTTCCTTGTTTTCTTTTGCCAGGTTATTCCTGAGCATTGCATCTTTGCTTTAAACACCTCTGTCCTTCCAATCCTCAGTCAACAATAAATGCTGGCATACCATTTGATGATAGTTTTGATGATAGTTTTGTATTGTGTTTTAATTGGTGCCCTCCTCCCTTGTGCCAATCAGGTGATAGGCATGCACTACTTCTCTCCCTTGGAGACGATGCCTCTGCTGGAGATCAACTTCATATATATTGTTACAAGTTGCCAACTCACAACTGGCCAATCCTATACGTGATGTTGGTGATGCACAGCCTCCATGAAGGAACACTCCCTATTGTGTGTAATTGTTGTATGCTTGTGTGTACTTGTTATGAAACGAGTAGCCGGTTCACCGTAGGAACAAAATCACGCAGCGCGGAATCGAATTACGTTACCCGCTCCATCCGATAGTGTTTTATCGCCGATTTGTAGAGGTGTTTTCACCCGTTTATATATTCGGTGTGAAGGTCACACCTGATTTGGTGTGTCTATTGGCGTACTACGGTCAGATCAAAGAATAGGCGGCCTTCATACTTTTGATTTTGCAGTGACGGATGTCACTGATATACTTGTGTCCTGACTAGTGTGACCATAAGAGGATGATTGCATGGAATATGCATGTGTTTGACTGGAATGTTGACCAGACACGTCCACTCAGCGGGTATCTTGAGCCTTCTTTGTTAGCGATAAGAGAGCTGTGATAGTCATGGTCTAGGCATTAAAAGTATATATTACGCTAGCATGGGATGGAATGGGGACGTTACAGACAGCCTAGCCTGCAGTAGTTGTCAATGTTTTAATGTATACTTATGTACTGCTGTATAGTGCCTCCTTGATACTATCACATATCCAGACCTAGCCTTATATTGAGCAGTTTGATATCATGTCCATATCACAAAATATGTAATAAAACATGTACATGTACAATTAATAATACAAAATTGCAGCTGGCCATGGCCATGCATGGTTTGAATGCTTCCGTACAAGATTTCTTTTTTTTTTCCAGTGATATCTGCATGTGGAATATATTAATGTAAATGAAGGTGCGTGACACAAGTACATGTACAATGAAGCTAGCTAGAAATTGTACACACCTTTAATGCATATAGTCAGATAATGAACGAAACTTTCATAAAGTCATGAACATTGAAACTTGGCTGTGTTTACACAACTTTATGGACTGGAACTGAAACACTGACTCTTTGTTCCATTCCAGCAAGTTTGAGAACAGTTTTAACAATGGCTGCTTTGCACTGCATCTGAAGTACTGGTATGTAGCAATTATGGCTTAGTACAAGAGACCATATATCCACTATTTCGCCTAGGTATTTTTGGTGCTGTTCAGGTAATATATGAAACCACGCTGAATGTAGGCAGATGTATGTTGTGATGGTTTGACAGTAGTGGTGTTCTTGAAGGAAATAGTGTGCTTAAGAAAGCATTCAATAGTACAAAGCTGGTTTCTTGGTGGAGTTAAAGATGTGTTGAGTGCATAAACACAATCAGATGTTGTGCTGATGGACAGTGAAGAACTGTAATGTTCATCAGTGCAGTGCAATTCAACATCTGGAGCTCTTAGGAAAAGCCGAGACACATGTGAAATCGAACTATTGACATATGATCTAAACATTGCGTTGTGTTGCAAATCTGATAAAGCTCCTTCATAAATACGACCACACAATTTATCTTTGGTTGTAGAATAAATGTTTGCATAACCTGAACATTGATTGAATGATTATTTGTGGAGTAGGATCCTAGTATTCCATTGCATCTCTCATAAGAGAAGCACCAGAATGAATAAAAAGGCCCGAAATTCAGTACTGATTCTGCAAGGTGGCAATGTAGGTGCATGTTAATACTGCAATGCTCAGGCCCAAGAATTTGTTCAAATGAACTGTTAAATTGAAGAAGTAAGCTATGAGCTAGTTTCAGGTTTTCAGTAGTTATAACCCTGGTTCAGAGGATTGTGCATGCTCTTACATAAAGTTCCCACTTGGCCATGTGCTGTGGAGGCAGAATATCATTCAACGAATAAACAGAGTAAATTAAGGTCGAATTTTTCCATTCATCAGCAGTAAAGTCATTAAAGTTTGATGATATTTTTGCTGGAATCCTTCTAACATCTGATGGTGGAATCATTGAGTTAACTTTGTCTTGTATTACATCTAGATCTTTTGCACTTATAATATTGGCCTTTTGCCATACTTCCTTCTTTGGGCATCCACATCAACTCGGCCAAATGTGAGCTCTTTAGTCACTATGGGAATTCTACGTTTCCATCTGCAGTCATATTCTCATATATTCCTAACATTGACATTCTTGGTGTCCCAATAGGGGACTACCAGCACTGTTCAAAGTTCATTGCTGGAAAGTGTGCTGATGCCAAGAAACTCTTGTCTTCTTTGGTTGATGTAGCAGCAGCTGACCTTGTATCTCCTGCGCTTGTGTGGCAGCTACTGCAAATTAATCCACCTGGCAAGGGCCACCCTATCAAGTCTGGCGGGTTCCTTGAAGCTGTTTGATGATGAAGTTAGGAAGTGTTTCTCATCCTGCCTTGCCATTGACGCAACAGACCCTGCCTGGATACAAGCCCAGCTTAGCTTAGGTTTTGGAGGTCTTGGTCTGCGCTCTCTTGCCCACCACTCATGTGCAGCATTTATAGTGCAGATAATCTACACCTAAAACATACAGTCAATGACCATGTTTCTCCATCTGATGTAATCACAGCAGGAGTATCATCAACACCTGTTACTCAGCTTACTCTGTCTAAGAAATTGGAATGTCACCTTTTTAATTCATTGTTAGGGGCATCCTCTATGGTAGACAGAGCTGACCTATATTCTGTTTTGGCTCCTCATGCGGCATCATGGTTGTCTGTGGTTCCATCCCCTGTCTTAGGTCTGCATCTTGAACCCTTCCATCCCCTGTCTTAGGTCTGCATCTTGAACCCAACGAGCTTCAGGCCTCTATAGGGTGGTGGTTAGGGTTGGACACATCTGGTGGTTCTCTGCACTCGCCAGTGCATGACATGCAGTTTAGAGCTCTTTTCCGATAGATCAGAACATTCCACGGTTTCAGTTTTTGCAGTATTTTTATTTCCTGTTAATGAAATCATGTGTCCTGTCTGCTCTGAGAAAGCCCTGGATCCCCTTGGGCATCATGCCATTACATGTACTCATGGAGGCGATGTAGTGACTCGACATATTCTGTTGCAGGATGTGGTGGCTAACCTTTTTCATCAGGCCCACTTGGGAGTCACAGTTGAGGTTGGGCTATAGGGTCTTACATATGATCATAGCCACACACGTCCGACACTGGTAGCAAGATGGGAGAGGGGATTGCTTGCGGCTTTGGATATCACTGTGACATCCCCATTTACTCCTGCCATCCTGGAGGAGTCTTGTTCGACAGTTGGGATGACAGCAGTAGCTGCATGAGAGTCCCACAAAGATGTTGCTAATGACCCAAAGTGTGTTGAGTTGGGTGGACCTGTGTTCCATTGGCTGTGGAATCATATGGGAATTGGGCTAGGGAGGCCCAAGAGACATTTTCTCGGCTAGCCTCTCTTCTTGCTGCAAGCCACAGTGTGCCTAAATCAAAGGCAGCAACTGACATTTATCATGGTCGTTTACAACTCCATGACAGATACTCTGATTCTCAGTGCGTAAGAAGCAATATGAGAGGACATTTCATATTTCTAGAATATCAAAAAATAAATAAATCTTGCAAAAAACATGCATTAGGTCCCTTTTCGCAGAAACGATCCCATATGCCAATGTTGATGAGGTTTGCCTGTGTGGTGGCTTCAGAACACTGTGCCGTAAGTGGGCCAACGACTCCTGCACAAACAGGCTTAGGGTCCATTCCTTGCCGTGATCAACTCTTATTTGGTCAAATAAACCATGTACCACTACAATTGGACTGCGGAGGTGAAAGGGAAAAAATGATGTATTATACAGATCAGAAGTGGTATCGACAAATTAAATTTAACTGATTCATTGCTTAGTTGAACAGGTGTTGATAGATGTGTACAGAGTTTTACTGTTCTCCCGGAATTAAAACTTTTTAAATTCTGCACGTAATTACCGCTCATTACCAAAATAACGATCTAACCGCAGAAATTTGTGGCTGAGGAATAGTAGCGTGAGGGTAACTTCTATGTGGTGCAGGGGAGGGTTGTGTTAAACCCCCCCCCCCCCCCCCCCCCCCTCCTCTCTCATCACCGCTACGCTCGAACTAGGTGATGACCATTCGCTGCTGCTGTGAACCCACCGACAGCAATGAACTGCAGTGTTAAAATCTACTAAAATGGGGCCCTAGTACACATTGTTACACTATAGGACATAGTGTTTTCCGTAGGAATTTGTACCCGGATCTACCTCACTTTTGGCACAGGTGGATCACTTTGCCAAAATAGGTACGAAATTGATCCGGTCGGATCAATTTTGGCAGCGAAAAATGGATCAATTTTGGCAGCGAAAAATGGATCATTTTTGCCAGCGAAAAATAGATCATTTTTGCCCTGATCAACTTTTGCGTCGTGCACCGTGACAGGTCACTGAATTGAAATAGAATAATAATTGCAAGAATCCGACGATTGGAACCGTAATCGGATTCGGACCGTCGTTATGAGTCATGCCGTTCCGATTCTGACCAGTACTCTGTCTCAGTTCTAAAGCAAGAGAATGACGGAACTGTTGGTGAGTTGTATATACAACTTAATATGCTTATACGATGGATTGAATATTTACCCAGCCTAATTGAAGACACTCCCCAAACTGTCTACATGTATAATATTCACAAGCCCCCGACTCACTTCTAGCGGCATGAGCCTAAGCTACTCGACTATAGAGTTGAGCGTTTAACTGTCAGCTGAGCCCTAAAGCTATCATTGATTAGCTCTATATTAAAACATTTATTTTACTGCGGCCGGCTAATTTTGACGTACAAGTTCATTAGTAAGCTGGTTTTGACCGCGCTTAATGCACCAGTGTTTCTCAATGAGCGTAATGTTTTTGAAACAGTTTATTCCACCATGTTATTCAGGGGCGGACGCAGGATTTAGAGTTGGGAAGGGGAGGGGAGGGGGGGGGGGGGGGGGGGGCGCGGGCACGCCCGGGGTATGGGGGAGCGCTGTAAGCTCCCCCATTGGGGTCTGGGGCGAAGCCCCAGAAGCTATGCAAGTTCCACGTTATGAAGCTTCAGAACAATAAGGAATTTCATACCGTTTCAACCACAAAATGCTATGCCGTCCAGTGCGCATGCGCACGTGCTACAGCAGCTGTTTTATTTTGACATAATTGGATTCTCCACTACTAGGTTTGACGTTCGTTTGACGCACAGCCGTTCACTTTCTCTCTAGCACGCTTCAGCTCAGGGGGGCCTTTACAGTAGTCTTATAATAATTTTTTTCTCATCCGTGTATTAGGGGGGGGGGGGCGTGCGCCCTCCACCCCCCTAAATCCGCCACTGTTATTCTCATTGTACAGTAGTAGACTGGTCAGTAGAGTTTATAAATAATAACCAGTTTGCTACCCAATTTTGAAATTGAGTTAAATCATAATTTGCCCTCATTCAGAAACACATAAGCACAATGAGCCACTAGTACGTCACTATAGTTGGTGCGTAACTGTGTCAGGGTACGATTTAGATATATTGATGCTTGATGCATGCATGCACTAAAATGGCTGTATTGGTCACACAAGTGAGGTAATAACAATGGCAGTCCTCTCCTCTGTTCACTTTTGGACAGATATTGTTTTAACAGTTAAAAATCATTGCAGCTGATATACAGCCTGATCTCTCATTATATATAATTGTAACCCCCCCCCCCCCCCCCCCCCCCCCCCCCTTTCCAACTGCCCCTTTCACAGCTTCGGTCACAAATAACATCTGCACTTGTACTGCACTTGCAAATGTATAAATTTTAACACACAAAAAATAAAACAAGTGGCACAAGGAATGCAATACCTTACTGTATTGAACCATCACTTATAAATGCTGGATAGAATACCTTACTTAGACACAATGTGGACTGAAAACCAGCTGCTTAGATATCTTCAATTCATCATCACTCTTAGATCCATTGTCTTCTTTTGTGAACTTGTAAATAAGTGATAAACCTTCAACCCTGGATTGACACGCTGAAATGCACAAAATGTAAAGGATTAGTAACTATAGGTCAATGTAATGCATATTTGCAGGCTAGCGCTAGCCGATGGATGGAACATCCAAGATATAGATGTAGCTTAAACACGCAATCACAGCAATCAAGGAACTAACCCTGAACATGTACACCACCTTTTATATGCTTCAATGCACACCACCACAAGAATACTTAGCAGTCACTCCGAACAATATTGCAATGGATACAAATGATTACGATGCTTATTATTTATCAATGTCCAAGTCTCACATACATTAGCAATACTATGGATTGAGGGGGGGGGGGGGGGGGGGGGGGTGTCCATGGGCACCTAGTTATGAATTTAGAATTTTTCTGCATTTGTCCCCCACCTCCCTCACTCCCCAATGTTTGTTTTTATGGGAGTAATGCTTGCAATGTATTGACACAGATCTTCAATGGTAAAATAGCAACTGTCTTTTTGAAAACTTACATGTACCTTGCGACAGGTGTTCTTAGTATGTCAATATAATCGCTTGGATGGGCATATCATTTACAATACAAGGCATTTCTATATGTAATCTCGCGCAAGATGCAAAATATAGCATCATTGTGACAAGTCACAAAAACATTTCAAAGTACTAAACAAGTGCTTGCTATCAATAGATTACTTTTTTGTCACAAATCCTCAGTCAAACAAGATTAAGGTTATAAGATTAACTGTTGCATTCATTTTACTTGAATTGTTCATACAGTAGTTCTCCTTGAGGGTATGTAATTTATATATGTATCATGCTTGTACAGTACCGATTTTTTTTGCCATTAACAAGGGTCAATACCTTCTTGTTGCGTGATTTATAGTGTAGGACAAATGGCATAACTTTGGTATTGGTCATGTGTAAAATGCATGATTATGCATAATTGAAAAACTATGGTGTACCTCATTTGTGTAACTTATTTTAAATGCATCTTGAAGTTTGGAGTTTCTTGTTCTAAAATCATTTTCTTCAACAGGCACTTCTTCTCAGTGCATTTACTCTCCAAGGTATTACTATTTTAACTTTTCCTATCATCAATTCACATGCACATGGGATATTGTGTTTAGCATTTTTCAGTACATTCAGCCAGATCAGTACAGGTGCACCAAAAACATAAAATAAATAATGTACCTTAATTTTATGTCTGTGGTTATGGCTGAAAGCTTATAATTTAATACCCTGGAATTCCCATTCACTTATCATCATTTCAGTATTAGTTCAAAATGTAATACCAACTAATTGCACACAAAAACTCCCACAAATCAATGTACTTGCAAATAATTGTAGGGTTAAAATAATTTATTTCTAGAGCTAGAGCACAACAATGATATGTATATGTATGCTCAACTATTTCCCTCTTCTCTCTCTCTTGATATTCATATTTACAACTTATGAAATGTATGTTTTCAACCTTCCAGCTTCTTCCCTGACCTTACCATGTCAGCTCACTGGAGGGACCAGCTGTCCCACAATGATATGTTCTAACACTGCTGTCAACTACACCTGTAATGTTGGCAGCTTTGCTGGAAGCACACTATGGAATGTACCATCAGTGGGTGTGTGCTCAGGATCCACACTCACACTGACACAAGGTCCCAACCATTATATCACTGATCAGCACCTATTCAGACCAACCAGAGATAATATATTATCTCTGGACCAACTGTGGAGGCTGAAGTCCACTGAGCTCATGAACTGTCGACTAAGAATCTGAACCTGCGTCAGCAGGTTCAATATAGGATTGATTGAGGAGTCATGAATGTCATTAAAAATTTTCAGTTGCGTCGCGAGGGACAACGAAGAAACGGATAGCTTTTATCTTTGCAGCAATCGAACGACAACACCAAGATCTACGTTTTGGTGCTAGTTTCATGTCATAAAACTATGCCCTTCTAGACCAACTAAGAACCTGTTTCTCGTGCCCATGCCCAAAAAAATTGTTGGTCGTCGTCGTCTTCTTCTCCGTCAAGTATAACTCACGCTAGGAATGGTTTTAAAGAACGGCGATAGTACCAATCGCTTCAGAATTTACCGGCGCGGTGCCCCTTAAGGTAATAAAGAAGCTACAACGAAAAAGTACTATATACGGTATGGGTATATTACTATGTTCTAAATACAGGAGTATGGATAATTTTAGGCAGTATAAATACTCCAACAGGCACAAAATTTATTTTGGTGTCAGTTTAGTCGTTACTTATTTTGGCTAGTGAAGTTGTTTTTCTAAAAATGCCTTCGCGTAATCGAAAGAAGAGAACGAAGCAACGAGCGGAATACCTCCAAAAGCAAGAAGAGAACAAGGCTAAAGCCCGAGAGCGCTACAAGGCCGACCCTGAAAAAAAGAAGGCCTCTGTACGCGAGAGCTACAAGGCCGATCCTGAAAAAAAGAAGGCCTCTGTACGCGAGAGCTACATCGCAAATATTGAACCTAAGCGTGCTGCTAAAAGGCAGCGATATGGAGAGGACCTCGAGGAGAACCGTGCTGCTAAAAGGCAGCGATATGGAGAGGACCTAGATGGCTGAAGACAACTTAATGATAGGGATAGACTTCTTTGACGAGGATGTCCAAGATCCGCCACCGCCAGCAGAAGTGCCGCCGCCGCCGCCTGCAGCAGCGCTGGACCCACGGGCACCGCCAGCAGAAGCCCCGCCACCGCCTGCAGCAGCGCTGGACCCACGGCCACCGCCAGCATCGTTCCTCATCACATTACAGTTATGAAGCTTCGTTGACACGGAGAAAAAAAAACTTATGAAACAAGTAAATAAAAACCTTCTCTAACGAGAAAGTTGGTGGGCATATAGGATTGACAATGTTGGTGTAAAAAAGCACGGAAACAAGTGTGACAGAAATGTTACTGGAAAATTGAAATAGGCCTATATTTAGCCCATTTTCTCAGGCGTGCGCTGCCTAAATGTGACTGGGCTAAATATAGGCCTATTTCAATTTTCCAGTAACATTTCTGTCACACTTGTTTCCGTGCTTTTTACACCAACATTGTCAATCCTATATGCCCACCAACTTTCTCGTTAGAGAAGGTTTTTATTTACTTGTGTATTCAAGTGTTGTATAGGGCCATTGAACTCATTCATGCATTGAACTTGACTCGTGTTGTTTACCCCTGTGTATATAAAGGGGCATATTACGTTAATAAGTGTGAAATAAGCTCGGTTCATCAATATTCTGGTGGTTGCAGGAGTGAACGTTCTGCGTAGCGATAGGGAGCCGTGACATATGGTGGCAGCGGTGGGATTTGATCGCTAGAAGTTGTCTAGCAAGTCCGCACGGTTAATCGTCGCATGACATTGCGATCGGGTAGGGTATACCGAGATATCGAAAGCGAGACACCTATCGTTACAAGAACTGCAACATCCGGCGGTGCAATGGAGGAAGTACAGAGGTTGCTCCAGCAGTTGGCGGCAGATCGAGTCCAGCGGGAACGGGAGTTCGATGAGCAAAGGAAATGGCGTGAAGAAGAGCAGGTGCAACATGGAAAAGATCGCAGACGGCACGATGAGGAAACCAGAGCGTACCTCGACTTAATTGCCAAATTAGCAGAGACGCGGAAGGAAGATTCTGCAAAACCCGCAAAATTGAGCGTGAAATTGGTACCACTTGGAGCGGAAGACGACGTGGAAGCGTATCTCGTCACATTCGAGCGTATATTGACGGCTCACGGCATTGATGAGAATCGCTGGGCACATTTCCTTGCTCCTCAGTTGACGGGGAAGGCGCAACTGGCATTTGCGGCTCTTCCTACTACCAGCTCTGATGACTATGAAGCAATTAAGGCGGCGATCTTGGCGCGTTACGGAATCAACGAGGACGCATACCGAGTGAGGTTCCGAGGCTTGGTACGAAGGGAAGGCGAGACGAACAGGGAGACGGCTACCAGGTTGATGGATCTGTTGGGGAAGTGGATGAAGGAACACCAGACGGCACGGGAGATCCAGCAAGTGATCGGATTGGAGCAGTTCCTGAACACTCTACCCTTAGAAAAGCGGCTATGGGTACATGAAAAGAAGCCGAAGACCTGTGTGGAAGCCGGAGAGTTAGTCGATGAGTACGAGCAAATCCGACGGAAGGAACCGCCAGTAGCCGAGGCAGGAGCCAAAACACCCAAGACGGATGGTGCGGGAAGGAAGACGAGCAGTTGTACGTATTGCGGACGTACAGGACATAATGAAAGCGTATGTCGGAAGAAGCCAAGGGAGGAAGAAAGCGAGGGACAAAGATGCTTCCAGTGTAGGAAAGTGGGTCACATTTCTCGCAACTGTCCAGAGCGAAGGGCACTACTTTGGCGAGAGGAAGCCGAGAAACGGAGTAAGGGATCCGGAGCAAGACAGAACGGTATTTGTCTACCAGGTACGGTGGAGGGAAAGAAAACCAAGATCCTTCTGGATACCGGATGCTCCAGGACAATGGTCTCCAATCAGTTGGTTCCTCTGGAGAACTACTTGGAGGGCAAAGGAGTATCGGTACGTTGTGCGCACGGTGATATTAATTTCTATCCTTTGGCCAAAGTGGAAATAGGTGTGAAGGATCTGAAGCTCATCGTGGAAGCAGCGGTGGCGGAGAACCCAACGGTTCCGGTGCTGTTAGGGACAGACGTCCCTGAATTGTTCCAGTTGCTGGGTCGACAACCCGAGGAGACGTGTCCTCAAGACGTCCTGATCGTGATGACGAGGGCGAGGGCACGGCAGCAGCTAGAGGAAGAGATTCTCAGAAAGGAGAAGGAGCGAGCAGCGGGAGCACGACCGCGCTCGATAGAGGAGAGTAGCAATGGTTCTCCTACGTTGAGTTCCGAAGTTCCAAAACGGGAAGACCCTGTTGAGCCCAAACCGAAGGGTATTTTGGATATTTCGGCGGACGAACTGCAACGGTTGCAGGAAAACGATTCCACCCTGGCTAACATCAGACAGATGGTCGCAGATGAAGCCCGGAAGGGTGAGGATTCCGAATATTTCATGAAGGACGGGCTCCTAAGTCGTAGATGGGCGCCCTATGGTCGGAAAGAATTTGAGATCGAGCAGTTGGTTCTACCCAAGCAGTTGCGAAGGACTGTGTTGGAACTAGCTCACGAGATACCCCTTGCAGGACACTTAGGTAAGGAGAAAACACGGCGGCGTGTGTTACGCAGGTTTTATTGGCCTAACGTGTTCGGGGATGTGGATGAGTTCTGTAGAACCTGTGCAGTATGTCAAAAAGCATCACATAAGGGAGTGGGGAAGGCCCCTTTGATGCCATTACCAGTAATCAGCGAACCATTCAGCAGGGTGGCCATGGATATTGTAGGGCCATTGCTTACGAGTCGGGCGGGTAATCGATATGTGCTCGTGGTTTGCGATTATGCCACGCGTTACCCAGAGGCAATCCCGTTAAAAAGCATTGATGCCGAGCATGTGGCTGAGAAACTGGTAGAACTGTTTGCTAGGGTGGGAATTCCAAGGGAGATCCTTACGGACCAGGGCAGTAACTTTATGTCGCAACTCCTAGTTGAGTTGTATCGTTTACTGCATGTGAAACCGATTAGGACAAGTCCTTATCACCCTCAGACAGATGGCCTGGTGGAGCGATTTAACCAAACGCTCAAGAGCATGCTACGTAAGGCCACAGCAATAGATGGGAAGGATTGGGATAAGTTAATCCCATATCTACTATTTGCGTATAGAGAGGTACCCCAGGCGTCGACAGGGTTTTCCCCCTTTGAGCTCCTGTATGGTAGGGATGTGCGGGGGCCCCTTGATATTTTGAGAGAGACCTGGGAGGGAAATGAAAGCCAAGACGAGAGTGTAGTCAGTTATGTCCTGTCCACAAGGGAGAAGCTCAAACAAATGGTGGACTGTGTGCATGAGAACCTACAGGATAGGCAAAAGAGGTGGTATGATGCCAAGGCTAGGATGCGCGAGTTCAAGCCTGGAGATTTGGTTTTAGTGCTATTACCTACCTCCACTAACAAATTACTAGCTCAATGGCAGGGGCCATACCAAATAGTGACCAGAATGGGGAAGTTGAACTATCTGCTAGACATGCATGACCGGAGGAAGCGTCGACGTGTGTTCCATGTTAATATGCTGAAGGGTTACCAGGTACGAGCTGTAGTGGAAGAAGTGGAAGATAATCATTATACTGATGAGCTGGAGGAAGACATTCCAGTGTGGAATGAGGAGAGCAAGGGAGTGGCTAATTTTGGAGAAGAATTAACCAGAGAGCAGATGAAGGAACTGCGGGCCTTACTAAACAACTTCAGCAGTGTCTTCAGTGATAAGCCAGGACGTACAAACATGGCGGAGCATAGTATAGTCACTGATCAGACACTTCCAGTGAGGAGACCCCCATACCGATTACCTCACGCATACAAGGAGGCTGGACTTACAGTAAAGGTTGGGAAATGTCAATTTGGTACGAGCAAATGTGTGTACCTTGGACACACGGTTGGTAGTGGAAGTGTGGAGCCAGAGTTGAGTAAACTGCAAGCTGTGAAGACTTTTCCACTGCCGGAAACGAAGCGTCAGGTGCGAGGGTTTCTAGGCCTCACTGGGTACTACAGAAGGTTTATTCCAGACTACTCCAGCCGAGCAGCCCCTCTGACAGACCTGACTAGGAAATCAGCTCCTAACACAGTCAAATGGACACCACAGTGTAACGAGGCATTCGAGACATTGAAACAATGCCTGTGTTCTGGACCAGTATTGAGAAAACAAAACATTTGTGTTGCAGACGGACGCATCCGACAGAGGTGTTGGAGCAGTCTTGAGCCAACTCAGTGATGATGGTGAAGAACACCCTATTGGCTACTACAGCAGGAAGTTGCTGCCGAGGGAGGAACGCTACTCAACCGTTGAGAAAGAATGTTTGGCTATACGGTTGGCAGTGGCGGCTTTCAAGGTCTATTTACTGGGACGCAAGTTTGTTATTCAGACGGACCATCGTTCGCTCGAGTGGTTGGAGCGTCTGAAAGAAGGAAATCCAAAGCTATGCAGGTGGAGTTTGGCATTGCAGCCGTATGAGTATAGAGTCGAGCATAGAGCAGGGACGGCGAATCTAAATGCTGATGCGCTTTCAAGAGCAACGAAGGAATTCGTTGCCGGGGAAGGATAATGGAGTGTGGAGGCTGAAGTCCACTGAGCTCATGAACTGTCGACTAAGAATGTATTCAAGTGTTGTATAGGGCCATTGAACTCATTCATGCATTGAACTTGACTCGTGTTGTTTACCCCTGTGTATATAAAGGGGCATATTACGTTAATAAGTGTGAAATAAGCTCGGTTCATCAATATTCTGGTGGTTGCAGGAGTGAACGTTCTGCGTAGCGATAGGGAGCCGTGACACCAACTAACAGTGACCTGGACATCTGTTCCCACTGCTACCAGCTACAATGTCAGTATCAATGACAGTGTCAACACACTGGTCCCCATCCCATCCACCGGAGCACCACAGTACACATTCACTGGACTGACCAATAACACAGTCTACAGTGTCTCAGTGGTGGCTATCAACTGTGCTGGGAGCAGTAGTCCTGCAACAATACATGTAACTGGAAGAACAGGTGAGACCAAAGTATGCATTTGTATGACCTCAAATAATGTAAATGTATTATGCACAGCAGGTGTATGAATTAAGTTTGATATTATGTTTGCATAGGTGTGTTTGTCTCCAGTTAAGTGTCCTTAATTATTTAATGATTAATTATGAATTGGGATCTTAGCTGCAAAACGGGACCTAAAATGATATTATGAAATTTTTCCAATGAGCATCAAAGTGACGCGTAACATTGAAATGTACGTATAATATAAAATTCAGGCCTTGAATGTTGGCAGCTTTGCTGGAAGCACACTATGGAATGTACCATCAGTGGGTGTGTGCTCAGGATCCACACTCTCACTGGCACAAGGTCCACCAGGGCCTGGACTATCCTGTCTGACCAGTTCTTCAAGTGGCACATGTGGACCCTTCACAGTGACCAACACACCTCCTCTTACTAGCAATGTTTACTGTCTAACCTCCATCCTCTCTGTGGTGGTCACATCAGCAATGAATCTAGTGGTCTCATGTTCCACCTACTCACCAATATCATTCACCATAAATCCAATTGGAAATACAACCATATCAGTAGCTGGTATGTTATAAAATGTAATGGGATATACATGTATGTCTCATTTGTTTTTCTTCTGTTCCTTTGTATGTCGGTATATATCCCAACAGTTGCAGAATTGTTTATGGGCATTGTGGCATAATCAAAACATATCCTACTTGCAATGCAATTTAAAGTTATTCATCACATATATTGTATTTGGCATGTTATTATTTAATAATCGGTGATCTTACATACTGGTTTCAGATATTTGTAGGCACCTTGTGATGCTCGAAAGTACAATTGGATTTAAATATGGCCTACATTATTATGTTTTTCTCCAGCAACTCCAAATGCTCCAACCATTACATCACTGATTAGCACCTATCCAGACCAACTAAAAGTGACCTGGACATTTGTTCTCACTGCTACCAGCTACAATGTCAGCATTAATGATAGTATCAACACAGTGTACAGCGTGTCATCCATCGAAGCACCACAGTACTCATTCACTGGACTGACCAATAACACAGACTACACTGTCTCAGTGGTGGCCATCAACTGTGCTGGGAGCAGTAGTCCTGCAGCATCAACAGGAAGAACAGGTGAGACCAAAGCATGCATTTGTATGACCTCAAATAAAAGATTGCATGTACCGGTATGAGGTTGTTTTCTTCTGCGAAAAGGGACCTAACGCATGTTTTTTCAAGATTTCAAATTGTTTAGAAGTCTGAATGTCCTCTATACATTGCTTCTTACGCACTGGAAATGACAGCTTAGCTACAAATGTAATACTTAAGGGTGCGATCAAATACTACTAGTTTTGCGTTGCACGAGATCAACCCCCCGACATGTGACCTGCCATGTGTGATTAGGCTACTTCACCCCCACTTCCCACAACCCACAGGTGTTGACATGTGTCATTAGGCTACCAACTAACGACGCTTTTATTTAGCTACTTCACCCCACCCCCATAATCGAATCAACATGTAATTGGGTTATATGTGTTCTAAATTGTTTGCCGTTGGGAGGTTTGAGGCTCCTTTGGTGATTGGTAGGTTTGGGTCTGATGGTATTGACGACATAGATTGTGTTATGGCTGTTAGGATATGTTCCTTTTCTTGTTTACCCCTTCCTCCCTCCCCCTCCTCCCTCCCCCTCCTCCCTCCTCCCTCCCCCTCCTCCCTCCTCCCTCCCCTCCTCCCTCCTCCTTCCCCTCCTCCCTCCCCCTCCTCCCCTCCTCCCTCCCTCCCTCCCCCTCCTCCCTCCCCCTCCTCCCTCCCCCCTCCTCCCTCCCCCTCCTCCCTCCCCCTCCTCCCTCCCCCTCCTCCCTCCCCCTCTCCTCCCCTCCTCCCTCCCCCTCCTCCCTCCCCCTCCTCCCTCCCTCCTCCCTCCTCCCCTCCTCCTTCCCTTCCTCCCTCCTCCCCTCCTCCATTCCCCCTCCGCCTTCCCCACCATTCCTCCCTCCCCCTCCCGCCCTCCCCCTCCTCCCCCTCCTCCTCCCCTCCGTCCACTCCCCTCCTTCACCTCCCTCCCCTCCTCCCTCCCCCTCCATGCCCTCCACCTCCTCCCCTCCCTCCTCCCCCTCCTCCCTCCACTCCCCCTCCTCCCCCTCCTCCCTCCTCCCCCTCCTCCCTCCCTCCCCCTCCCCCCTCCCCCTCCCCCTCCTCCCTCCCCCTACCTCCCTCTTCCACTCTCCCTCCCCTCTTCCCTCCCTCTCCCTCCCCCTCCTCCCTCCCCCTCCTCCTCCCCCCTCCTCCCTCCCCCTCTCCCTCCCCCTCCTCCCTCCCCTCCTCCCTCCCTCCCCCTCCTCCCCCCCTCCTCCCTCCCCTCCTATTGTCAATGTAGTTGGACTGATGCATGCAGTGTTTGTGTTTGACTGACTACCTAAGTGAATGGAATTGATACCATGGCAACTTTCCCCCTGAGATGATTGATAACACTATTATGATTAAAACTATTATTCAAAACTATCTCTTCTTTACAACATGCAATATTTATGTACGCCCCCGCCCCTTCCCGTACTGTTGCTAAATATTCTTGTTCTGAAATATATTCCACTGGTTTGTAATTTATGATAACTCAATTATTTGTGAAAGTTTATAAAGGCACGGTTATGTAAACAAGTGTATCCAACTCAGCCAGGTGGAGGGGGGCACTATTTCAACTGGGGAAGCCAGAACTATTTGGGGATATTTTACTCCTATTCATGGTTTGTTAGTATTCATATGTGGGGCTTATGAAATGTATGTTATCATCCTTCCAGCTTCTTCCCAGACCTTGCCATGTCAGCTCACTGGAGGGACCAGCTGTCCCACAATGATATGTCCTAACACTGCTGTCAACTACACCTGTAATGTTGGCAGCTTTGCTGGAAGCACACTATGGAATGTACCATCAGTGGGTGTGTGCTCAGGATCCACACTCATACTGGCACAAGGTCCACCAGGGCCTGGACTATCCTGTCTGACCAGTTCTTCAAGTGGCACATGTGGACCCTTCACAGTGACCAACACACCTCCTCTTACTAGCAATGTTTACTGTCTAACCTCCACCCTCTCTGTGGTGGTCACATCAGCAATGAATGGTCTAGTGGTCTCATGTTCCAGCTACTCACAAGCATCAGCCACCAAAACTCCTGTTGGAAATGCAACCATATCAGTGGTTGGTAAGTCATGGGTGTATACAGGATTTGAGGGAGGGAGTGACTCTACTGTACATGTGGTTGCACTATACCATAGCTTAGCAGAATATGCATTATGTATTATACTTGGGACTGAGTGGAGCTCCCTGAGGCCCCTCCTCAAGATGTGCTTGTAAGAATGTTATTTGATATTATACAAGTGAGAGTGAGACAACTGAACCCCCTTTGTACATGTAAATCACACTGTCATTTTGATATTGCAGCTGCTCCAACTGTTCCAACCATTATATCACTGATCAGCACCTATCCAGACCAACTAACAGTGACCTGGACATCTGTTCCCACTGCTACCAGCTACAATGTCAGTATCAATGACAGTGTCAACACACTGGTCCCCATCCCATCCATCGGAGAACCACAGTACACATTCACTGGACTGACCAATAACACAGTCTACACTGTCTCAGTGGTGGCCATCAACTGTGCTGGGAGCAGTAGTCCTACAACATCAACTGGAAGAACAGGTGAGACCAAAGCATGCATTTGTATGACCTCAAATAATGTAAATAAAAGATTGGTATGAGATCGTTTCTGCGAAAAGGGACCTAACGCATGTTTTTTCAAGATTTCAAATTATTTAGAAGTCTGAATGTTCTCTATACATTGCTTCTTACGCACTGGAAATGACAGCTTAGCTACAAGTGTAATACTTAAGGTTGTGATCTAATACTACTAGTTTTGCGTTGCACGAGATCAAACCCCCGACATGTGACCTGCCATGTGTCATTAGGCTACTTCACCCCCGCTTCCCACAACCCACAGGTGTTGACATGTGTCATTAGGCTACCAACTAACGACGCTTTTATTTAGCTACTTCACCCCACCCCCATCATCGAATCAACATTTAATGGGTTATATGTGTTCTAATTATGTCATATTGTCTGCCAGTTTTAATCATATGACACTGTTGGGAGGTTTGAGGCTCCTTTGGTGATTGGTAGGTTTGGGTGTGATGGGATTGAGGACATAGATTGTGTTATGGCTGTTAGGATATGTGCCTTTTCTTATTTGCCCCTCCTCCCTACCCCTCCTCCCTCCCTCCCCTCCTGCCTCCCTCCCCTCCTCCCTCCCCCTCCTCCCTCTCCCTCCTCCCTCCCTCCCTCCCCTCCTCCCTCCCTCCCCCTCCTCCCTCCCTCCCCCTCCTCCCCCCTCCCCCTCCTCCCTCCCTCCCCCTCCTCCATCTCCCTTCTCCCTCCCCCTCTTCCTATTGTCAAGGTAGTTGGACAGATGCAAGCAGTGTTAGTATGTGACTGACTACCTAAGTGAATGGAATTGATACCATGGCAACGTTTTCTCCCTGAGATGATTGATAACACTATTATGATGACTTGTACTCAAAACTGTGCTAAATATAGTTCAAAGCATGAGTGCTTAGGGCATTGTCACTTTTCAAGTAAACCCATCACAGGAAAATCCAGTATACCAAATCATTTCATGAGTTCACTAATTATTGATATCTGCATACACTAACCACTCCGTGTACTTCTGCTGGCACTAGAGACACACCTATAATAGTATTCATCTGCACTGTAGGCTTAAATAGTCGAGACACAATTGCTTAATTAATACACCCAGTGGCTGCCCCGGGTTCACCCCGGCAGGAGCAATGGTATCATTAGCCATATACCCAGGGGCATTGGTCAGGCCAGATCTTGATGAACTTATTAAATGGCATATATGAGAGATTACAAGGTTTCCCTGCCCTGCCCTCCCTTTTCCTGCCCCATCATAATAAATGTTCCTATTGAACATGTGTATTTTACACTGATTTGCTATTTTGTCATAAAAGATTTGATGATTATAGAACGTATGAATGGGGGAGGGAGGAGGGGAGGGAGGAGGGAGAGGGAGGAAGGGTAAACAAGAAAAGGCACATATCCTAACAGCCATAACGCAATCTATACCCCTTCCCGTACTGTTGCTAAATATTCTTGATCTGAAATATATTCCACTGGTTTGTAATTTATGATAATTGGGACAGTTTCCGCGAAAATTGCCCCACGGATATATTATAAAATGTTATAAAAATGCATCGCGGGTGAATCGCTATAACTTGCCAACGGTTAATGCAATCGACTTCCTATTTTCAACACTTCATACTACACCATTTCACTACAGGAAAACTTATTTTGGGGCCTTGCACTAGTTCCTTGTTGATGCTACGAAGTCCGATACCCCATGGGGTTCAAAACCGCCACATCTTCAGCTAGGAGAGTTTAAATCGCTTCAAATTCAGTATGTACGTACAGGGGTCCTGTTGCTATTGATGTGTTCAGTTCGTTAATTTTTACTTTATCCGTCACGGAGATACATCTGTGCAAAGTTAATGCACATTTCCCGCTCGATTGCACCATTTTTGAATGCAACCCGTGTTCCATTCTCCCAATCCACAATAAATTTTGATAACTTCTTTGTTCCGCCCATTCCTCCCTTAAACTAAGCTAGCCGTTCCCAACTGTTTTTGTCTCACTCAGGCAGTGAGTTTATGCGGGAAAGTTACAAGAAGAAGAACGCTGCTCAGTTCCAGACGATCGTACCAAATTAACGGACCCAAGTGAATGGTTGCAGTATAACCTTGCGCCTCCCACGTCGCCGGCAGTATTCAAAACGGCACGCGTAAGGCTATTTGCTACGCACTCGCATCATCCTCTAGTCGTGTAATAAAGCTTTCCTATTTGCCATCATCTTGCTAAAATCATTGTCTTATATCTGCCACGCCCACTCGGCTACGATTGCAATGATTTCGGTCTCACACAACTTTCAGCTCACACATAGTACATGAACTCATGCTGGCTCCCACTTGTGCACACACTTGCATTGTTGCGTACATGGCCCTGTACACTATCGTATGGCGTATTTTCTTATACACAACCACACACACGCACACACACACACGCACACACACACACACACACACACACACACACACACACACACACACACACACACACACACACACACACACTCATGTACAGCGTACTTGCACACACCAGTTATACATGTGGCAAACAATACACCTGTCTGATGATGGTACAAACACTCTCACTCACAAACATTGTCACATGCACATGCATTCTATTCAATTCAACTGTATTTGTGCATGCTTGTACAGACCACTGATTCGATGTAAATTTGTGTACCAAGCTTTCTGTACATGTGTCGTGTCTCCAAGGATTGAATACATTGTGTCCCCATCTGGTACTCTAAATGTACACAAACATTGCACACTTGCACACACACACCACTGTATAAATGTGGCAATACACATGCAAAAACGCTCACACACAACATATAGATACACAGACACACACATGACATACACCCACAAACACACACACATACGGACACGGACACACTCACAGACACAGGCACAGACACACAGGTACACATGGACACACACACAACACACAGACACACACATGACATACACCCACAAACACACACACATACGGACACGGACACACTCACAGACACAGGCACAGACACACAGGTACACATGGACACACACACAGACACACACACATAGACACACACACACAACATACACACAGACACACACAGACACACACACAGACACATACACACACAGACACACACACAGACACACACACAGACACACACACAGACACACACAGACACACACAGACACATACGTGTAGTTGTACACAGACACATGCAGGCATGCACAGACACACACAGACGCACACACACACACACAGGCACACATAGACCCACACAACACACTCTCACACGACAGACACATACACAGACACACACACACACAGACATGCACAGAGACACACACAGATATGCACATGAAATACACAGACACACACACACGACATACACACAGACACGCACAGACACACATGGACACAGACTCACACACGAAATTCACAGACACACACATGCACAGACACACGACAGACAGACTCACATGACAGACAGACACACAGACGCGGGCACATATGGACACACAAGCATAGACACACACATGCACAGACACACACATACAGACGCACACAAGATACACACATGCCATACACACACAGACACACAAGCACACAAAGACACACGCACGAAATACACAAACACACCTACAGACACACACATGAAATACACAGACACGCACAGACACGCAGAATACATGCGCACAGACTCATACAAAAAATACATATAGACACACACACGAAATACACATAGACACACACACACATGCACACACATGGACACGCAGATACACACACGACATACACACAGACACACACATATACAGACACACATGTAGCTACATGTACCTATGTGTATGTACCGTCTCTAAAGTGCGAGCTCTATGTCATATACTCCCAAAGAATTGGTTCTCAGCTCCCATAGGATTGGTGTCCCGTACCACTGTATGCATGTGGCAAAGTATATCACTGTATTCACCACAGCACTGGACCCATGGTACAATATTAAAAAGTGTGTGTGTATGTGTGTGTGTGGGGGGGGGGGCTGATTTCTTTTGAGCAAAATGAATATACAAGTCTACATGTAGAGATGCACGAATTTATTTTTTTTAAATCATGATGCGTATGATGTTGTCATCGAAAAAGTTGTTGTCGACTATCATTCCTTGATGAGATTTACACAGTTGGCCAAAAATTGTGGTGTTTGTGTGGAGGGTCCCTGCAGCAACGTGCATAAGACTTTAAGTTCTTACACACTCACATCCATCTTTTTGTAGTTAAGTACAATTGTGTAATAAAGCTTTCTTGTTTGGCAAAATCCTTGATCCTTGAACAACTTCTTATCATTCTTTATGCCTCCACTACTCAGCTAGGTGGCTTGTGTACCAGTTGCAGAGACTTGAGTCTCTCTTTGCCCATACAATATTTAGCTCACACAGAGTACATGACCATGCCCTCATGTTGGTTCACACACCCTGATGCATGTGTATATGTTGTGCAAATGCGTCTGTACATCCTGAGCGCGCGCACACACACACACACACACACACACACACACACACACACACACACACACACACACACACACACACCAATCTCTGTGTGTTTCCTCTGTATTGTTGCAAGCAGACGTATACACTTCTTTCATCTAGCACTGTACAAGTGCTCGTCTGACCTGTAAAAGCCTTTTCGGAGTACAGTATAATGAATATCGTTACTAGCTTGCAATCGATATGTCTGTGTAAACTTACCCGACCTACCACGATCTGCAACGATAAGGGAGGTACAATAATTTCATCGCAGGTCTCACAGGCCTACTGTTTTCATCAGCACAATGTTGTGTGTCCCATCGCACTAATTGAATGCAGCGAATTAGAGTGCACATGAACTCAGATTGCTGTTCCTCACCATAGGTACAAAGTACGTACTGTGCCTTGCTATAACCTTCTACGAGTAGTCATTTAATTTACTGCATACAAATTAGTACAGTGCGACACGCAACACTGTGCTGCCTCTTCTTGTTGAAGAAGGATGTACCGTGCAGGTAAGTTTTTTTTTTTGAAGGGCGATGGTTCTGCCTGGCGATGAATTACCCTATCATTGCTGATTGCGGTAGGTCAGGGCCCGTGGTAAGTTTACACAGACACAATGGATAGCAATATTCATCATTCACGAGCACTCAAAGATAAACAGAAGCCTCTTGAGCTTGTTTGCTAACCATGGCATATGTCCCTTGTGTCAGGGGACAGTCCTATAAGGACACAATGTATGCATAAAGGACCAGTCCTATGACACTACAGTGTACACGTTGCTACATGTACCTACATGTGTAGACATGTCTCATGGTCTCATGAGCTGTTCAATGGATAGATCAAAAATGCATGTGCATTCAGTGAGAGAAAATGTGTGTACCATCATTATCAGAGAGCACTACTGTTTTTTTCCACATGAACAACAGTGTGTGCTTTGTGTGACACGTGTCTGTGCACATGTGCGAGTCTGTGTGTGCGTCTGTATATCTGTGTGTGTATCTGTATGTGTGTCTGTGTGTATTGTGTGTGTATCTGTGAGTGTGTGTCTGTTGTGTCTGTGCATGTGTGTCTATATGTATTTGTGTGTGCGAGTCTGTGTGCAAGTCTGCGTGTCTGTGTGTGTCTGTGTGTGTGTCTCTGTGTGTCTGTGTATTTCGTGAGTGTCTATATATTTCCTGTGTGTGTCTGTGTGTGCTTGTGTGTCCGTGTGTGTGTGTGTCTGTCTGTCGTGTGTGTATGTTCCTGTGTGTGTCTGTTGTGTGTGTATGTTCCTGTGTGTCTCTGTGCATGTGTGTCTCTGAGTGTTTTGTGTGACTGTCTCGTGTGTGTGTCTCTGTGTATTTCGTGTGTGCCTGTGTATGCATGTGTGTCTGTGTGTGCTAGTGTGTATTTCCATGTGTGTGTGTGCATGTGTGAGTGTGTGTCGTGTGTTTTGTGTGTCCATGTGTGTGTCTGTGTATCTGTGTGTGTGTGTTTGTATGCATCTGTGTGTATGTCATGTGTGTGCGTTAGTGTGTGTGTGTCTGTGTGTTTTTGTATGTGTCTGTGTGTATGCCATGTGTGTGTCTGTGTGCGTTAGTGTGTCTGTGTGTGTTTGTATGTGTCTGTGTGTATGCATGTGTGTCTGTGTGTGCCTGTGTGTGCATGTGTGTGCTAGTGTGTATTTCATGCATGTGTGTGTGCATGTGTGTGCTAGTGTGTATTTCATGCATGTGTGTGCATGTGTGTCTGTGTGTGTGTACGTGTGTGTGTGCGTGCGTGTATGTGTTTGTCATATGCGTGTCGTGTGTTTTGTGTGTCCATGTGTATCTGTGTATCTGTGTGTGTGTGTTTGTATGCATCTGTGTGTATGTCATGTGTGTGTCTGTGTGCGGTAGTGTCTCTGTGTGTGTGTGTTTGTATGCGTCAGTGTGTATGTCAAGTGTGTGTCTGTGTGTGTTTGTGTGTGTGTGCGTTAGTGTGTCTGTGTGTGTATGTCATGTGTCTGTGTGTCTGTGTGAGTGTGTGTGCGCGTTAGTGTGTCTGTGTGTGTGTGTTTGTATGCGTCTGTGTGTATGTCATGTGTGTGTGTTAGTGTGTCTGTGTGTGCATTTGTGTGTCCGTATGTGTATGTCATGTGTCTGTGTGCCTGTGTGTGTGTGTGTGTCTGTGTGTGTGTGTCTGTGTGTGTGTGCGTTAGTGTGTCTGTGTGTGCATTTGTGTGTCTGTGTGTGTGTGCGTTAGTGTGTCTGTGTGCGCATTTGTGTGTCTGTGTGTGTATGTCATGTGTGTGTGTGTGCCTGTGCGTGTGCATGTGTGTGTTATGCAAGCTTGGTACACAAATTGAAATGCAGTCTGTGTGTGCATTTGTGTGTCTGTGTGTGTATGTCATGTGTGTCTGTGTGTGCCTGTGTGTGCATGTGTGTCTGTGTGTGCTAGTGTGTATTTCCATGTGTGTGTGTGCGTGTGTGTGCATGTGTGTGTTTGTCATATGTGTGTCGTGTGTTTTGTGTGTCCATGTGTGTGTCTGTGTATCTGTGTGGTTTGTATGCGTCTGTGTGTATGTCATGTGTGTGTCTGTGTGCGTTTGTGTGTGTGTGTGTGTGCGTTAGTGTGTCTGTGTGTGTTTTTGTATGTGTATGTGTATATGTCATGTGTGTGTGTGCGTTAGTGTGTCTGTATGTGCATTTGTGTGTCTGTGTGTGTATGTCATGTGTGTGTGTGCGTTAGTGTGTCTGTGTGTGCATTTGTGTGTCTGTGTGTGTATGTCATATGTGTGTGTGTGCCTGTGCATGTGCATGTGTGTGTTATGCAAGCTTGGTACACAAATTAAAATGCAATCAGCTGAATTGAATAGAATACATGTACATGTGCATATGACAATGTTTGTGAGTGAGAGTGTTTGTACCATCATCAGACAGGTGTATTGTTTGCCACATGTATAACTGGTGTGTGCAAGTACGCTGTACATGAGTGTGTGTGTGTGTGTGTGTGTGTGTGTGTGTGTGTGTGTGTGTGTGTGTGTGTGTGTGTGTGTGTGTGTGTGTGTGTGTGTGTGTGTGTGTGTGTGTGTGTGTGTGTGTGTGCGTGTGTGTGGTTGTGTATAAGAAAATACGCCATACGATAGTGTACAGGGCCATGTACGCAACAATGCAAATGTGTGCACAAGTGGGAGCCAGCATGAGTTCATGTACTATGTGTGAGCTGAAAGTTGTGTGAGACCGAAATCATTGCAATCGTAGCCGAGTGGGCGTGGCAGATATAAGACAATGATTTTAGCAAGATGATGGCAAATAGGAAAGCTTTATTACACGACTAGAGGATAATGTGAGTGCGTAGCAAATAGCCTTACGCGTGCCGTTTTGAATACTGCCGGCGACGTGGGAGGCGCAAGGTTATACTACAACCATTCACTTGGGTCCGTTAATTTGGTACGATCGTCTGGAACTGAGCAGCGTTCTTCTTCTTGTAACTTTCCCGCATAAACTCACTGCCTGAGTGAGACAAAAACAGTTGGGAACGGCTAAGGGAGAAATGGGCGGAACAAAGAAGTTATCAAAATTTATTGTGGATTGGGAGAATGGAACACGGGTTGCATTCAAAAATGGTGCAATCGAGCGGGAAATGTGCATTAACTTTGCACAGCTGTATCTCCGTGACGGATAGAGTAAAAATTAACGAACTGAACACATCAATAGCAACAGGACCCCTGTACGTACATACTGAGTTTGAAGCGATTTAAACGCTCCTAGCTGAAGATGTGGCGGTTTTGAACCCCATGGGGTATCGGACTTCGTAGCATCAGCAAGGAACTAGTGCAAGGCCCCAAAATAAGTTTCCCTGTAGTGAAATGGTGTAGTATGAAGTGTTGAAAATAGGACGTCGATAGCATTAACCGTTGGGAAGTTATAGCGATTCACCCGCGATGCATTTTTATAACATTTTATAATATATCCGTGGGGCAATTTTCGCGGAAACTGTCCCAATTCAAATATTTGTGAAATGTTATAACAGCAGGGTTATGTAAACAAGTGTATCCAACTCAGCCAGGTGGAGGGGGGCACTATTTCAACTGGGGAAGCCAGAACTATTTGGGACCTATTCAGGCTTTGTTAGTGTTCATCTCCTTCCATGTGGGGCTTATGAAATGTATGTAATCATCCTTCCAGCTTCTTCCCTGACCTTGCCATGTCAGCTCACTGGAGGTACCAGCTGTCCCACAATGATATGTCCTAACACTGCTGTCAACTACACCTGTAATGTTGGCAGCTTTGCTGGAGTCACACTATGGAATGTACCATCAGTGGGTGTGTGCTCAGGAACCCCACTCTCACTGGCACAAGGTCCACCAGGGCCTGGACTATCCTGTCTGACCAGTTCTTCAAGTGGCACATGTGGACCCTTCACAGTGACCAACACACCTCCTCTTACTAGCAATGTTTACTGTCTAACCTCCACCCTCTTTGTGGTGGTCACATCAGCAATGAATGGTCTAGTGGTCTCATGTTCCAGCTATTCACCAATATCATTCACCACAGCTCCAGTTGGAAATGCAACCATATCAGTGGTTGGTAAGTCATGGGTGTATACAGGATTTGAGGGAGGGAGTGACTCGACTGTACATGTGGTTGCACTACACCATAGCTTAGCAGAATATGCATTATGTATTATACTTGGGGATTAGTGGAGCTCCCTGAGGCCCCTCCTGAATATATGCTTGTAAGAATGTTATGTGATATGCACATAAATCCTTCTAAATAGGATGTGAGGCAATACTGCATGTACCAAATGTACCTATATTGATTGCTACGTTGCTTTAAAACTGCTTTAGCTCATTTTCTGTGACCCCCCCCCCCCCCAGGTACAAGTGAATCACACTGTCATTTTGATATTGATATACAAATGTGCCATATTACCTCCTCCCCAGCTCCTCCAAGTGCTCCAACCATTACATCACTGGTCAGCACCTATTCAGACCAACTAACAGTGACCTGGACATCTGTTTCCACTGCTACCAGCTACAATGTCAGTATCAATGACAGTGTCAACACACTGGTCCCCATCCCATCCACTGGAGCACCACAGTACACATTCACTGGACTGACCAATAACACAGTCTACACTGTCTCAGTGGTGGCCATCAACTGTGCTGGGAGCAGTAGTCCTGCAACAATACATGTAACTGGAAGAACAGGTGAGACCAAAGTATGCATTTGTATGACCTCAAAATACAGTAAAATAAAAGATGACTATTTGATGTACAGCAGGTGTAAAGGTTACTGTTATTGAAGAATGGAGTTTAATATTGTCCTTGCACAGAGTGATGGTGATGGTGATTAATAGGTGATGCATATCAGATCATTGTTTTTCCCCCCAGTTAAGTGTGTTTGATTAAATTGTTGCTGCGAAAAGCGAGTTAAAACAATATTATATAACCTGCATACTCACAATATGGAGAGAAAAGCAGTGTTAGGTGTGCCAGTGGCTGTGCACAAGAAGCCTAGATGGATTGGAGCACTCCCTTGCCAACCTTTAATGTGTAGTCAGAAGTCAGTTATGTAATATGACAGGCTCCATCCTACTGTACCTAGTTCTGGGGTTATCTAATGCTTAGGGAGCTGGCGGGCAGGTAACCATTCCATATGAGCTTGGGGAGTTATACCTGTGGGGAGCCTGTGGTCCCCATCCCCATGGTGGTTGAAACCACCCCTCCTCCCAAGCAGATGTATAAATTTGGTATAATTGTTAAGTATATGTAAATCAATGAACCCTCTCACTGCTTAATCAGAAATTAGCCTTGATGCCACTGAACATAGTTCTGACTTTGGTGTTCGGATGTATAACATGTAGTCTGCGCTACCCAGGGTTTTGATGAGGGAATCTTGAAGACCCCTAGCGGCTGCAGGGTTTTAATGAGGGAATCTTGCAGATCCCTAGCGGCTGCAGGGTTTTGATGAAGGAATCTTGAAGACCCCTAGCGGCTGCCGGGTTTTAATGAGGGAATCTTGCAGACCTCTAGTGGCCACTGGGTTTTGATGAGGGAATCTTGCAGACCACTAGCGGCCACAGTAGTTGCTGCCCCGATCCTGAAACTATGCCTCGAGTAGTGCTTGGGGTCAATTCCCAATAGAGACATAACCTTCTGCATTTCAGTTATCTGGCGGTCCCGGGTATGCTTGAACTGAAAGAACAGACTGGGCCGCGAACCCCGGATTACCATATACATGTAGCTTAATATAGCTGCTACTAGGCACAGAGACCGATGGATCCCAAGTAAATTGTCACCCCTTTCTGGAACAGATCAATTTATGACGCCTTTTATTACCACTTCAATGTATATAAGGTCACATGATGTGGATTTATTTATATGTTTGAACCTCATGCAGTAAAATATATGCATGTAAGTGTAGCACCAAAAAAGATATTATTCAATATTGAATAATCTTTAACTGGTTGCGGGCTTGACATGCATGGTGGGTTAGAACCATGCATGCCTTTCTCCAGTTAAAATTGTCAGATTGATCTTTGATTTGAATTAGAGAATTTTTGGTGAGTTCTTGTCACATGATTACATGCAGCTTAATTACAAATATGCTTCTTTATAGAACCTGGATTACTAGTTTTGCATTGCACGAGTTCGAACTCTTGACTCGAGCTCTACAATGAACATGTGACCTGCCATGTACCATTAGACTACTTCACCCCCACTTCCCACAACACACAGGTGTTGACATGTATCTTTACGTTACCAACTAAAAATCATGTGAGCCACTCTTACATTTGGCTACTTTACCACCCCTTTCCCACTAGTTGGCCTTTCTGTCCATACCAAAATCATATGTCATGGAAAGTGATTTTTCTCTCCTTTAAATTCTGTACGTCATGTAATAGGCAACATTGTGCTATGTGTTCTAATTATGTCATATTGTCTGCCAGTTTGAATCATGTGACACTGTTGGGAGGTTTGAGGCTCTTTTGGTGATTGGTAGGTATGGGTGTGATGGTGTTGGGACAGTGAGGGCATAGAGACTTCCAGGATATGTGCCTTTCTCTAGTTCTCCCCCTCCTCCCCTCCTCCTATTGTCAAGATAGTTGGACTGATGCATGTAGTGTTCGTGTTTGACTGACTACCTAAGTGAATGGAATTGTTACTATGGCAACTTTCCCCCTGAGATGATTGACAATACTCATATAGCCGCTAGATGCATAGAATTATGATGACATAAACTGTGCTAAATTTAGTCCAAAGCATGCTATATAAGTAGTGCTTGGGTATTTTTAACCAAACCAAATCATTTCATGAGTTCACTAATTATTGATATCTGCATACCCTAACCACTCCATGTACTTCTGTTGGCACTAGAGACACACCTAAGAGCACTTCTTGTATTCAACTACACTGTAGGCTTTTAAATGGTCACATTTGTAATCCAGTGTCACAATCACTTGATTAATACACACCTTCGAATTCCATCATAACTACAGAATAAGTGTCTCACCTACATTTAATTACTCATTATTTTGCCATAGGATTTGATGTAAAGCCAGCTCTGTGTCATTTGATGGTTTAATAGAGCTCAGCATAAGTATAGCCAAGCTATAAAACAAAACCAAGAACTCTTTATTTTGCCATGTACAGAACGTAGTGGTGATGTAATCCACCCGCAGCTGTGATGTATGTGGGATCTGTGTACGAGACTAGTGGTACACTCATAAATGCATTTTGCGAGCGAGTGATTTGCGAGCACCGTGTGAGTACCTATTTTAAGATTGCTGCGAGTGATTACTCGCTCGCAATCATCGCACGCTCGCTCGCAACTCGAGAGGAACTAGTGCGCAGTGATGCCGCGGTCAGCTATTATCGATCCGGTCACGTTCACGGCTAACCGTACCGGATCCACACGGTCACGTTGGCGGACGAACAGTGACCGTGTTTTACCAATACGGTCACGGTGGCGGTTTGACGGTTGGCCGCCTGGATTCAAGCCGGTCCCGGTCGATATCCGGTCCAAACTAACAGCACGAATTAAATTTAATAACCATCTAGTGTATATTTAACGTTACTCTTTCCACTCAGCCAGCATCCATCCGCCATCTCTTGCGGTCAGCTTTAGCTGAGAAAATACCCTTTCAGAGTGAGCACTGGACACCGGAATGGGTAAATCAGTATTTTAGCAATGCGAAGGAAGTTTAATAGCTTCATGGTCGCACCACCATTGCATGACGTCATTAACGCGCCAGTTAAGCATATAGCGCTTCAACTCGTCTTCTATGCTCCCTCTCGCTCCTGTGTGCCACCCCAAGGATCTCTTTGGTAGCAGTACATGGCTGCAGCAGAATGCATGATGTAGTTGAAATTCGCACTTGCAATGCCAAAATGTTGACTTACGTCAAAGCCAATGCATCCAGTGCAAATATATTGTGATTGGGAACAGCATCTCCCTAGATGAAACTTCTGCAGAATCTGCACAATCAATTACAAGTGTTCTTCAGGTCGATCAGACCTTTCCGCGGCAGGACTTAAGCCAAACCCAGCCGGCATTGGCTCAGAAGTCAGAACTCGGGAGGAAATGATAGTGCACTAGAAAGCCAAAGGCAATGCATGAATTAAAAGGCGTCAGTCCCGCGTCACTCACAGAACTAAAATCCACGCAGCAAATGAAATCCAAGTGTTACGTGGGTCAGCGAGCAACTTTAATAGTGACTTCCCAATACAGTAATGCACTTACAACAACCAACTACTACGTAACCAAGCAACTAACACAGCTGTTCATTATGAATATAATTACGCGGGCATTTCATGCGCAGGCGCAACTATTACATTGTTACAATACTCCCCTCCTAGTTTCTTGCATCCTTGCAAGATCCTAGTGTTCAACATAAATCCCATAGCGATCAGGGGGTCTTCGATTTCTCTGTGGACGTGCCATTTGCACGTTGTCTGCATCCGGCTCATCATCAGCATCTACACAACATCCAGATTCCGCATCAGGTACATGTACTGTATAATCTTCAGAAGCAAGATTTTCTTGGGGTCGAGACTCCTCATTTTTTCGCTTTGGAACTGGGTTAGCTCTGCGGTTTTGTCCTGTTCCTTCTTTAGGTAGGCCGTAACATCGTTTTAATCTGTTACGATGGACAACAAGCGTTTTCGTGGAGCCCACTAGCTGGATGCGGTAATTTAATGCACCATTTATACGGTCAATCACAGTATAAGGTCCCCGCCAAAGAGAAGCCAGTTTTTTGGTCCTTCCCTGTTTTACTGCAGGTACAAATAGCCACACCTGATCTCCTACTGTGAACTTCTCTCCACTTACACCCTTGTCATACCGTTTCTTGCTTCGATCATGAGCTGAAGCCAGTTGTTCCTTCACATCACTAAAGATCTTGCGGAGAGATTAGTTCAATGTCTCCACATACTGAGGTACCGTCGGTTCTCCCCCCTCTCCGTATTCCTGAACATTCAATTGACCAACGGCAATGTCAATTGGTAGAATTGGAGAGCGTCCAAAGTTGACTCGAAATGGAGAGTAGCCACTAGATTCATGAAAAGCCGTCCTATACGCGAACAGTGCCTTTGGGATGTGACAATCCCAATCCCTTTGATTTTCCGCTACCACTTTGGACAAAATGGCTTCCAAAGTCCTGCTGAAGCGTTCCACCTGTCCATTTCCTTGAGGATGATATGCTGTGGTTCTCGTCTTGTTGATTCCCAACCGTTTGCACAGAGCACATATTACCTGACTGTTCAGGTTAGCACCTTGATCACTGTGCAGTGAACGAGGCACTCCATACCTGCACACAACTTCATCCATCAGTACAGATGCCAGAGTCTCTGAATCAGTCACTGCCAATGGAAAAGCTTCAACCCATTTACTGAACAGATCAGTAATAACTAGAATGTACTTGTGCCCTTTAGTGGACAGAGGAAGAGGCCCCATTATGTCCCAACTTATCACATCAAATGGATAAGTACACTTGATCGATCCAAGAGGTGCCAGAGGATGAGGTTGAGGTGGATTACGCTTTTGACATTGCTGACATTCTTGAACCCAATTCTGAATGTCCATCTCATATCCAGGCCAATAGAAGCGCTCCTTCACTTTCTCGGTTGTCCTCTGAACACCCAAATGACCCGACTCATTATGCAAGTTCTCCAAAATAATCTTCACATGACCTTTAGGGACCACCAGCTGTGTACACACTGAATCGGAACACGACGCCCTAAACTTGCGGCAAAGTAGCCCATCTTGAAGAAACGTCTTTTTCAACCCTGGCACTGTACTAGACGGAACAGCAGTTCCATTTTTCAAGGCTTCAATCACTTTACCCAATGCAGGGTCTTCTTCCTGTGCCTTCAGAAAGATATGAAGTGTATCCTCTGAGATGAGCTTTTCAATGGCAGCCACTGTGTTATCCCTTGATGGAATTCGAGACAAAGTGTCAGCATTTGTATGCAACCTTCCTGGTTTGTACTGGAAGTCCAGCTTGAATTGCTGAAGGAAAAGCAGCCACCTTGTCAGGCGTCCTCCAACATCCTTAATCCCTTTTAGGCTTGTTAGAGGATTATGATCGGTGATCAACTTGCATGGGAAACCATACACATAGGGATAAAATTCCTTCAATGAAGCAACCACAGCCAGTGCCTCTCTCTCTGTAGTGGAGTAATTTCTCTCTGCCTTCTGTAACTTCCTGCTCCAATATGCAATGACACGTTCTGTACCCCCTTGAACCTGACTAAGAACAGCCCCAATTGCAGCATCAGATGCATCTGTATGGAGTAGGAATGGTTGCTTAAAATCAGGATATGCCAGGATGGGTGGTGAAACTAATCTTGACTTCAACTCCTCAAAAGCATTCTGACTCGCTGAATTCCATGCAAAAAACTTAGCATTCTCTTTGCTCAAAAGTTTAAACAAGGGAGCTGCAATCTTCGAATAGTCCTTCACAAATCTTCTGTAATAATTGCAGAGGCCCATAAACTGTTTTACTTCCTTTGCACTTGTTGGGACTGGATAGCTGACGACTACCTCAGTTTTGGCTGGGTCTGGACAGATACCTTCAGCAGACACTACATGCCCCAGGTACTTGACAGCCTTCTGAACAAATTTGCACTTTTCAGTTTTCAGCTTCAGCCCAGCATCTTGCAACTTGAGGAAAACATTAGTCAGCCGTTCTAGGTGTTCAGGAAATGAGGCACTAAAAACTATAATATCATCTATATAGATCAAACATTGTTCTCCCGTAAGTCCTGCAAGAATGCACTCCATAAGCCGTTGAAAAGTGGCAGGAGCATTTGTGAGTCCAAATGGCATCACATTGAATTCGAAATGCCCCTTCTCAGTAGAGAAAGCAGTCTTCTCCTTGTCGTCTTCCTCTATTTCCACCTGCCAATACCCAGAGGCCAAGTCCAATGTTGTGAACAATGTAGATCCTGCCAGAGATTCCAAAGTAGCATCAATTCTCGGAAGTGGATATGCATCCTGGTGAGTCACAGCATTTAGTTTTCGGTAATCAATGCAGAACCTCCATGACCCATTTTTCTTTCTCACCATTACTACAGGAGATGACCACGGACTGCTGCTTGGTCGAATCACTCCTCTGGACAACATTTTCCTCACCTCCTCATTCATGTCACCCTTTAAGCTCTCAGGCTGGCGACGCAAGGGCTGCCTGATAGGACTTCCAGAGGTGTTTATCCTGTGCTTAACCACCTTCGTCCTCCCTAGAGCTCCATTTTCTGAAACAAAGAGGTCATCAAACTTCCTCAGGAGGTTCCTCAGCTCATGCTTTTCTGAATCGGTGATTTCAGTGGAGTCCAAGTTAAATGTAGTAACCTCTCTGCGATTGCCTGAACCGACTGTTGCTACATTACTTTCCATCAGGATAAGGTTTCTCTGCGGTACAAACTGACCCAACTGAATACCTTTGTACACCTTCACTGGTGTAGGACTCACATTCATCACTTGAACCAAGATTGATCCCTCGGACAATACGCGGCCCAACGAACGAGCAACACAAAGATGCTTCGGCAAAACTGTCGCAGGTTCTATCAGCCCTTCAGAGATCCGCTCGGTTGAACCACAAGATCCTTTCTGCAAAGTTGCAATGACCAAACGCACCGAGCGACCAGGGATATCCATGTCTTCCAAAGCATGTACAGAGATGCTGTGTGCATCATCACTAGAAACCGATACGTCGCTACTAGGAATCTTGATTGTGCTGTTCCCTAGGTGAAGCGTGTTATTCCTGAAATCCATCACAGCCTTGTTAACCTTCAAAAAATCAGCTCCCAGTATGCATTCAAAGGTTAGATCCCGGACGACAATGAAAGTATGAACTGTCCGAAAGTTGCCTAGACAAATGTCAAGGTCCACTTGCCCCATCACATTTTAAAGGCAGGCCATTGGCACCGATAGCTGTTCTTGATGTGGCCATTACCAGGTTTCTACTTCTATCTTCCAAAACACCACTTCGAATTACGGACACCGCTGCTCCTGAATCTAAAAGCATGTTCACGGACCTTTTCCCCACATTCCCATCTATGCAAAGCAATGAATTGATGTTAGATACGTTGCATCCAAAGTGCAGCGGATCCAGATATTGGCGAACGTTCAACGGGCTCCTAGTCTGCTGCCGTTCGCCGTTCCAGCAGGCCCGTTGAAGTTTAAAGTACAGAATCGTTTGATATGTCCCTCCTCTCCGCATCGAAAACAGCACATTCTTCCGCTTCTTCGTCGATCGTCATAGCTAACTGGCCGTACATGACGACGCCCCGCCTCTTGTTCTGTTCCTCTTGCCTCCGCCCTCGTCTTGGAATTACCTGCAGCAACTGAGCATTGCACCACACTCTGAATCTGTGCCTCCATGTTTCCCAATCGCTCGGTCAAGTCTTTCAGTGCAGCCAGCAGACCTGTGTCGCAATCTTCCACGGAACTAATCTTAGCATTCAGCTCCATTGGTTTGGACTCAAACTCCAGTACAAGTTCAATTTCTCTGGCTGCCTCAATGGCATTTTCGAACGTGTCCGGCTTACCCCGTAATAATAGCTGCATGCTAACGGGAGTCTTTAGTCCCATCACAAACCGCTGCAAAAGTATGCTGGACGTACTGTCCTCTTCAGGATACGCTTGTTTGAACAATTTTTTCAACTGCATTGCGAATTCCGTTACTCTTTCCCTTTCAAGTTGTGAGCGTGTCATGAACAACTTCCCGGCCTCCAACGGCTCACGACATAACCTTAGCCTCTTCACCAGCTCCTCCTTTACGTAGTTCACCGCCTTCTTCGTATCAGCTTCAAGCTCTACATAGCACTCAACTAGCTTGCCCCTCAGTAACGTCGGTAAGATTAGTGCCTGTTTTTCCTGGCTCCATTCTTTGGCAGCCGCAACCAACTCAAAACGAATCCATGACGATTCGAAGTCCTCGCAAGTAATATCCGGAAGTGGAATGTTCACTTTCTCAGCCATATCTCGCACTGTGACCAAATCCCACTTCTGACACCAATTTGTTACGTGGGTCAGCGAGCAACTTTAATAGTGACTTCCCAATACAGTAATGCACTTACAACAACCAACTACTACGTAACCAAGCAACTAACACAGCTGTTCATTATGAATATAATTACGCGGGCATTTCATGCGCAGGCGCAACTATTACATTGTTACACAAGCAACAAACTCGAATCCACAAAATCCATTAATTTTATTCGAATAAACAGTGATATTACTCATGTATTCTATAGATAGTGTAAATAAAAATATATCATTCTTAACTACCCGGCAGGAAAGCGGTGTCAGAGTATGTCTTGTTATCGAATTGTCACTTCGGTGCATGAATGCTGCATTGTGTCAATTCTCACAGGTTCCCAGTCCTAGGTTATCCAACAAAAAAGCTTAATGTCTGACCGGCAGTTGACCGTCAAGCTGTGCTATTAGAACACGACTTCTGGATTGTAGTTTAGCTCACATTACTATGCGTGGCGTGGTCCTATGTTTCCCCCATTCTTGTACAAGGGAATGATAAAACACACTGTCATTTTGATATTGCAGCTCCTCCAAGTGCTCCAACCATTACATCACTGATCAGCACCTATCCAGACCAACTAACAGTGACCTGGACATCTGTTTCCACTGCTACCAGCTACAATGTCAGTATCAATGCCAGCACTCCTATCTCACTACCTGCTAATGCAAACACATACATGTACCTGTACATATTCACTGGACTGGCCAATAACACAGTCAACACTGTCTCAGTGGTGGCCATCAATTGTGCTGGGAGCAGTAGTCCTGCAACAATGACGGAAGAACAGGTATGACAAGTCACATGTTTACTGAAATGTGCTAGACCACTGCTAGATCATGACTGTTGATGTTATCTTGTGTGACTAATGCTTGTTTGTAGGTAATGAACAAGCTGCTCCACCATTACTACCATCAACAACCACACCCACTCCATTCACCACAACATGTAGGTAGGAGTGGAGCATTGTTCAATCTGTTCGTGGTTAATTGCAGTGGTGGTGTGTTCTATATAGAGCAAATGACATATAATGTGATACTCTTCTCCTGTATCTGAACCTGCGTCAGCAGGTTCAATATAGGATTGATTGAGGAATGATGAATGTCATTAAAAATTTTAAATCGCGTCGGGAGGGACAACGGAGAAACGGATCACTTATCTCGTTGCAGCAATCGAACGACAACACCAAGATCTACGTTTTCATGCTAGTTTCATGTCATTAAACTATGCGCTTCCAGACAAACAAAGAACCTGCTTCTCGTGCCCATTCCCCAAAAAATTGTTCGTCGTCGTCGTCGTCTTCTTCCTTAGGAAGGTATAACTCGAGCTACGAACGGTTTTAAAGAACGACAATAGTACCAATCTCTTCAGAATTTACCGGCACGTTATCCTAGCATGTCATTTGGACACATATCACATCTAGAAAGAAACTACAGCGAGAAATACCTTATTTGGTTGCAAGTTCTATGGCCATCCAGCAAGTTCTAGCAAGTTCTTAATAAAATGTATAATTTTAGGGAGTATAAATACTCCAACAGGCACTAAATTTATTTGGTGTTCCTATCGCAGTTTAGTCGTTACTTTGGCTAGTGAAGTTGTTTTTCTAAATATGCCTTCGCGTAATCAAAAGAAGAGATCTAAGCAACGAGCGGAATACCTCCAAAAACGAGAAGATATTTTGTCACAAGAGAACAAGGGTCAAGCCCGAGCGCGCTACAAGGCTGACCCTGAAAAGAAGAAGGCCTCTGTACGCGACACCTACAAGGCCGACCCAGAAACGAAGAAGGCCTATGTACGCGACACCTACAACGCAAATGCTGTATCTAAGCGTGCTGCTAAAAGGCAGCGATATCAAGAGGGCGTCGAGGAGAACCGTGCTGCTAATAGGCGGATATACAGGGGCAATTTAGATACCATTAAGGCAGCTAGAAGGAGTCGGTATTGGAAGGGTCGTAGAACTACCACTACCACCCAAAGGTATGTTATAAATAGCATGCTGTATGTAGCATTTAAAGTCTAAGGGCTGCTTTCTTACGTGCTAATGTAAGTTGCTCATGGCTTCCTGTCATGCACACATGAACACATTTCTTGTACGCTTGCATGCATATTATCAGATGTACAGTAAGGCTTCCCAGTTCCCTGGTAAAGGTCAATGTTTGTACAAAAGGTTATTTGTGCATGCATCTGTGTCTGTTACATTGTACATTAGTTATCTGATGTTGAAAGAAAGGACTACACACGTTTGTATAGTACATGCAAGTCAGTCATGCGCATCCACCCTTTGCTGCAGCTGTGTTTAATTGTTATCAGATGTACAGTAAGGCTTCCCACAAGTAAAAGTTCCCCCATGTACATGTAAAGGGTCAATCTTTGTTGTAGTTAGTGAAGACCATTCATCATCTGGTCTAGGCTGCATTGAGAGAGACTTGAAAGTTACGCATGCTGACCTTATAGCTGAGCTACATCATCCCGAAAAGAAAAAGGCCTCTGTACACAACAGCTACAAGGCCGATCCCGAAAAGAAGAAGGCCTCTGTACGCGACAGCTACAACGCAGATATTGAATCGAAGCAATCTGCTAAAAGGCAGCGATATCAAGAGGACGTCGAGGAGAACCGCGCTGCTAAAAGGCAGAAATACGAGGACAATTCAGATGCCATTAAGGCATCTGAAAGGAATCGGTATTGGAATGACCCCCGCTGTCCGATTGGCTAAACGTGCTGCCGAGAGGAAGCGGTTTCGCATGGGTCACCGAACTACCACTACCACCCAAAGGTATGTCATGGCATGTTGTATTGCACTAGCATTAAAAAGCTATAGGAAGATGTGCATGCAACATGTGTACAGTACACATGTAAGGGATCTGCACAAAACCATTCACTTCACATGTCATGGTGACCCAACTGTTGTATATTGTCCTTTGTGACCTAATATTGGGGTGTCATCCTTAATCTGATGTACAAAAGGGCTTCCTTATCTGATGTACAACGGCAGCCCGCCTGCAACTGTGTATGAATTTAATTGCATTTGCTAGGGTAGAGCACTGAAAATTACTGCAACTATATCCTTCTCCCATATAGCTACTCCTTGTATGAACCCAAATCTCATGCACTAATGGAGTATAATGGTGGTCTTGAAAAAACTATTCTTAGGGATAGTGAGCTTCTAAGTGAAGTAAATGATGCCTTTTGTAAGTCTCATCCATTGCTAGCTCAAAAGGTTGTTACAAGATCTGCCTGTGCAGCAGTAAGTAAGATTGGTGCAGATACATTGGTTTCTAAAGCACTGAGTGTACGAAGAGCAAAAGCAGGGTCATTGCTAAACACTATCCAGGAAGTTAATGCATTGAAATTAGAAGAAAATGATATTTTAGTTAGGCATGGGTATCATACTGCTGGCTCTCTGCCCCCATGGCCGCTAGATGCAGTGCTGCCCCCTCTATCGTCCGCCACCAGCAGTAGCAGCAGCGCTGCCCCCACCCCCACCACTAGCAGCAGCAGAGCTGCCCCCACCACCAGCAGCAGAGAGCTGCCCCCACCCCCACCACCAGCAGCAGAGCTACCCGAGAGGAAGCGGTATTGCAGGGGTCACCGAACTACCACTACCACCCAAAGGTATGTGATGGCATGTTGTATTGCACTAGCATTAAAAAGCTATAGGAAGATGTGCATGCACCATGTGTACAGCATGCATGTAAGGGATCTGCCATTCACTTCACATGTAAAGCATGCATGGTGACTCAACTGTCCTTTGTGACCTGTCTATTGAATATTGGGGTGTCATCCTTAATCTGATGCACAAAAGGCTTCCTTATCTGATGTCTGATGTAATAAAAGCTTTTGACACAATGTTTTGACTACAATCAGCAGCAGCGCTGCCCCGCCTACACCAGCAGCGCTGCCCCGCCTACACCAGCAGTAGCAGTGCCCCCACCAGCAGCAGCAGCAGAGCTGCCCCCACCGCCACCAGCAGTAGCAGCAGAGCTGCCGCCACCAGCATAGGCAGGAGCATTGCTACCTGCACCAGCCCCACCACCGGCACAAGCAGTATTGACACCAGTGCCCCCCCCCACCACTTCGCCTGCTGCTCCCCTGGCCGCTGCCACCACCACCCACATGGCTCCCATGGCCAGAACCAGGCCGCCGCGGCCATAGAAGAGGCTGGGGGAGACATAGAGGACAAGGCCGAACAGTAAATAACATTTAGAACTCCTATACATATAATTTCTATTATTAAAATGTTAAACCTCCCTCCCTCCCTTTGAAAATTAAAATCAATTTGTGACCACTTATAAAGACGCCAGAGGTAAAAACCTATGAAACAAGTAAATAAAAACATTCTCTAACGAGAAAGTTGTTGGTATATAGGATTGACCAATGGTGGTGTAAAAAGCACGGAAACAAGAGTGACAGAAATTTGACTGGAAAATTGAAATAGGCCTATATTTAGCACACTAACGTTGTAACAGTACATGCCTGAGTAATGGGCTAAATATAGGCCTATTTCAATTTTCCAGTCAAATTTCTGTCACTCTTGTTTCCGTGCTTTTTACACCACCATTGGTCAATCCTATATACCAACAACTTTCTCGTTAGAGAATGTTTTTATTTACTTGTTGAATTACAGCACATATGCCCAGCATGTCATGATGTGCATGTTCATATGCATTATTCTATCTAATACTACAGATCCATCTATGCTGGCAGCTGACACATGCACAGCTGCAGTTGGTACAGCTGTTAGTGTGTCAGTCGCTGTCACCTTATTTGTGGTGTCCTTCTCTATGGGAGTGTTGGTGGCTTCTGTTCTCTGCTACATTTCAAGAAGGTCCAAAAAATCATCACACAAACCAAGTTCACATGTTGATCCTGCTCCGGCTGTGTATGTTGAGGTGAGCACTAATAAGAAGATGAAGGGCCATTTTATGGAGATGATTACAAACTATGATACGGATCACATGTGTGGAGTACAGATATCGTGAACAATAGTAATTAACATTGAGGAGTGTGGTGTGTGCGTTTTTTTAGGGATAATTGTGTAGCCTGTTCGTAGAATCTTGAAGGTATCTTAAAGGAACTGTATGATTCTTATACAGGATTCTTACAAGATCCTATTACTAAATAGTATAGGAATCTTACAAGATGCAAGAAATTGGGATCAAGATGTTATTAGGAATCCTGTAGGATCCGACAGGAACTTATGTCACAGTTCTTGAACAATTCTTATAGGCTCATCCATGAAATAAGTTCCTAGTTAATTGTTTTTCATTTCCTGGAATGCATGAAAATTGGGGACCAGGATACGTAAAGGAATCCCTTATGATCTATAAGATTCATTTCTTAAAAGATATCTTAAAGCTTTCTTGTACGAGATTCATATATATAAATGTACTAACCAAAAATTACAAATACAAGAATACATTCCTTTCAATGTTACATATAGTTCACTTTGGGTTTCCTCTCACTTTCTTTAAAATGTCCAGGCATTTTTGGTTGCAGCTAGTTATTATGTCATTTCCTTTGCAACTCATAGTCCCTTTTCCACATTTTAGAAGTTCACCAAGGAGTATATCAAAAACTCTTTTCATTTTGGAAAGCATCAGAGTTGAAAGCTTGGCTACTTTTTTATTCTGTTCCTATATTAAAAGACATTCTGCCACCAAAATATATAAATCACTGGACACTTTTAGTATGTGCAATGCACATATTACTCAGTACATCAATACGTCAAGAGGATCTAGTATTTGCTAATGAAAATTTAATACAGTTTTATGAACTTGCTCCAATTCTGTATCCTAATAATGTTTGCACTGCTAATCTGCATAGCATTGTTCATGTATGCTAGTTTGTTGAAAATTGGGGTCCATTGTGGTGTTATTCTACATTCTGCTTTGAAAACCTTAATGGCTTTTTAAAGAGGCAATGCCATGGCACTGAAAATGTTTTGCCTCAAATACATAGATCATTAAAAATAAGGCAAGAAGTTAGTAAGGAATATAACAAGATATCAGAGTGCAAAAATGACAGTGTGATAAAGTATTTCTCTAAATTTTATGTCACATTTAAGTAAATGTATAAAATCCAAATATGAATGTCTTACTGAAGATGAAAAAGCTACGTTGAATTCAATTGGTGTAACAATTAATGAACCTATTCTTACCAAGAAGCAACTACAATTAAAGTTAAATGTGATACACTGCAGAAATGACAAACACAAAAGAAATAGTTCAGTTTGTGAAGTTAAATTTATGACTAATGTACAAGATACAACTCCTGCTGAAATATGTGTTATATCGGTTCGATGTTTTTGTGCAATTGGAACACAATGGTATGCAATTGGTGATGTTTTTGAAAAAAACTAATGACAATATATTGTCGTGTATGAAGAAGGAATGGATATACTGAGGTTACAGCGAATTGATAAATGGATTCAAGTAGTAAAAAGACTTTCAAGATCGAAACGTTTGATTGCTACTAAAGTGGAGAATATCGTGCAAATCTGTGTTCATATACCAATCAAGTATAGTGTGACAGACATCATTGCTTTTGTACCTAATGAGATTGAGCACCATTGAAAGAAGTTCAGAGACTTTCGTCTATAAAAAATTGTTGACAATTGTATTTTGTAATAGCACACATGAACTTTTATTATCTATTAACGGTGCATATTATACAAGTTTATAAATCATGATGAAATTTTACATGCACAAGTAATTTAATATTTAAAGTTCATATTTGGGGTGGTAAATAGTCTTGTATAAGACCAAAACTGCAATTTTTTAATAATGGACGTTGCAGGACTCTTGTACGAGCCTTGTATGATTTATCGTAATAACTATAAACTGAAATCTTGTAAGAATAGACGATGCAGGATTCTTGTAAGAGTCTTAAAATATTTCTTATAAAAACTGAATAATATTTCTTATAAGAACAAAACAGCTTGGAATCTTATAAGAATAGACGCTGCAGAAATGACAAATACAAAAGAAATAGTTCAGTTTGTGAAGTTAAATTTATGACTAATGTACAAGATACAACTCCTGCTGAAATATGTATTATATGTTGTGTTAAATAACAAGACTCTTACAAGAATCGTGCAGCGTCTATTCTTATAAGATTCCTGTTTTGTTCTTATAAGAAATATTACAAGACTCTTACAAGAATCCTGCAGCGTCTATTCTTATAAGATTCCTGTTTTGATCTTATCAGAAATCTTGCAAGACTCTTACAAGAATCCTGCAGCGTCTATTCTAATAAGATCCTGTTTTGTTCTTATAAGAAATATTACTGTTTTGTTCTTATAATAAATGGGACAGTTTCCGTGAAAATTGCCCCACGGATATATTATAAAATGTTATAAAAATACATCGCGGGTGAATCGCTATAACTTCCCAACGGTTAAAGCTATCGACTTTCTATTTTCAACACTTCATACTACACCATTTCACTACGGGGAAACTTATTTTGGGGCCTTGCACTAGTTCCTTGCTGATGCTACGAAGTCCGATACCCCATGGGGTTCAAAACCGTCACATCTTCAGCTAGGAGAGTTTAAATCGCTTCAAAATCCGTATGTACATACAGGGGTCCTGTTGCTATTGATGTGTTCAGTTCGTTAATTTTTACTCTATCCGTCACGGAGATACAGCTGTGCAAAGTTAATGCACATTTCCCGCTCGATTGCACCATTTTTGCATGCAACCCGTGTTCCATTCTCCCAATCCACAATAAATTTTGATAACTTCTTTGTTCCTCCCTTAGCCGTTCCCAACTGTTTTTGTCTCACTCAGGCAGTGAGTTTATGCGGGAAAGTTAAAAGAAGAAGAACGCTGCTCAGTTCCAGACGATCGTACCAAATTAACGGACCCCAAGTGAATATAACCTTGCGCCTCCCACGTCGCCGGCAGTATTCAAAACGGCACGCGTAAGGCTATTTGCTAAGCACTCACATCATCCTCTAGTCGTGTAATAAAGCTTTCCTATTTGCCATCATCTTGCTAAAATCATCGTCTTATATCTGCCACGCCCACTCGGCTACGATTTCGGTCTCACACAAGCTCACACATACTCATGCTGGCTCCCACTTGTGCACACACTTGCATTGTTACGTACATGGCCCTGTACACTATCGTATGGCATATTTTCTTATACACAACCGCACACACACTCACACACACACACACACACACACACACACACACACACACACACACACACACACACACACACACACACACACACACACACACTCATGTACAGCGTACTTGCACACACCAGTTATACATGTGGCAAACAATACACCTGTCTGATGATAGTACAAACACTCTCACTCACATTGTCACATGCACAAGTACATGTATTGTATTCAATTCAGCTGATTGCATTTTAATTTGTGTACCAAGCATGCATAAAACACACATGCACAGGCACACACACTCACATGACATACACACACAGACACACAAATGCACACACAGACACACTAACACATGACATACACACAGACACACAAATGCACACACAGACACACTAACGCACACACACATACACACATGACATACACACAGACACATACAAACACACACAGACACACTAACGCACACACACACACACTCACACAGACACACACACAGGCACACACAGACGCAAATGCACACACAGACACACTAACACACACACACACAAACGCACACAGACACACACACATGACATACACACAGACGCATACAAACACACACACACACTAATGCACACACACACACTAATGCACACACACACACTAATGCACACACACACACTAATGCACACACACACACTAACGCACACAGACACACACATGACATACACACAGACGCATACAAACACATGCACACAGATACACAGACACACATGGACACACAAAAAACACGACACACATATGACAAACACACACACACACACACGTACACACACACATGGAAATACACACTAGCACACAGACACACATGCACACACACATGCATGAAATACACACTAGCACACACAGACACACTACATACGTGAGTGTTTGTGTGTGTGTGCGTTAGTGTGTCTGTGTGTGTGTGTTTGAATGCATCTGTGTGCACACATGACATATACACATACACACACACACACACTAACGCACACAGACACACACATGACATACACACAGACGCATACAAACATACACACACAGATACACAGACACACACATGGACACACAAAACACACGACACACATATGACAAACACACACACGCACACACACACACGTACACATGCACACATAGAAATACACACTAGCACACACAGACACACATGCGCACACACATGCATGAAATACACACTAGCACACACATGCACACACAGACACACATGACATACGCACACAGACACACTAACACACACACACATGACATACACACACAGACACACAAATGCACACACAGACTGCATTTCAATTTGTGTACCAAACACACACATGCACACGCACAGGCACACACACACACATGACATACACGCACAGGCACACACACACACATGACATACACACACAAATGCACACACAGACACACTAACGCACACACACACAGACACACAAATGCACACACAGACACACAAATGCACACACACACACACACAGGCACAGACACATGACATACACACACAGACACACAAATGCACACACAGACACACACACACACAAACGCACACACATGACATACACTGTACACACAGACGCATACAAACACGCACAGACACACTAACGCGCACACACTCACACAGACACACACAGACACATGACATACACACACAGACACACTAACGCACACACACACACAAACGCACACAGACACACACATGACATACACACTGACGCATACAAACACACACACACACAGATACACAGACACACACATGGACACACAAAACACACGACACACATATGACAAACACACACACGCACACACACACACGTACACACACACATGGAAATACACACAGGCACACACAGACACACATGCAGACACACATGCATACACACAGATGCATACAAACACACACACAGACACACTAACGCACACACACACAAACACATACGCACACATGACATATACACATACACACACACACACACACTAACGCACACATGACATACACACAGACGCATACAAACACACACACACAGATACACAGACACACACATGGACACACAAAACACACGACACACACATATACAAACACACACACATGCACACACACACACACATGGAAATACACACTAGCACACACAGACACACATGCATACACAGGCACACACGAAATACACAAACACACACACACGAGACAGTCACACAAAACACTCAGACACACACATGCACCGACACACAGAGGAACATACACACATGACAGACACACACACACACACACACACACGGACACACAAGCACACACAGACACACACACGAAACATATACACTCACGAAATACACAGACACACACACAGAAACACACAGACACGCAGACTTGCACACAGACTCGCACACACAAAATACATATAGACACACATGCACAGACACAACAGACACACACTCACAGATACACACACAATACACACAGACACACATAACAGATACACACATACAGATATACAGACGCACACACAGACTCGCACATGTGCACAGACACGTGTTACACAAAGCACACACTGTTGTTCATGTGGAAAAAAACAGTAGTGCTCTCTGATAATGATGGTACACAAATTTTCTCTCACTGAATGCCTTCTCTGCACATGCATTTTTGATCTATCTATTGAACAGCTCATGAGACCATGAGACATGTCTACACATGTAGTGTCATTGGAGTGGTCCTTTATGCATACATTGTGTCCTTATAGAACTGTCCCCTGACACAAGGGACAAGTCATGCATGTAAGGATATGCCATGGTTTGCTAACAAGCTCAAGGCTTCTGAGTGCTTGTGGAATGATGAATATTGCTATCCATTGTGTCTGTGTAAACTTACCACGGGCCCTGACCTACCGCAATCAACAATGACATCGCCAGGCAGAACCATCGCCCTTCATAAAAAACTGCGTGGTACATCCTTCTAGAAGAGGCAGCACTAGTCTCGTACCCAGACCCAGATTCCCAACAGCTGCGCCACCCGCGGGAATCTGGGTCTGGGTACGAGACTAAGGCAGCACACTGTACTAGCGTAAATTAAATGACTACTCGTAGAAGGCACTACATACTTTGTACTTATGGTGAGGAACAGCAATCTGAGTTCATGTACACTCGTTTAATTCGCTGCATTCAATTAGTACGACACGGGACACACAACATTGTGCTGATGAAAACAGTAGGCCTGTGAGACCTGCGATGGTACCATCCCTTATCGTTGCAGATCGTGGTAGGTCAAGTAAGTTTACACAGACATATCGATAGCAAGCTAGTAACGATATTCATTATACTGTACTCCGAAAATGCTTTTTTTACAGGTCAGACGAGCACTTGTACAGAGTGCTAGATGAGAGAAGAGTATACGTCTGCTTGCAACAATACAGAGGAAACACACAGAGATTGATGTGTGTGTGTGTGTGTGTGTGTGTGCTCAGGATGTACAGACGCATTTGCACAACATATACACATGCATCAGGGTGTGTGAACCAACATGAGGGCATGTTCATGTGCTCTGTGTGAGCTAAATATTGTATGGGCAAAGAGAGACTCAAGTCTCTGCAACTGGTACACAAGCCACCTAGCTGAGTAGTGGAGGCATAAAGAATGATAAGAAGTTGTTCAAGGATCAAGGATTTTGCCAAACAAGAAAGCTTTATTACACAATTGTACTTAACTACAAAAAGATGGATGTGAGTGTGTAAGAACTTAAAGTCTTATGCACGTTGTTGCAGGGACCCTCCACACACACACCACAATTTTTGGCCAACTGTGTAAATCTCATCAAGGAATGATAGCCGACAACAACTTTTTCGATGACAACATCATACGCTTCATGATTAAAAATAAATTTGTGCATCTCTACATGTACACTTGAATATTTAATTATTCATTTTGCTCCAAAGAAATCAGCCACCCCCCCCACACACACTTTTTAATATTGTACCATGGGGCCCAGTGCTGTGGTGAATAAAGTGATATGCTTTGCCACATGCATACAGTGGTACTGGACACCAATCCTATGGGGGCTGAGGACCAATATATGACATAGAGCTTGCACTTTAGAGACGGTACATACACACAGGTACATGTAGCTACATGTGTGTCTGTATATGTGTGTGTCTGTGTGTATGTCGTGTGTGTATCTGTGTGTCCATGTCGTGTGTGTATCTGTGTGTCCATGTGTGTGCATGTGTGTCTCTGTGTGTGTCTGCATGTGTGTGTCTATGTGTATTTCGTGTGTGTGTCTATATGTATTTTTTTGTATGAGTCTGTGTGCATGTATGTCTGTGTGCATGTATGTCTGTGTGCGTATCTGTGTGCGTATCTGTGTATTTCATGTGTGTGTCTGTAGGTGTGTTTGTGTATTTCATGTATATTTCATGTGTGTGTCTTTGTGTGCTTGTGTGTCTGTCTGTTGTGTGTGTATGGCATGTGTGTATCTTGTGTGTGCGTGTGTGTGTCTGTGCATGTGTGTGCGTCTGCATGTGTGTGTCTGTGCATGTGTGTGTCTATGCTTGTGTGTCCATGTGTGCCCGCGTCTGTGTGTCTGTCGTGTGTGAGTCTGTGTGTATGTCGTGTGTGTGTCTGTGTATTTCATGTGCATGTCTGTGTGTGTCTCTGTGCATGTCTGTGTGTGTCTGTGTCTGTGTATGTGTCTGTCGTGTCAGAGTGTGTTGTGTGGGTCTATGCGTGCCTGTGTGTGTGTGTCTGTGTGTGCGTCTGTGTGTGTGTGTCTGTGCATGCCTGCATGTGTCTGTGTGTATGTGTCTGTGTGTATGTGTCTGTGTGTATGTGTCTGTGTGTATGTGTCTGTGTGTATGTGTCTGTGTGTATGTGTCTGTGTGTATGTGTCTGTGTGTATGTGTCTGTGTGAGTGTCTGTGTGTGTGTCTGTGTGTCTGTGTGTGTGCATGTGTGTCTGTGTGTGCCTGTGTGTATGTGTCTGTGTGTATGTTGTGTGTGTGTCTATGTGTGTGTGTGTCTGTGTGTGTGTACGTCTGTGTATGTGTCTGTGTGTGTGTGTCTGTGTGTGTGTGTCTGTGTGTATGTTGTGTGTGTGTCTATGTGTGTGTCTGTGTGTGTGTGTCTGTGTGTTGTGTGTGTGTTTGTGGGTGTACGTCATGTGTGTGTCTGTGTATCTATATGTTGTGTGTGAGCGTTTTTGCATGTGTATTGCCACATTTATACAGTGGTGTGTGTGTGCAAGTGTGCAATGTTTGTGTACATTTAGAGTACCAGATGGGGACACAATGTATTCAATCCTTGGAGACACGATACATGTAAAGAAAGCTTGGTACACAAATTTACATAGAATCAGTGGTCTGTACAGGCATGCACAAGTACAGTTGAATTGAATAGAATACATGTGCATGTGACAATGTTTGTGAGTGAGAGTGTTTGTACTATCATCAGACAGGTGTATTGTTTGCCACATGTATAACTGGTGTGCGCAAGTACGCTGTACATGAGTGTGTGTGTGTGTGTGTGTGTGTGTGTGTGTGTGTGTGTGTGTGTGTGTGTGTGTGTGTGTGTGTGTGTGTGTGTGTGTGTGTGTGTGTGTGTGTGTGGTTGTGTATAAGAAAATATACCATACGATAGTGTACAGGGCCATGTACGTAACAATGCAAGTGTGTGCACAAGTGGGAGCCAGCATGAGTATGTGTGAGCTTGTGTGAGACCGAAATCGTAGCCGAGTGGGCGTGGCAGATATAAGACGATGATTTTAGCAAGATGATGGCAAATAGGAAAGCTTTATTACACGACTAGAGGATGATGTGAGTGCTTAGCAAATAGCCTTACGCGTGCCGTTTTGAATACTGCCGGCGACGTGGGAGGCGCAAGGTTATATTCACTTGGGGTCCGTTAATTTGGTACGATCGTCTGGAACTGAGCAGCGTTCTTCTTCTTTTAACTTTCCCGCATAAACTCACTGCCTGAGTGAAACAAAAACAGTTGGGAACGGCTAGCTTAGTTTAAGGGAGAAATGGGCGGAACAAAGAAGTTATCAAAATTTATTGTGGATTGGGAGAATGGAACACGGGTTGCATGCAAAAATGGTGCAATCGAGCGGGAAATGTGCATTAACTTTGCACAGCTGTATCTCCGTGACGGATAGAGTAAAAATTAACGAACTGAACACATCAATAGCAACAGGACCCCTGTATGTACATACGGAATTTGAAGCGATTTAAACTCTCCTAGCTGAAGATGTGACGGTTTTGAACCCCATGGGGTATCGGACTTTGTAGCATCAGCAAGGAACTAGTGCAAGGCCCCACAATATGTTTCCCCGTAGTGACATGGTGTCGTATGAAGTGTTGAAAATAGGAAGTCGATAGCGTTAACCGTTGGGAAGTTATAGCGATTCACCCGCGATGCATTTTTATAACATTTTATAATATATCCGTGGGGCAATTTTCGCGGAAACTGTCCCAAATATTACAAGATACTTATAAGAATCCCGCAGCGTCTATTCTTATAAGATTCCTGTTTTGTTCTTATAAGAATATTACAAGACTCTTACAAGAATCCTGCAGCGTCTATTCTTATAAGATCCTGTTTTGTTCTTAGGTCATTCTTACACGTTCCTATACGTTTCTTGTAGGAATCTTGTAGGAATCTTATAGGGCTGTGCATGTAGGATCTTACGACGCTTATTGTTTCTTACCCTTTTTCTTATAAGAAATGAAGTTCTTATAAGATTCTTAGTAATTCTTGATAAGATCCTATAGGTTTTTTTGCTAGGGCTTTTACGAGCGCTGGTAGCACCCGCGAAACTGACGAACAAAACATTCTGACTTTCAAGGAACTAACAGACACGCTGACAGCTAGCTCATTTAACATGCACCCAAACCGCTTGTAATAGCTGAGCAATTCCGGTTCCACAAGCGAGAACAGAAGGAAGAGGAACCTATTAAGGTCTACGCGGCAAGTTTACAAAAGCATTGCGAGTTCGGAGCAGGTTTGGCTGACACTCTACGAGATCGATTGGTGTGTGGGATGAAGAATGAAAAAGTCCAAAGACGTTTATCAACCATGAAGAATGTGACATATGCACTGGCTCTGGAGAAAGCAGAAATGGCGGAAAGAGCGGCAAGAGACGCAGCCCAGTTCCTGAATCAGGAACAACAGTTGAGGTGCATGCATCAAGTGCCTAAGAAGACAGACTTTAAGACAGAACGCTGCTACCGTTGTGAGGGGCAACACAATTCTCAAACGTGTTGGGCTCTCAAGGAAGAATGCCGATATTGTCACAAAGCTGGGCATATCGAACGAGCTTGTAGGAAGAAACAGAGAGACCATAGATTCAGGAAACTGTCTCACAAGGTGAAGAAAGTCGATGAAGCCACACCACCAGGAGAGGACGAAGAAACCATAGAGGTAGAAGGAATACATGTGATTGGAGCAGACCAGTGGAAAGCAAGTGCTCCAGTGTTTGTCACAGTAGAAGTGGAAGGACATTTAATAAAGCTGCAATTGGATACTGGAGTAGCAGCAGTTTCCCGGCTTCTGCCATGCACAATCTATCAAAGGCAGTTCAAACACATACCCCTGAAAATGACCATGGCACGCTTGAAGACATACTCAGGGGAACCGCTGTCTTTGAGAGGACAAATCCTTGTCAGAGTGAAGAAAGGGAGGACAGAAGTACAGTTGCCGCTGTTGGTGGTAGAAAGCCAAGGACCGCCCCTGATGGGTCGGAATTGGCTGTACAAGGTGCCTATTAACTGGTACCACATCAAGGAGTTAACTGTCAGTAAGAGAAGACAGGTCATGCAACAGTGGATCGAAGTTTTGTTGAGGATATATCCCGGGCTCTTCTGAGAGGAACTTGGGAGAATGTCCAAGATTGCAGCTCGACTTACGGTGAACCCCGTCTTCCTGAATGCTCGACCAGTACCTTATAGTTTGAGGCAGAAAGTTGAAATGGAGTTGGAACGAATGGTTAGTATGGGTGCTTTATCACCCGTCTCTTGGAGTGAGTGGGCCGCACCTATTGTGGTTGTTCCCAAGTCTGATATATGGATCTGTACGGATATGTCCAGGGACTTCAGGGTGTCCGTAAATCCTTTCCTTAAGGTCGACCAGTAACCCCTTCCTCGTGTGGAAGATATTCTGGCTACACTGGAGGACAGCACCATCTTCAGCAAGATTGACCTACAGTCGGCATATCTACAAATGGAATTGGAAGAAGAATTCACAACCATCAACACTCATAAGGGAGCGTTCACAAATGATGTCACGCTGACCATATGTACGTATGATTCCCCCTAACGTGACTGGATTGGACATGATACATAGGGTATGTATGTATGGTAACAACAGCGTGACTTGTTAATTTATTTTAAAAAGTGAATTTATCATTGATACTACCTCGGTACGGTAATGATGGCGGCGCCAGTTGGCAACAAGAGGGAATTGTACTTCCGCGTGCGCGAAGCCTACAAGAAGGCACACACAAATCAGACAGATCAAATGAATCATGAAAATTCCATCAAGATCTGGAATGACATGAAAAAAGCGCTAAGGGCTTGAAACACCTGTAAGCTATGATTGAATCAATGGCTATGCATGACTGACACGTTCAGTGTCCGTGGGTAGAAGATGCTTCAAGTGAATAGATGCATGATTATCGTGTAAGCGATATGAATGTCTGCGAGAGTGGGGGCGGAACCCATGTGATGTAATTGGGATTATGACGGTCTAGCGGTCTAGCTGACGTAATTTGTGAGTGTGTAAGCAAGGACACTCAACGAAGAGATATTAGAGGCACCTTGGAAGAAGGAGAGATCAAGAATGAGATTGAACAGGCGGATATCTACCGCGAGAAACTATAGACCTGGCCATCATATTCCTACAAATTCAGATATCAGAATTAATTGGAGCGAGCCGAACTGCGTTCGGAGGGAATTCGCGAAACTCGGCAATGGGAAATAACAACATTAGTGTCGCAAGACCGAGCTGGTACAGAAGACAATGCTCACACGCGTTTTCAAGAAAACGACAACCCAACTCCGAGGCGCACCTGCATCAAAAGCCGGAGAAGAGTGCCTATAGAGTGAAAGTAGTACTGAAACGATTAGACGGTCGCCAAACGGAATGGGCTGCATGTTTCAATCCTCGGTAAATAATAACCCGGAGCTCTCAGATATTTATCCGTTCAACTACTTGCACTCTCTGCTTGAGGGCCGTCAGCAGATGCCATCTCTGGTCTCTCACTAACTGCCACCAGCTGCTCAAAGCAATCACTGTCCTCCAGATAAGGTTTGGCAACAAGCAACAGGTTGTCAATAAGCATATGGATACCCTCCTGGAAGTTGAGGCAGTCTCCTCAATGCGGGACCTCAAGAGACTCCGTCATCTCTATGACCAGGCCAAAGGCCACATCAGGAGCTTGAAATCGCTAGGTGTACCCACTGAGTAATATGGATGTATGGAAGCATTTATTAGCGCCGATCCTGATGAAGCAGACTTCCACCATGCAGACAAAGAGGCCCAGTAGTTATTGTGAACCGGCCATATGCAGAAATCAGCGGTCACCAGGAAAGTGATGGTGTTCAAAAAGACATCCTATAGCATGTGTTCCATTGCTAGTACATAGGGGTAGTGTGGTTTGAATTTGTGTTGAATTTATAAGTACTAATGGTTCGGATGTATTCAAAACAAAGTTAGACTTACACCTATTTAAATGTATGAAAAATGGTTACTCTTGAATTTAATTAACTAACCGCAAGTTATACAACATTTGCCACCTCATTTTTACGTGTAGAAAGGTTGTAAGGTGCAAACTGTGCAAAAATATTTATACTATTACATTGAAGATTTCAGTTCGGGAAAGTAAAACATAGCTTCCCATTAATATGTACACAAAATCAATGTTTTCTGACCTAATTACTGCATTCCACTGTTTTTTTAAATTGAATCTTAACGAAAAATTGAGTTGCCACCCTTTATTATGATTTGCAGCATATTGGTACATGTTTTCATGCCATTTGTTTTTTCCATTACATAGATATTTCTAGTTCGGGGAGCCTTTGAACAATGTTCGGTTACTGGCGCCGCCATTTTGACCATTATTGAATAAATGGTCGTCATAACAGAAACACGGCCGGCTACATGTATGTACCATTACATGAAGCTTTAAACTAAATAATTATAGTTAAGTTTATTAACTCGCAAAATGTTCACAAAATATTAACTGGCCACATCCCCGCTTGGCAGGGGCGGATCCATGCAGTATTTTGGTAAGGGGCCGGGTTTCGTGTCGTGGAGCCCTGGTTGAGTACGAAAACGGGGGGGGGGGGGGGGGGGGGGGGGGGGGGGGGGTGTTCGAGATACAAGAACTGAGACGCGAGACGCGATTCGCGCTCTGATTCTAATTTGATGTTTCATAACCGTTCAAATTTGTCCAACCCCACGGGTCCGCTACAGCAACTTAGGTAACATGTCACTTATGCGGGCAGTCTGCATATGAGAACAGCTAATTATAAACTCTGAAATTTGTGACCACGCCAGCTGGTAAGGTGGGAGATATTATAGTAAGGTCATCGTTGATTAATTAATTCATGTCGCAGACATGCAAATTGTCTGATTTCCCCCACTTTTTTATTTGCAAGATCTTTAGAACGTTTGAAGTTGATCCGTCCTAGTTGCGTGATCGCTCTGCATGCAATACATACTCGCAGATCATCTTTGCACGAACATTAGATAGTGTCACTTTTAACCTGGAGTCATCAATCATTCAACCATGCGTAGTTGATCATAAATCAACTGAACATTTATCCCAGTGAATTGTGAAGGACTATACTAGCAGATGCCATGCAATACCTGACTTTGTCAGTAGTTGTAAGGAATCAATGCCTATCTGCTGCACTCTGCATTGTAACCATATACCATATGCATGCAACCATTTGCATCATGCGTATATTGAATGCGTGCACCAATCTAGGTGCACACGCACATATAGTATTGATTGATTGATTGCATACATATAAACACACATACATATGCAAAAAGGCAAGTAGTGGCACGATGAGTACGTGCACGTACAAACTGCCTAAACATGGAAGGGATATAACGTACAAAAGGGTAATAGGTCAACAGATCTAAGTCGGGTACGAAAAACTGTAATGTTCAATGAAGTGACAACATCATGGGGTAAGTGGTTCCATATAGGTATCACACGTTCAGTGAAAAAATGCGCTCGGAATGCATGATGGGGTAAATGTTTGGATCGCAGGATACGAGGATGACCTCGGATGGAATAAGACCTAGCCGGTTTGGTGAAAAAACTCTCAAAAGGTAAATCAACCTAGATCTTGTAGCACATGACAAGGTCGTAGAAAACTCTCCTGTACTCTAAGGACTGTAAACCCAGGTTCGCAAGGCGATCATCATAATCCATATATGGTATACCAGCACGTTTGAGTATGGCACGAGTGAAAAATCTCTGAACGCGTTCAATACATTGAATATCTTTATGGAACGGAACCAGGGATTCCAAACTTGGGTATTACTTTCCAGAAGGGGACGAACATACACCTTATATAGACGCACAAGGAGAGACACATCGTTAGAATGAAAGCATTTTAAGAGAAGACAACTCCTATTGAAAGCCATGGCGGCAATATTTGAGAGTATGCAGGCCTCCTGCATGGGCTTAGTTCTAATCTCTTCATCATGCATTTACCATGTATGCAATTGAGAGCTATACAAACTGCACTTCAAAGCATTCATTACCGCAGCGGTGCAGTCATGTTATCTTGCACCGTATTGTCTTGCATAATGCACAATTCACTTAACCTAATTAATCGCAGACTATGACAGCATAATTGGATCATGCACCATCAACCGCATGCATGTATCGCAATGCATGCATGCACGGATAATGCTCATAACTAGTGAAATGAACAAGAAAAGCGTGGAAATTGTAACTGAGAGTTGTCCGAGGTTACCAGGCAAAAGAGTCTATATAAAAATCGCCGAGCTTTTTCATGTATACCGATGGAACTAACGTTTATAAGCGTTGAAAAATACAATCATTTTGAAAGTAATGCCGCGAGTGCTACTGACAAAGAGAATGACATGAGGCATATCCCACTGGGTTCGAGCAAGGATTGTAATAATCAATAATCCTTGGTTAGAGCTACTAGCAGGTTCAAGTAGACAATGATAAATTAAAAGTACAGATCACATCGCACACTGCAATGAGGCATAACAGATATATTGTGTGCACACATGATTTCTGAATGTTTCGGTCAGTCCCTATCGGGATACGTTGCTTGATTTATTTATTAACTAACTGCATATGCGTGGGCGTACTGCAGTAGCCCACGGCTGTCTGCTCTCATTGAACGCGTGGAAAGAAAGCCCTACGCCCAAAATATTGAAATGGTTGCGTAATCCCATAGCAACGACCCTGACAACCGAAGTCCTTACAACGTGCTGTGCACGAAGTAAACCAAATGCAACAAACACCTAAAAGCCATACAATGAGTGCGAGGCACCTCTGACCTTTAATACAAAGCACAAATCACGTGGTCTATCGAATAGCACTGCTGGCTTGGGCGCTCGAAAGGTCTCTACTTGCGCACAGCTAACTCCGACCGCGTGAGTTCAGTAAAGGATAGCGACTCTCAGGAACTGAAATAAACTCAGACAAAACTTTCATGGTTAAGTGGACAACATGTGCTATCAATTTTTTGTAAATACTAGTGTCTACGAATTTTCTGAAGTAGTTTTCCAGCCTTTTGAAATGGGCCATTTTTACGAGTTATCGCGGTATTATACATACTTGTGCCATGATACATGAAACACAAGGAAATAATACTATGCATGGCAAATACTGTACGAGTGAGTTTTGATCATCTAATATGCTGATAAATTTTTAGAACTTTTAAGAAACGTGGCCAAACATGTTGGGTCACACCATATACATGTAAGCAGCCTTCTGCACTGCAGGATTTTACAAACGTGGCCTCCAATTTTTTATATGACTGAAAATACAGACCTCCAGGCTGGTTTAATAAACAAAATCCAGGTTGGTTTCTACCACAAACCCAATGCCTTCAAGGCTTTTCCATCCTGGAATTGAGTATCCAGTGTGGAAACGCCTTTTAACCACCCTGGATTCATCAAATAAAATCCACTGATGGTAGAGAATTCATCAATTTCCACCCTAAACGTTTTTAAAACTTTATTCTGTAATTATTACTAAATACATTGAAAAGTAGGGGGTGAGGAGAACTATGTCTTTTGTTTCTTGGTTGGAGGGGGTATAGCAGCCACCATGCGTGTTTCAATGCTTAGCAAATGTTCCTTTACGATGCATTGCAGCTGTTTCACCTGGTCTTTTATTGACACAAATGCCAAGCTAAGTTGAGTAAACTTGGCATATATGGACTGCTGCGACATAATGCTGATGGTCAGAACACATTGTCTCAAGGGTCCTTCTTGTGGCATACCCTCAGATTGAAAGAGGGGTTGCCATCTCATCATCACTTCCAATAATGCAAAATAGACAAGGGTAGCACCCTATTGCATGGTTAATTATGTTTTGCATGACACTTGCATTGAATTTGTGGCACATACCACTTGCACCAGATAAGCCATACATCTTTGACAAAAACTCATAGTCCCCGCACATGAATATCTTGACAGTGTATTGCCTATTGATAATTTATACACTGTTTGCTGCATATTAGTTAGAACTTCCTACCTACCTCCACTTCATTCCATGCAGATGTTCGACCTGGTCTTTGAAGCGATCTAAAGCCACATGAAGGTTGGTGACACTATCACCAGCTTCAAAGCAGCAAAAGACACAGGTGTTGTGAACTGAGTTTGGTGCAGCAACATTCACAATTTGAAAATTCATTTTAATGTCCTGCCACCCTTATCTCCTCCAATTTTTAGCCACACCTCACTGGCTGGTATGTACCCATCGTGCCAGGTAAGTAGCCCTGCCCTGCAAATGAGAATAAAAATTATAGTATTTTTGTTGTGTTTTTACCTTTCATTTTCATCTAAGAGGTGTATAACCATATCCACCAGATGTGGAATGTAAACCAAAGGAGATCCTTTGACTTCCTCTCCACCAGAAGGAAGTGGAAAAGAAAAGGGGGCAATTTCTCCTTTCAGGTTATCACCCACAATTTGGCAGGAAATCTGGTGCATTCTCTCCTCCCCAGCCAGACAAATCCCTGATGATTTGAGCCACCTGGAAAAGCAGCAGTGTTTCGTTTTTGCTGCATTTTCATGTCTTACCTTCTAAGGAGTCTCACTTTGATCCAGGGAATGGCAAGACCAGCTTTTATTGCCAATGTCTCAGCTGCTCCAATTTCAATAGTTGACAAGATTCCTGCCTTGTCCAATAAAGCTCTTCTCTCTTCATCACTGAGGGTGAGCACCTCTCTCTGAATAAGGGCCGTTGGCTCTCCTGCACTGAGAACACTGTGTATCATCTGCATTTCTGAGCACCTTGTCTTCAAAGTCCTTGAACTGGCTGCTGTGGTTTGTTGGCGGGATTTGGTCACCTGTATGAATGTCATTGGCTAAAGTGAGGTTAAAAAAAGTAGCCAGTTTTATGATACTCTTTTCAGGACTGGTAGAGACAGCTCTCTTCAAAATTCCCGCAACTGTTCTTTCTTCACTAGCAGTGAGACATGATGTACACTCGTGCCCTTCGTAACTATGGGCCTTCATTTCTCTGTTGCATTTCACACACAGAACCAGTATATCATTCAGCAGCACAAGTATCAAGTCTGGTGCTGGTCTGATATGGGATGGCACGAGGTGAGCATCTGAAGAGCAACAGGGACATTGCAGTGTAGTTGACGTTGCTACTCACTCCACAATGCATTGTGCACATGCAAGTGCACCACATAGCAGCTCAAGAGGCTGTTGTAGAATTTTAAGACACACCCGGCAGGTCAGCTGCTCAAGGATGGAGGGATTGTTCTGGCTTGAAACTGGTGGATGATGCTCAAAAACAGGAGTGGGAGCAATCTCCTTAAGGTATTTAATAAGCATGTTGGGTGTTGCACCTGGGAGGCGGCCTCTTCCAGCAGTGTGCCTTCTGAGTGTTCCCCTTCCACTTACTTCAAAGTGCTTGTATACCTGTGTATTATTTCACCAATGATGCATTTGCTAGTTCTTACTTATTTACCTTGCATTCCTGATCACTGTGCATCTCCCACTGAAACAGCTTCACAGAACACCTATGATGGACCACCTCTGTCTTTGCAGTGATGGCTCTGTGCATTGAGCGTTCACAGCAGCTGCAAAAGCTCACTGGGTTATGTGGACATTATCTCCTGACGTGTCAACACCAAATGCTATGTGCAGATTAGCTGCAAACACTTTGCACTGGAAACTGCTAACAGTCTTTTGGTTGCACTTTTTTAGCCTTTGTCCGCGTACCCTGCAGTGGATTGCTAGTTGTTGGATGTGGTAATCCATCCTGTAATCATGTACATGGGCTTGTAATTAGAAAATGTATCGATTATTCATAAGATACACTCCTAGTTTTTGTGCCTACAGAAAATTCGCGGCATCTTCTGGATCATGAATAAATGTTACCTCATCTCTGCTCTAGACACTGATGGCCGACCTACCTTCCAATTCAGTTCCGGAAGACTGCAGTACTGAATCACGTAACCACTCTGCCAAAATACGTGCCGCGTGGTGTTGAGAAACTCGTTGCGCGTGCTGATGACGTGTGGATTAACATTATGCTTGATGAGTGGTATATAAAGGCATGTTGTGATGGCGTCTGAAAAACTGTTTTTGCGTTTATTTGAAGTGTTAGAAGGGCAGTTTTTAGCTTTGAAACTTCAGGCAGTTTTAATTAGGAATGTCTTCATATATATTGGATAAATACCGTAATATTCTAATTGTCAACCCAGTTTCCAGCCGCATACAACCGTGAGCCACACTCTCGCGCAGAAGCTGTATTAAAGACTTTCGTTATTTTACTATTTAATTATACATGTGCACGTGAGCCAAAGTTTCGTCATAGACGTCATGAATGGTTATTTAAATATCTTGCGTCATCTTTTAAATACATTTATGAATAAATTTGACTAATTATGCGCGGTTGAAATTAATTTAAATGTCTTGATTTTAGTAAAAGGGTGCTTAATGTTTTTTTCATGAAAAATGCATATTATAATCAAATCGATTTTTAGACTATATTTAACATGTTTGAAATTCAATGTGGAAAAAAACAACAGGATGACCGCGTATGTATGGGCCATTTCTGGATATGCGATCAACGGCAGCAGTGTTAGTTGCAACCAATCCACCTTCATTGAATTGCTATTACTGCGGAGAAAAGCATTTATCCACATCCTGTAAGAATCCAGATGCCCGTAAACAGTTGCTGCTGAGAGTTGGTAGGTGTTTTGTGTGCCTCAAGAAAGGAAGAGACTGAAAATCATCTCTCAAATGCACTAGATATCATGGTAGATATCATGCTACCATCTGCAATGGCTCCATAACGGCAAGTCCTCCCATGGCAGACACTTCAATTCCATCCTGTCAGTCGCAGCAACCTCAAGCGTCCGCTTCTACCGTGACCCAGCAGCCAAGGAGCCGCCATATCAATGTATGTTGATATGCGTACACCTGTGTTATTGCAGACAGATACTATTATGGTGTATTTCAAGGACAGACCAGTAGCTCCTGTAAAGGCCAGATTAATCCTTGACAGTAGCAGCCAGAAATCTTACATATCTGCCGAACTAAAGGATATGCTGAAACCACCACTGGAGCAGTCTGTAACCATGTCCATCAAGACATTCGGGTCAGAGGCTGAGAACTTGGTGCAGGCATGTGATATTGTCCGGCTTGGACTAAAGAGTAGATTGGGATTAAATTATGAACTCACCTCATATGTATTCATCTGAGAATCACTATCTAGACAGCCACAGTGGAACGTTTCCAGTATCTGTCAGGATTGGATCTTGCAGACCCAGACAACTCCTCAGACAACCTACCAATCAGCATCCTGATTGGTACAGATTTTTATTGGAAGGCAGTTACATGAAAAATCATTCATGGAAGAGTTGGACTCACTGCTGTTCAGATGAGATTTGGATGGGTGCCGTCTGGACCTGTTCTGGACTGCAACAATGAATACCCTTTGCTCTCATATCCTAAATGTGGGATTCTTTCCACAACAGGACCTTGCTACCCTTGACAAGAAATGTCAAGCCTTCTGGGAATTTGACAGCTTGGGGATAAGGGAGGAACAGGATTACAGCATAGTCGCTACTGTATTTCAACTCCCATGGAAGGAACCACATCCTCTGTTGCCTGACAATTTTGACCTTAGCAAAGGAAGACTGTTAAATCTCCTGAAACAACTTCAGCAGACCCCAAACATCCTGAGTCAATATGACTCAATCATACAAGATCAGATGGAAAGTGATATTGTTGAGAGAGTAATATGTGATGGACCTATCGGCACCATGCAGTTATCCGAGAGGATAAGCAAACCACCAAGTTGCGAATTGTCTATGACGTATCAGCAAGAAGCAACAGACTATCCTGGCTACTTGTATGCTAGACCCATTATTGGTCAAAACTTTGTGGACATATTACTTTGATTCTGTCTATATCATGTTGCAGTGACAGCTGCTGACATTGAGAAGGCCTTCCTAATGGTGACGGTTGCGGAGGAGGATCGTGAAGCCTTGTTCTTCCTGTGAGTAGAAGGCATCAGCTATGTACCAAGGCTGATCACCCTAAGATTTGCTCAAGTTGTAAGTGTCATCTAGCCCATTCGTTCTCAATGCCATTTTGCAACACCACATGGAACGGTACAGAAGCAGTGAGCCATCAGTTGTGAACATGTTTGTTCGCTCAATCTATGTTGATGATCAGCGAACACTGAAGAGGAGGCTCTGCTTTTAGCAATGAAAGCAAAGGAACAGTCATTTTAGGAAGACTAACTCTATGACACTTCAGAAAAATCTATCATCTCAAGAGCTCCAGCATCATCAAGTGATCAACTGAATGTCACTGATAGTCCTGTCACATACGACGAGTCATATACCAAGAACACTCTTGGCGACAAGCTTGAAGTTTCAGAATGTGTGAAGGTGCTGGGTGTCAAGTGGAAACCACTCGATAACTCTCTCCTCCATGATGACGCTGCCATGAAGCCTACCAAGAGAAACATAATTGGCCTCTCAGCAAGGATCTATGATCCATTACGCCTTCTTTCACCTGTCACTGTCCAGTTTAAGATATATGTGTGCTGCAAAGCTGAACTGGGATGAAACGCTGTCAGGAGAACTGCTAACCACATGGAATTATGTTGTCATGGCTTAAAAAATCATGACCACTCTCTATTCCTTGGTGCTACTTCAGCAGTTTCACTGGATCTACTCTTTCACATGGGTTTTGTGCTGCATCTATGCTGCTGTAAGTCTTTTCGAGAATGAGGACAGCAGATCGATGTGTCACTCATCTTGTAATGTCCGAGACAATTAAGAGCCGCACCCCTCAGCGGTCAGACAATTCCACGATTGTAGTTGTTGTCTGCTCTCTTTTTAGCCAGTCTTCTATCAAGTGTTGCTGGAGCATTACAATCTGAACAAGTCTTGGATCGTCCAATATGCTTCACAGATTCTAAGATAGCATTATATTGGATTAGAAGGTTCGACAAGAAGTGGAAGCAAAATCGTGTAAATGAGGTAGGAAGGTTAGTGCCAATCGGCACTTGGTATCATTGCCCTGGTGAACAGAACCCAGCAGACCTACCCTCAAGAGGTGTTGATTTATTGCAACTCATTGACAGCACACTGTGGATGACTGGACCCACTTGGATCAGTGACCCTGAATTCGTACCACCTTCATTCTGTTCCAAATGAATGCCTCGCTGAAGGATCACCCTGCAGCTCCAGCCCACTCACTCAGAGTACCCATCAAGGTGAAACCATTCTCAATTGTGAGCACGTTAGCACTCTGGGACAGCTTCTGAAGGTGACAGCACGTGGGATGAAGTTTATTATCCTGAAGACCAAGATCAAAAGCGCTTCTCTGATGGCAGCAGATTTTGAAGGTGCTGAGATGTATTGGGTCATGGTGTCACGTCCTAGGTTGGTCCGGGTCATGTATCAGCACAACATCAACAAGTGCAAAGAGTGCGACATGCACTCCCTGACCTCCCACAGTAGGCGTGGCTCTCCCTAAGTCCCACCAAATATTCTGACCTCCACTGCCTCCAAAGGTGCTCTAAGATCTGGTTCAGATGATGCATCCAGTGACTCAGGTCCATCACAGCATTGGTTTCTTCAAACTCTGGATCAAATGGGTGACCCAAAAACGTGTCAGAGGGTGAGAGGGGTTCTTCGAAGCCTTCTGAAGACAAATATGAGATTGGGTGGGAATTTAGTACGGCCTCCACTTCTACTAACACTGTTTGTAACTCATCATTTGACATTCTTGCCTTGCCGACGACCTTCCTCAAGCACCTCTTCATAGACTAAACCATTCTCTCATAGAACCCTTCCTTTTCCAATATGAAGGTCCACCGTACATACATATCTGAAGTGTTGTTGCATCTCTGGCATGTCCAATATGGATCAGTGCGATAATCTCGTTAGCAGATCTAAAGGTCTTGCTGTTGTCTGAACATAATTTCTGAGGAGTACTTTGTCAAGCAGAGAAGCATTACAGGCAACGGATGAATGCCATGGCAGTCAAGTCAGGAACCAGTTCTAGATGAACAGTATGAACAACACAGCATGTAAACAGACTGGTCAAGACCTTATCACAGTTTTTCAGGTACAGAGGTCCTGCATAGTCAACACCAGTGGAGCTGAATGGTGGTGATACTCTCACACTGAAAGCAGCTAACGGTGGAAAAGTTGGACCACTGAACGGACAGGAGTTGATGCGCTTGCATACCTTACACTCCTTCTGACAAACTCTTTCCTATTCACAACCCAATATTTGGTTTGCAGTTGTGCAAGGGTCTCCTTCGCATTATCCTTGCATGAAAATCACTTACAAGCAACCGGGTGAAGTGATGACCTTTGTGAAGGAGTATGCCTTGCAGGCTCAGGTAGGTTGGCATGCTGTAGTCTTCCCATCTCCATGCCATCTGCACTACAGTACAACCCAAGCTGTTGCTGCCAGAGTCACTCCGAGTAAGCATTTCCTGACACAGTGGCAGATAGGAAGAGTTAAAGGGTTGCTGCAAGGATCAGATGGGGCTGTAAGAGGAGCATCCCTGTGTGTGTAGTCAGGCAAGAAGACTGCACTGGTTAATCGTTTCATCCAACATCTCTATCCGCTAGAGTCATGCATTGCTGCTGACTCAAACCCTTGTGCCACTGGCATTGCCTCCATCATGGCCAGTGGTGAAGATCATGAAGATGATCCTGACCCAGTGCCAACAACTTCTACTGACAATGAAGAGCTACCTGGAAGAGGCAGTACCAGGACTCGTCCACTACGAGTAGCTGCCCAAGTTGCACGCTATCGATTAGAAGAGTTAGCAGCTAGGGACCTTTATTGACTTGCTGTGAACAAGTCAAGGGGGACTGTCGAACATTTGTATTATTAATGAATTTGTAATGCGCGCACGCGATTAATTGTTTCTGTTCGGCGAGGTGTGGGATAACGTGGCGAGGAATCGGTTTAGATCGAGCTACTTCTGTAAACTCTTACACAGTTATTTGCCTTGGTCATTTCTGACCTCCGATCAAGCAAAGTGTTCTCTATACTATCTTTTTTTTTTACGTTAGTATGATTTCTATGTGCTTGAAACGTCTAATCAATTGCACGTAGCCTGCATGGCAACCCGTTAATGACCGACAATTGGAAACAACTCCCACAGTGCAAAAAGTTAGATATACGATACGGTATATTTTTGGTTATATTTGAGAATACGCCAAAATATACGCCTGAGTACTATATTTGAAATATAAGACGGCGTATATTCAAGAATCCGCAAGTGTTAAATACGTCACTGTTTATATAGGCACAATTAAGTGTACATAATAAACCCCCGTAAGTATATTTATATCATACCACCGTGTATAATCAAGTTTCACATATTCTGTGTGTATATTTGTCTGCGAGTTATCAATTCCTGTATAAGCGTTCATAAGCATCTAATTACTAAGGAGCTGGCGCTTGCCTTTAGTACTTAGCATGCGACAGTCAGTACAAACCGAACTTGACACGCTCAATGCCGAAGTCGGAATTCGATACTGATGGACATCTGCCTGTGTGTATATGTGTGTGTGGACATCTGTCTGTGTGGGACATCTGTCTGTGTGGGACATCTGTCTGTGTGTGTGTGTCTGTGCATATGCGTGTGTGTGGACATCTGTCTGTGTATACGTGTGTGTGGACATCTGTCTGTATGCGTATGTGTGGACATCTGTCTGTGTATACGTGTGTGTGGACATCTGTCTGTATGCGTGTGTGTGTGGACATCTGTCTGTGTATACGTGTGTGTGGACATCTGTCTGTATGCGTGTGTGTGGACATCGATCTGTCATGTGTGTACGTGCGACTGTGCATGTGTCCGTCTGTGTGTTGTGTGTTTATACGTGTGCGTGGACATGTGTGTCCGCGAGCGTGTGGACATGTACGTGCAAGTGTGTGTCATTACAATTTTGAAATGTTAATGTGTACCATTTTTATTCTTACCATTATTGTTCAATTTGAAATGGATATACAGTACATAATGATATGGAAAGTATGGTATAGAGGTTGTGCAATAGCGTTATAAATCGTCATCAATAAATAGCAACCTTTGCTAAGCGCCATTTTGAGTGTCAAAAGCACACACGTGTCTATCCGTAATAGAGTGATTGGAGGTTCCTGACTAACCGTTTGAGCCATTTCGTGTGATTAAATGCAGCTAGAAAGTACGGCCAAATACTCTGAGTATTACTATTAGCTTCATGACACTGCCAAACAGCGTTACAAGGTAAAATTGGAGCTGGTTGGTGCGCTTGAAGACCCGTATGTTGCGTATGAGAGAGGCATTGTTAGTGTAGATTGGAATAATTGGCCTCAGGTTCCGATAGCTGTAGCAAAGACTCTGCAGCATCAATTATTTTTTTTTTTACCAACTTCTTTATCACCTCCAATGTTCTGTGGAATCTGTTCATATCATGCACACGCTTCCTCTTCAAAGGGCTCTTCATGTGCTCGAATAAGGAAGGAACATAATCAGGGGATAGGAGGTTGTTGCTCTATTCCCCCGAAACGAAGTGTACGCTACATATCCACGAGTACTAATTTGGAATCCAATCTTTGCGCCGGCCCCACTGCTGCAATCCACTGGGACTTACGTTCTTCAACTTGAGGAAAATGAACGCCCGATCCTTTAATGAAACGATTACTGCATCCAACTGCACAACAAGCCTTGCCCATACAATTGCTTTTGACACTCAAAATGGCGGTTAACACAAATAACGTCACTTCGCTCCGCCCATTGCACATGTGCCTTCAGTACTTCTACTTTAATAGCAGCCACACAGTGGTCAGGATCTGGCTTTACATGCCCTGCAAACAACCCATCAAATACAATCCAGCTCACACAACCAACAGGTGCAGGTGCTTCACTCAATACAGTACCAGGATCATGTGGTAACCTCTCTGCTGTGAATACCAACATCAATGGAACATACTACACCACTGTCCTCACCATACCTACTCCTCTATATTTCAATGGAACCACAGTCACGTGTAGAGATGGCTTTACTGGTACTCTCATTGGCAGTGATACACTGAACATACAACTGGCATGTGAGTATGTGTACGTACATACATGTATCATGCACAATTGTATTGCATTATTGTAGTGGGCTAGCAACACTGCACTTATCAATGAATTGTAGCCTTATTCATTTCTCTGTTGAATATTAATTGAAATAGCTTACATGTATATTTAATATACGAAAGCACTTGTTTCCGCTGAAATACTTAGAAGAAAGAAAAAAACATGAAGCGTTTTTTTTAATGGACTGACTCCCTCGCCCCCGATTTTGAGACCTTATAATATTTTAACTGTACCCCACTTATGAAGATATTTAGATAAGTCTTGATGTGCTTTACAAAGTGTCATTTGCTTTGTTTTTTGCCCCCTCCTCAGAAAAATCTCTGGTTAAAATTTACATGTAGGATAATCACACAGGCATCTGTTTTTGAAGTTGAAAATAAAATCAACATGTTTGAACACAACTACAATCATAGAATAACTTAGGTCATAATTCTCCTTTTAATATCAGTAATGTACTTGTATGGACATGTAAATTATACAGAACTGTCATTGATCCTCCCCCTAGTTTTTTATGTACATGTATGTCATCTGCCCTACCTGAGATGTCTAGAAAGATGCCTGACTTAACGTGTGTTGTGTAACATGTTCTATAGTGTATATGTGTAAGCAATGTAAGTGCATACAGTGGGTATGTGTAAATATTATTAGCTACATGTACATGTACATTAAGACTTTCTATATTTGAATGTGTTTGTGTCATCATAATCAGTGTGCATTATGATTACGCTTCTGGTTAGTACTTGCCTCATACTAGCATTTTCATTGCATGGCCAGTTAGATTAAAAATGATGTTTGACACCGCCATGTTGGTGTACGGTTGCACAGTTGAATTAGCTCGGTGAAATGTCCATTCAAGACATTTGCGCATCAACTTGCATGGAAATGCTTAATGCAGACTCTAGAAAGGGACATAAGGAGAATCTTGCATCCATTTTGTGATGCATGTGTAATACAGTATTCCACTGATGTCATCCTAACTAAGCGGCACCAGTGGAGAAGCTCAGCCAGTAGGACAGCTAGATTGAAAAACTGGTTTTGCCTGTTTTTTGTTCTGCCCTATATAAGGTTGTGTATTATTCTGTTGAGATGTTTGCTGCATAACACTTGCAATATTACAGATGTAAGTCACTAGAGTCTTGTATTCAATTTGTTTGTGGGTGATGAAGGACCCAAGCAGACAAGGGGGAGTGCAACGAGGCTGTCGAAGGCCAGGCCAGGGTCCGGCCTGACTGCCTGGCACAAACAAACTAATATGTATTTGAAATGTCAATTACAGATGTACTATGACAGAACTCGATTGCATATACGATTCGCGTTGGCATGCATTTCATCCTCTGCCTTCTGCTCAGCGGCCCAAACCTGTTTCCAACCCACACCAGATCTGTCCAAATACCATTCCAAGGAGCTTTTGATTAGTGCAGCTGCAAAGGCAATTGATGACCTACATGTATGCATAAAACACATCAGTGGTCTGGCAGTCCCATTTCATGGTCCATACATCGAAGGAAAAAGGGTACGTGGAGCTGTTCTCCAGGGAGCACTCCACTCTACTTAGGCACATTGAATGGCATCAGAAGTACCAACTAAAGAAGGATGTCTCAGTAGTTTGTGCCAAAACTGAAATAGCAGCTGTAACAGCCAAATGTGAAAATGCAGCTCAAGCAGTATTTTACGTCTCAAGCCATAAAACATTAGCACATGCATGGTGTGATAATTTGCTCTCCCCAGTTCTTGCTGACAGTCTAGCCTTCTGAGAATTTGTTCCATGCATCTCAAGAGGTTCCTTCAAGATGCCTTGCAGGACATATGTCACCAAAATGATAGACAGTTTCTATTATTATACACTTACTGGTGCATAGTGGGCGTGGTCCAGCCTAACAGACTGGGGGTCTAGACAGGCAGGTAAGGCCAGCTAGTCTTTGGCAGCCCTAGTGTGCAAGCCTTGGTTTTTTTTGTAGATATTCTTTTTGTGTAGTCTCAGTATGATTCAAGAGATTATTGATGAATATACTTTATAACAGAACGAAAGGCCCTGCAATTGGCTGTTCAACAACTGCCATAAACTCTTGAAAGGCCAGTGCAACATTATAAGTTTTGTACTACTCAAAATTGTAAGTGTGTCTTTAGATTACAACACTGTGATGTACGTCAACCACACTTGTACAAATGTCTTTCTTTTGTCCCTTCTATTGCATCGTTCGTGCCAGTTTGGTACTAGTGCTCATGGCACTAGTCTTCTTCTGGTGGCCAACAATAGGGCTTCCTTCACCACTCCACACACTGCTTGCTACTCTTTGTAGGTGGACCTGTGCAGCGAATCGCTTGCATTTACTGCGGGGCTCAAATCTTCTTTCTTAGTGCTTCTACATCTGAACTGTAGTCTCCTTTTGTACTAGCTTCCATACCACTTGCACCTGCCAGTGAGGCACAATGGAGGCCAGATGAGCTTATTGTCCCATCCTTCACTTTCGTGACGACTTCAAAGTGATAAAAGCGAGAACATTAGTTTTGTGTGATGCCGTACCGATCACAATGATTGATGACAAAATGTATATATTTGTTTACATTTGCGATTAAATTACAAGAAAACAATAGTACTGTCATTTGTCATCCTAACATGCCTGGGGTAAAGAATAAAGCAATAAATTATTTAACATTTCATGCTGCAAACTACTCAAGTACAACAAACACCAGAAAGAAACGTATTTTTGCATGGAGTAATTCTGATATTTAGTGTATGAGCCAAAACATGGTCTCATAGAATGCCCCATATGCAACAATGCAGGCTTATATATTATTAACCACAGTGTTCTTGAATGTTCTTCAGTGCTCATGTCCAGTGTTCAGGTGCTCCAGTTCATCAGTTAAATAGGAATGTAACTAAGTAGTCGCCTGTCAATGCAAGAGTTTGATCATAACTAGTGATATAACTAGTGGTGTTGGCACATTAATGTTCAATAGTCATTAGCTTTATGAGAGTTAGTGTATCAGGTTGTGCATTAACCTTTGTTTCCAGCTCTTCCAAGTACTCCAATCATTACATCACTGATCAGCACCTATTCAGACCAACTAACAGTGACCTGGACATCTGTTCCCACTGCTACCCGCTACAATGTCAGTATAAATGACAGTGTCAACACACTGGTCCCCATCCCATCCACCGGAGCACCACAGTACATGTGGAACTTCACTGGACTGGCCAATAACACAGTCTACACTGTCTCAGTGGTGGCCATCAACTGTGCTGGGAGCAGTAATCCTGCAACAAATACTGGAAGACTAAGTGAGACCAAAACATGCATTTGTATGACCTCAAATAATGTAAATAAAAGATTGTATAGGATCGTTTCGAGAAAAGGATGATTTCAAATTATTTATGCAAGTGATGATAAGCAGTATATTGATAGTGTCAATACGTGAGTCCTAAGGATTGAGGTACAGGTTTAAATGCCTTCCAAGGAGAGTGGGGCCATTCATGATGTAACTAGCTAGCCAGAGCTGCTTAGCAGTCTGGATCTTCTTATTGTGCTAGACAATGACCAAATATACACTTACATAAATACTAAACAATGCATGTGTTGTATCAATCATGTACTTTTGCTGGACAGACGCATGTGCAGTACACATGTGCGTACATGTACATGTGCACTCACTGCGAGACAGACATGGGTATACCATGTTATGACAATTCTGATAAGAGCACATTAGTTTCCACAGAATTTGCTATAACGACCACAATCTGATATACTTTTGTATAACTATTTGTGCACTTCTCCCAACTGCTATAACCCAGCTATAACCAAGTTATCACTAAGTTGTTCAGTTGCCATAACATGTCATAACCATCACTAGAAATTGGGCAAATACATGTCACAGCATCCTAGTGTGTGTACTTCATTGGCTGCATCTTTATGGTGCCTTGGCACTGGGGTGGGATGGGATGTAAATGAGAACTCTGATGTGTATTATGTGGTGTGTATGATGAACATGGCTTTCTCCCTCCCTCCCTCCCTGTACACATTTGGATGCAATACTTAACAGGAATAGCACCAGAATCAAACAACGATGCACTCAGAGTGGGCATTGGAGTGGGTATTGGAGTGGGTGTTCCAGTTGTGCTGGCTGTGATCGTGGGTGTGGTCTACTGCACCTTCAAAGGTGAGAGGTTAGAGTACAACAATATAATTATGTTCTCACCTCTGTTGTGCTCCATTTTGTACACTCCTCTGAACCCTGACCTACAGGTACATGTAGAAACACAAGGTGAGGGAAGAGGGAGGAGTGGTCCTGTCTGTTGGGTTGTGCATGTGCGCTAAGTTGTCAAACAGCATTGGTTCATTGAGCAGCTAGACTCTATAGCTTGTGGTTTATTGTTTTTCATAGTACTCTATGAATACTCTTAGTGGCTTTAAAGAT
>JABACO010000025.1:256999-464499 GCA_013339895.1 Ephydatia muelleri
ATGCAGATTGCTAGAATTGGGCAACAATAGTTTGTAGTTGGTTGTTGCATTGATCTGTAAGGGAACTATTATTCATGGATCAGAAACTGAATCAGCAGTATTCTTTAGAAGTGAAATGGCCTTTCTGATGTTAAATAATTGTCCAAAAGTTCTTACCTCAACAACATTTTGCATTTGTACAATTTTAGGTGTTATACTCGTACGGAAGCATTGGAACTAGCTACGCATTGTCAACCCCAGACATAAATATTCAATTTTTTCCTTACGTAAGTCAATACATAAAGGATTGCATATTGATACGCAGCAACAAGACTTATAATGGCACGAAACATTGTCTAAATGTTTGGGTTACTATGTTCGCACAAATGTGCGACAGTTTACACTCATCCGACTATTTCAGTTCGACAAAAAGGCTGAACATTCGATTTACGTGGAATAGATGCTAAGTGTATTTTCATTAAGAATTATTATTATTAGGTATTTGAGTTACCACATAGATGTATCCATATATCCATACTCAGAGGTAATTTTGCACTTACTGCTCTACATATGGGCCTTGCATCCTCTGGAACATCAGCAAGGTCGAACTCTATGTCTGAAATTTCTGTTCCACACACATATTGATATACAGCACGTGACATAAGGTTGAATCCATTGCCCCTTGTGACAAGTGAAATCGCCATAAGTTGCCCACAACGGAAAAATATTCGATCCTGAAAGAAAAAATAATTATATATTTTTTGTACATACAAACTTGAAACAGTAACCAACGCTATCTAGATTAGTAAATTCAGTGGACAAACATATACATTTTGAGCTACTATACAGTTGAGAACATGATACTTGGCCCAATAATTTTTTTTCATGTGTTTTGACTTTGATTGTTATTTCATGACAACCTGCAAAAGCTGAAGATAAAAGAATTGTGCAGTTGTATTAAAAAGGGGTTTCAACAAGGAGGAACATAGGAGATGTTGGACCAAAATTGAGTGGATAAACACATTTTCCCCCTGCACCCCTCCCAATTTCCTACATCCAGCTTTAAAAAATGTTAATTCAAAGTCGGGGGGGGGGGGGGGGGGGGGGGGGTGGGGGGGGGGGGGGGGGGGGGGGGGGGGGGGGGGAAACAAACAAAGATAACATATTGCAACAACAATAGATTCAATTCTGATCTTTCAATTGGATAGTTTTAGTCAATAGCAGTCATTTAATGTTGTCTTTCTCAGTTACTTCTGACTCCTAGTCTGAGTTGGCCACTGTCTTTCTCTTTGAAATGTAACCTCATCCAGCTCAGCACACAGTTCCCATGATTCCTGTGGTTGCCCTGTGCCACCAGCTTTGGCTGAACTCGTTCCTGGCTTGTTCTCTCTCTTTCTTCTGCTCTTCTGGTTTTTGCTTGTGTCATCACACTAGCCTCTGAGGTGTCTACATTGTCCTGCACTGCATGAGTATCAAGATCTCTGTGTGTACTTCTATTTGGAGACGTCGTATCATCTTGTAATGGTCTCCATCACCAAGTGGTAGCTGCATGCATCCTCTATCCTCAATGTCGCATAGGCCTGCTGCTGCGCCTTGCCAGTCAGCTATTGAGCCAACTTCATGGCCCACCGGTCCTCCTCTTCATATGTGCACATGAGGCACATGAGGCGCTCATTAATAGTCAGGTAAGGCTCAATATCTGATGTGGTCAAATCATGTTAAATGGATCAACATTTTGCCAAATTTTGTCCAAAACCTTACATGTGGTGGTATGTAATGTATGTGATGACCAGCATGGATTTGGATTTCTATTATTAACTGATAAACTGCACTGATTTTAATTACAATGCTTACATAACCATAGGGGCATTTTTGCAACAGATGCTATATTGTTTGGGGAATGGATAACGATGCAACACCATTTGATACCATATACAGTACTTGGAAAGTAATTGAACAACTAGAATCTGCAATTTTCAACATGGAGTAAAATGTGAAAAGCATTACAAAATCTTTACAAGCTGTAACACTCAATTTGAACTTGGGCAATAGTGGCTGTATAAGTTTAGATAACATACCCATTCCTTCCCCCCTTTCCTCCTTCAATGGTATTCACTATTAATTTCAATCTTGGTATCTACATCGTTACAGTGTACGTGTATCTGAACGCTTTAACGTCATGAAACGTCACTTAATGAGCTTGTATTGATAAAAGTAAGCTTTTACGCTTTCAAACGTTGCTTTACATTGTTTGTGCATATGTTCAAAAAATATTTAAAAATATATAGAGATACTGCAACCACTTCATAATCATATTACCTAAATTCCAGACCTTATAATTAAGTCAAACTAATTCGACCGAACCATCGCATAAGCTAAAGTACCCCCCCAAAGAAAAAACACAAAACGGGACCGATCTATCAAACCGCCGCGACTTAAGGCAACGAACAGCTACGAAAGGAAGACAGCACAGAGCACTATTAGAATATCAAATTTGAACGCTTAGCTAATTACCATACAGGAGTTATCTATCGAAATAGTACTTGAAACCCTTTATGATTGATTAATATGCTGTTGTTGTTTACAGTTAATAATTGAACACGAATTAGTTCATTTTACTCAGAAACAATGGCTAAATATGAATATCTCATCCTTTCTACTTTTACTCATGTGGTTGAAAAGTTACAAGCAAAAAAGGATTTGGAAGCTTTAAGTGTGGAACACTGTACTTTACAGAATGTTAAAAATGTTTTTAAAAATTTAAAATTAGCTGCAGTTTATCAGTAGTTAATAATAGATACTCCATGCTTTTACATCTAAATGTGACCTCATCAATATGATGGGGTTTGGACAAAATTGGCAATGTCATTTATACCAACTTGGTGCTCGTTCTTGTCCTCTATTTGGCAGTAGTTTATCTTCTTCTTCTTGATCTTGATCTGCTCATGCATTGAGAACTGTTCTCTTTGTGTCTTTCCATCCTCAATCAGCATGTGTATTAATGCTGCCATGCTCTCCTCTGCCATCGCAGGTCATTCAGTAGCTGCCTTTAATGTTTGCCTTGATCTAGTGGTATATTAAATCGTTAACACGTACACTTACACCAACTTAGGTCTTGCCACACAACCGTTGCCAGGATATGACAGCTGCCACCAAAATGCCACAGCCCCCCCCTGTGAAGCAGAGACCATTGTTACATATATACCGATCACTGACACTGTAAACACCATTAGGGTCTGATGTAAACACACTCAAACACATGCCAGTAATACACACTGGAACAAACATGTACCTAAGTCTTCTCGAATAATCTGGTTTTGCTGGCTTTCAAACGACACCACCCCCATCAGCTGCGTTGACAATGCCAGGCTTATTCATTAAGGTAGCAATAGTGTGTGTGTGTGATACATCAATTTCAGTTTTCTTTTGCAATCGGTATGAGTTACTCCTTGCATAAAATGACCACGTGTTGATCTGGCAGTGACAGAATAGCTTTAAAAATTGGTTCTTACTGTAGCTATTGATTTTAGTTGATATTGTCATCCTTTACAGCTAGAGATATAATATCGACTCCAGTGGTGATAATCTCACCTACAGTATCATACATAAATCATTACTTACAGAATTGACCAGGAAGCTTTCACTTAACACAAGCCTGTATCGATTACTTCACGAACACACTAAATGTGCATTGAAGACAAATGGGATGTTCCGCCTAAGATATAGTTGGGGATATGGTACCTGTCAAGTTCAGCACAATGCAAATACATCGGCCTAGATATAGCTGTCAGTACGACTATGGTGCAATATGAATGTTTGAACCTTTAAAAAATACAGTATAGCTAGCAGGCTCATAGGCTGGCCTGGGGTTTTGGTGTGTTTAGTAAACAAATTCCTCCCCCCTCCCCCCACACTATCCGAGCTAAGTAGTGCTGGATAACTAAATTCCAGGAGCTGGACATCGATTTTAAATCGAACCTTCATGTGTGCATCTTTGGGCCACAAAACTATATATCTGAAGTCATATGCATATCTCAATGAAGTCATTTACATGTACCCACAATATCACTATTTTTAAGACATGTTATGCATGTGTCACACACATCCTCTCAAAAGCCATAAGCTGAGTTTCATCAGATTATCTCATTACGTATACAAAAATGCACATGTACTTTGTAATGTACTGCACCTGTTTAAGCCAAGCATAGGTCTATTGCATGCTAGTTTATACTATGTCTTTCAACTTTATAATGGTGATTTGTAAGTTTTTAGTTTCATTTTTACATATTGGAGGTGAATATGAATTTCAATTGGCTAAGCATCAGCATATTGTTTAATGCCATACTTGTAATACTTTAAACAGCTGGCGATTTGTGGTACATGGAGGGATTGATGGCATCTCAAGACTGATTGTCTTTAACCATTGCTCGACAAACAACTATGCGTCTACTGTGCTGGGCTTGTTCACTGATGCTGTGAAAAAATATGGCCTTCCATCACGTGTTAGAAGTGACAAAGGTTCAGAGAATGTTTCTGTGTACCGATACATGGTGGAGCATCCTAAAAGAGGACCAAATCGAGGTTCTTTCATAACAGGTCGTAGTGTACACAATCAGCGCATAGAACGGTTGTGGAGGGACGTCTACCAAGGTGTATTACAACTTTACAAAGAGTTGTTTTATTACCTTGAAGATACATCAAATCTTGATCCTTTTAATGAAGTGGATATGTTTGCACTTCATTATGTCTTCACTGAGCGGATTAACAGACATTTAACAGAATGGACAAATGCTTGGAACAGACACAAAATCAGTACTTGTGGTAATTACTCACCTCTGCAAATGTGGGCTGGTGGTTTGATTACCTTGATTGGCTCTGGATCTACAGTTGCAGAGGAATTGGAATCAGATTGCTTTGAAGATGTTACTGAAGTATGTATATTTGCTTTGGAAATAACTCCAGCTTGCATAGAACTGTGTTGCATGGAACACTATAGATGTACATTTAAATTTGATTGGATAAGGCATGTGTCACATCCTCTACAAAACCACATTATGTACAAAAATGCACATGTAGTTTGTAATTTTTTAAGCCAAGCATAGGCCTATTGCATGCTATATCTTACAATATATTTAAGATTAGTTTCATTATTACATGTCAATATTAATTTTCAATTGGCTAAGCATCAGGATAATAGGCGTGGCTATATGATAGTTGTTGAATGTAGTGAGCTGCATACATTTGTCTTGCAAAAAGTGAACCCCTCCTTGATTGCACTGATTTTATACAGTGCTCTCAGGTGTCATGACGAATAGTATTTATATGATTTGTTGTTATTGACATAAAAAGTCATTAGAGTCAAGCAAATTGAGGAAGAAATATGTATTATCGTTTATTCTTGTACATGCAGGAGGAAGCCATAAACTTTGGAGTTGATTGGGAGGAACTTCCTACTCAGTGTGAAGAGGTGGATGTGCAATTACCTGTAACCATGTCTCCATGTTCTGATGATCAGATGGAGATATTAAGAGGTTCCTATGATCCTCTAGCTTGCTGTGATGATTATGGGATCTCTACTTACATCAGAGTAAAAAACTTCATTATGCGCATGAGACTTGAATCATGACAGAATCAGTTCTTTTGTATACTAGTGGTGTTGTTTTGTTCAGTCCTTGTGTATACTAATTGTTTTTATTAATGTGTAATTATAAATTTTTTTCCAGTAAGAACTCATATACATATACAACATTATTAATACATATATTATAAACACATTACACACTATCAAACATATAGTCTAGATAGAATGGCCCTGGAATTGGCTCTGATCAGAGTCAAGTTTAATCTGCCATAAATCAGATTAGTTGTTAAGGACTTGGGCTGCCCCAGTTGGGTGGCTAATCTTCCTGCAAGTCTGGAGAGACAACGTTGAGCTTCTGGTCCCCAACTTCCATAGGACTCTACAACCAAAGGGATGCACACCCACCCTAGCTCTTCACATTTTGCATCGTTACTGTGGTGCTTCCTCTGTTCTGCCTGCATTGCTGCTGAATTTGGTGTCACACACGCTACTTGTAGGGTATTTGAATTAAGCGGGGATGTGACACAAAGATCAATTGCAGCAGGCTTGCCCAACTCCCAATTAGGGATGAGGACATCGGCAGGACGCATTTGTCGTGCTTCATGACCCAGACTGCTTCCAGCTTCAAGCTGTGCACCCAAGCATGCACGTTGGCAGAACTCAAAAAGGGTGTCTCGTACTCTGTTGTGGCGGGAAACCACATCAGGGCCATTTTTACATGACAGAGCATGGTGACCAAATTGATCCAAAGAATGGGACATGCATTGGGGACAAAGCTGACCTTTACTGACAGGAAAGGCCTAACCACCATTTAATGGCAACTTGAAACTCAGAGGGATCAAGATGAAGGTTGAGCCTTGGAGAGGGTGTGACAGAAAGCCAAGCTGATGAGTGAGGTGAGGAAATTGAAAGTAAACGAGCCCTATCCGGCAGTGAAGCATTAGCAAATAGCTTGGTGAATTGCTGGTCAAATGCTACCTTCAAATGCCATGTTGCAATGCTTCCGACCTAACCATAGCTTTGCTCAACCCCACTAGTACTTTATAATAGCACAAGGTTCAAATCCCACAGGTTGGCAGCTGGAAGTTTGGATGCTATAATGACCAGTTGCACCATTTCCCTGTCTGCATTCTGCATGGGCATTCAGTTATGATGCTAAAAATCAAATGCATGCATGTCTAATGTTCATGTTTTCAACAACATTGCATACACATATGATAGGAAAAATCAGAGCAAGATGTTTCACACATTGATGCATGTACACCAGTTATCTCCATGTGGTTAACCAAGGGTAAACTTGGTCTGCAACTGAGAGTGTTGATGGAAAAGGTAATGGTGAAAGCTGTACGACCTAGGATAAACGTACCATTGCCAGAAATTTCGGACATCGACCCATAACTCTGGCTAGGAATGGAATATAAAAATTCTACTTTCACCGTTACAATAGTATTTGTAAGTTAAGATTTATCAATACATAAAAACAGCTAATTATTAATTCAATTAATTAACGTTAATTACGACAACAAATTAAATACCTGTATGAGTAAGGAGTTAATTGCGGTATAATATACAAAAATATCTCTTTAAGTAAATTTTTTAGTTTCGATTCCGTGTATTGATTGTTACGCATGCGCATTTCGGCAGCGTCATCGCGTTACTAAAAATGGTTCTTACATCACTCCGATGGGGACCAGATGCCTGGAGTTGTAGTCCCGCCTTCCAAGAAAGTCCCCCCCCCCCTCCGTACGTTTGTTGATTTTGAGTTCGAAGCTCTATGATTCCCTCATTGTAGTGACCATCTTTGGCTGAAGCCGATAAACGGACGTACATGCTATGTGCGCTTTCATTGAAAGGAGTACCTTATCAACCAGGCTGAGAATTTGACCTCCGGAGTGGGGCCAGTGGCCATGAAAAAGGGTGGATCGAACTAGGCCATGCTAGAGGAACATTGCCCCGAGGCTGTTTCTGAGCACCACGTGGATCGTTTTTCACAACAAAACCACCGACTATACTTGGCACATTGTCATGACATCTAGTTGTGTGAGGTGAGAGACAGCTTCTTTTAAGTACAGTGCGTACATGTAGCTGCTTTTGTGTTATGAAATTGTAAATTATTAATATTGTATTACTAATTCTGCAGCTGGGTGTGTCGTGCGTGCACGTGCAGAGAAAGTAGCTCATGCTTAATGAATTTGTGTTGGACATTACAAATGCCTTCAACACTATCTCTAGACAGTCCTCAATGTCTAGTCTTGTTGCCATGGGACCCACCCCTCCTTGACCAGATCAGCTCTGGAGTACAGCAAGGTTACCCTCTGGATCCCTAGCTGTTTTCCTTGGTCCTCCATGCAGGAGATGATATCCAGCCTGCATGTATGTAGATCGAGTGTGTTGACTGTCTTGATGGCACCCACCCAGCTAAACTACGTGCTTTGCATCTGGTTAAGGAGTTGAGTCCAGCAATGGGCCTCCATGTGAACATGGCTAAGTGTGAACTGTTCAGTATGAAGGGTCCTCAGTGCACCAATTTGGCACTGCACAACAAGTGCAAGTGTGCTGAGTTCTAAGTACTGCATTTAGTTTTTGTAGCGGCTGTCTTCATACTTGTTAATTGTTTGAAGCGGAAGTGTTGCAAGCATTAGACCCAAAGAACACCACTAGCAGTAGAGAGGTGCTGACATGAGATAACAGTATCGCACGTGCATAAAAATATCAGTTCTACTAACTTACAATAGATGCTGTTAACAAACCTACAATTCTACTCTTCCCATGATGGCTCTAGCCACTGACCTCATCAGTGACATGTTCAGGCAGCCATAGATTTTAGCCAGCATTTTTGGGCTTGGGGGTGGCCTGGCCGATGGCAAGTAGAGAGGCAGGACAGGTGTGCTACCTGACAATAAGCAGAGTAAAGATGCAGTTCCAGGCCAGTAGAAGGAATGACTGAGGTCCAAGAACCAGCATGAGGGGCAGATCCGAGCCTTATTCACTGCTCCCGAGCAACAAAGTTATAGCCAATTGGAGTACCTATGATGTAATAATAGGCAGGAGTGAACACCTCACCTCCGATGGGAATGATGTGTTGCCCTCCTGCTGAACTTCTCACACTTGGCCAGGTTTGAGATTAGCTATAGCTAGCTCCTCCTGCCAAGAGAACACACGCCAGTCAAAGGAAGCAAAGAGGTGGTGACCTGGGGGCTAAAATGACAAGTATGAAGGGTCATCTGGTGGTCACCTGGGGGATGTGTGTGGTGGTGTGTGCGTGATGTGTGGGGTGTGGTATATGTGTGCATGGTGTGTGTTTGTGGTGCTTGTGTGTGATGTTTGTATGTGAGTGCATGGTGTATGTGTGTGTGAGAGTGGTGTGTGTGTGCATGTGTGTGTGTGCATGTGTGCGTGTGTGTGTGTGTGTGTATGTGTGTGTGCGCGCGTGCTTGATGTGAGGACAGCAGGGCTAACAGTGTTAAGCATTCTCCTATCTTTATGGTTGATCATTTCATTAATGGTGGTTTCCTACTATGTAGCATCTGGAAAGGGAATTGTAATTCTGTGCCCTTTGAAATCCTGGATATGTGCCTGCTATCTCTACCAACCATCCAGAACACAATAGGCAACTCATGGATAAGGTGCCTGGCTACAGGTATACGTACACGTACACGTACACGTACACGTACACGTACACGTACACGTACACACACACACACACACACACACACACACACTCACACACACACACACTCACACACACACACATGCACACACACACACTCACACACACGAGGAGGTAATCAATACCAATAGTACAAGAAATACATGTAGCTGCTTCACTAATAATAGAAGCTCCATCAGTGGCTATATGTATACATGTATCACACAGATCGGCCTTTTAAAAGTTGTAGGCAGGCTGGTTGTATGAGCTATTTATTTCTTAGTTTGGTGGTAGTCAAGCCATATATGCAGGCCCGGGCCCACATAGCCATGCCCATGGGGGATCATATGCAGGCCCGAAGTTGACTGCTGGTGTCAAGAGTGTCCACTTCCCCACTGATGCCCACTCTTTTTATCGAACCTGAAAGTTGAAACGTACAGCACCCCCCCCCCACCCCCTTTTTTTTTATCCCTCGATCAGCCACTAAGTGACTGCCATTTATAGGATGTCAAACCTACTGGCATACTGTAGCGCACCACAAACATCGATCAGAGAGTGTGTACTTAGGCCCTATATACTAGGTATGCTATGGTTGCTACGCACATGTACAGCACCTATGCACCTACATCAATACAGGGTTACTGGATAGTGGGCAAACCACTTACTGTTGACATTGTGATGAGGTACGTTGATCCATGCAGCAGTTGCCAGCCAGTTGATGAACATATATTACATCACTGTAGCCTTGTGGATAGGGCTAAATGTAGAAAAGATATCCAGCAAGATTATCACTGCACAGCTCTCTGCTAACATGCATGACTAAATGCAAAATTCACATCCACACACACACACATCGACACACGTGCACACACACATGCACACACATCCACACACATGCACATGCACAATACAACACACATGCGCGCACGTGCACGCACACACACACAAACACACACACACACACACACACACACACACACACACAACTCTGGAATTATAGGTACTAGTCTAAAGAGAGGCTGTAGGGAAATATACCCTAACACGAGATAGACTGACAGTTCCATAATGAGGTTGCCAAATAATGCACACCACTACACCGTAAAGTCCTATTTTGTAATGCAGCGATTACACCATTCAAATACATATAGTCATTATTCCACATAGTGGGGGGATACCATACAATTTGGGAACGTGTTGCCATTGATGGTTTCTAATAGCTATGGTGTAGTGCCGCTTATTACGTGATTGATGCTGGTGTTGGGAGTGGGCACGAGGGGTCTCGTGTGTATTTGGAGGTGTGCAATATTGCATTGATTTTGGCGTGCTCGAGGACATCTGTCTGCATCGGGTTTGTGGTTGGTCCTAGTACCATAACATGGTGTCAGAAGTAAAACACAAAGAAGCCTGAGTCAGTAAAGGTGAGAAAGATGGAAAAATACTTAGTGCCGGAGCCAGTAAGAGAAGGGGATCTTACAGATCAATGGACGAGGTTTAAGAAGGAGTTTAACCTGTTTCTGTTGGCAATCGGCAAGGCGGATGCATCGGGTGGGATAAAGTTAGCTATTCTACTGCGCGCGGTGGGGCAGCGAGTTAATGATATACATGAAGCACTAGTTTTTTGCCGAAGGAGAGAACAAGGATGACTTCGACACAGTAGTGCAGAAACTGGATTCGGTGTGTGCTAGGCGGACGAGTAAACACGTCATCCGGGATCGGTTTTTTCAGATGAAGCAAGACCATCGTACCATCGATCAGTTCGTAGCGGATCTAAGAAAGCAGGTAAAAGATTGCGAATTTGGCGCTCTGAAAGACGACTTGATGCTGCACGTTCTTATAAGGGGAGTAGACAGCGACAGGATGAGGAGGCGTCTTTTCGAGACTGATAAACTAGAGCTGCCAAAGGCCATTCAGATGTGTCAAACGATGGAGGCAACGTCAGCAGACCTGGAATTATGGGTTGGAAAGGAAAAGAAGGTTGACAGTGAAGTACCAGTTGAGGTAAAGAGTGTGTCAGAAAGTGCAGAAAGTGTGTCAGCAGTCCAGAGGTCAGGTTACCAAAAGCCAAAAAACACTCGGACAAGGGAGAATGATCAAGGTCAAAGGTATGGAGAAGTTAGGGAGTGCAGACAGTGTGGTAGAACACACAAGCCAAGGCAATGTCCTGCATATGGACAGAAATGCTTGAAGTGTGGGCTACCAAACCATTTTGCAAGGAGGTGTCGCAATAGTGCGCAAACACACATGGTTCAAGGTGATAGCCAGTCACTGGGTCATGAAGAGGTATTGCATATAACAGTCCGTAAGTGTGGAAAGAAGCTGTTGGCTAGGATGCAGTTTATAGTGGCGAATAAGAAGGTAATGGTGGAGTGTCAGATGGACACAGCGGCCACATGTAATGTTCTGTCATGGAGGGACTACTTGGTTTTAGGAAAACCAGCATTGGAAAACAGTGTCACCACACTAGTGATGTATGATGGGTCTGTCCGAAAGTCACTGGGCGGTTGTCACTTGCAAGTAGAGGTGGCAGAACGAAAGGTCAAAAGCTTATACTTCGAGGTGATGAAAAGCAACCATCATTCACTTTTGTCGTTGGACACGTGTCTGACCCTAAATCTTCTCAGTTACAAAATAGGAACTGTATATGCCATCCAGGAAGAGCAGAAAGTCACCAGACTGCAGGTGTTAGAGGAATTTGATGATGTGTTTGGGGGCCTTGGTTCCCTTCCTGGGGAGTATGAGATTGAAATTGACGAGATGGTACATGCTGTCCAAAACAGGCCGCGTAAGATTCCCCATACGATGAAAGAAGCAGTGGAAAACAAGCTGACACAGTTAGTGGATTTAGGGGTGATTGCCCCCGTGGATGTGCCTACTGAGTGGGTCAGCAATATTACAGCCGTTTGGAAGCCAGATAAGAAGCAAGCGAGAATATGTTTGGACCCAAGGGACCTTAACAAAGCCATTAAAAGGAATCACTTCTATATGCCTACCATTGACGATGTCCTGCCCAAGCTAAAAGGAGCCAAAATTTTTAGTCTACTGGACGCCAAGGACGGGTTCCTACAGGTGAAGTTGACAGACAGGAGCAGTTATCTGACAACTTTCTGGGGCCCAAGTGGGCGGTTCCGATGGCTCCGTATGCCCTTCGGGATCTCATCAGCTCCAGAAGAGTTCCAGAGACGGCTGCAAGGGGCTCTACATGGACTGTCCGGAGTTGCAGTAGTGGCTGATGATGTTTTGGTGTTTGGTGTTGGGAGCACTATGGAGGAGGCGAGAGTGAATCATGACGACAGTTTATTGAAGTTACTGCGAGAGCCAGAGAATGTAACCTCAAGTTAAACAGGGAAAAGCTGCGTCTGCATATGCCGGAAGTGCTATACATTGGGCAGATTATATCAGCCAATGGCATCAGACCAGATCCAGCTAAAGTGACTGCAATACAGGAGATGCCTGAGCCAGCGGGTGTGTCAGATGTACGGAGGTTCCTCGGAATGTGCAATTACCTGTCCCGATATGTTCCAAGGCTATAAGAAGTAAGTGAACCTCTAAGGAGACTCACAGAAGCAGAGGCAACGTTTGGGTGGGGAGTCGAAGAGAAATCAGCATTTGAGAAGTTAAAAGAATTGATAAGTGACCAACAGCGTCTGGCATTTTACGACGTGAGGAAGCCTGTCGTTATACAATGCGACGCAAGTACAGTGGGACTGGGGGCTGTCCTTATGCAGGAGGGACGACCAGTAGCATCAGTCTCCCGCTCTCTGTCCAAAAGTGAAAAGAACTATGTCGCAATAGAACTAGAGTGCCTTGCAATAGTGTTTGCCTGTCAGAAATTCCATCAATACATCTTTGGTAAGAAGGTTCGCATCGAAACGGATCACAAACCTCTGGAAATCATTGTTCGGAAGCCAATTCTTTCAGCACCGCGGCGTCTGCAAAGGATGCTGCTGCTACTACAACGGTATTCACTGGAAGTTGTGTTCAGACCAGGAGAGCAGCAAGTGTTAGCGGACACTTTTCTAGAGCTCCAGCAGGAACAACAGCGATCAGTGCACCTGAGGAAGAGATAGTGTTCCAACTTCAGATAATTAAGGAACATGAATTCCTTCCAATCAGTGACCAAAGAATAGCAGCCATCAAGAGTGCAGCAGCACGAGATGCTGAATATGCCATGTTGAGCAAGATCATCAAACAAGGATGGCCTCAGAAAATAGACCATATTCCAGAAGCAGTTCGAAGCTATTGGAACTTCAGAGAAACCATGACGGTCCAGGATGGGGTTGTCTACAAAGGAGGGCAAGTGGTAGTACCAGTGGAGGTGAGACCCGATATTGTGGTGAGGCTGCACTCCAGTCATCAGGGAATTCAGTCTACCTTAAGGCGAGCTCAAGATGTAGTGTACTGGCCAGGAATGAAGAAGGACATTGAGAAGGCGGTGAGAAGGTGTGCAGTTTGCGAGGAAAATGCCCCAGCACTACCGAAGGAGGAGTGCCGGGCTCATGAGATCATGGGAAGGCTGTGGGAAAAAGTGGGAAAGATTTTCTGATCATAGTGGACTACCTCACAGATTTTTTTGAGATAACCGAGTTGTTGGAGGTGACAGCCTCAGCGGTAGTCCAAGCATGCAAACAACAATTTGCCTGTCATGGCATACCAGTCTGGGTGCATACAGATGGAGGCTCACAGTTCACGGCCTGGGAATTTGCAAGATTTTCCAAGACCTGGGGGTTTCAACATACTCTGTCGTCCCCATACAACAGCCAGTCTAATGGCAAGGCTGAATCTGCCGTGGAGATTGCTAAACGGCTTATGAAGAGAAGCACAGACCCATACCTGGCTCTGCTGGAGTGGAGGAACACACCCACAATAGGTATGGGTTCCAGTCCTGCACAGAGATTGTTGTCAAGAAGAACAAGAGGGGCGGTTCCAATCGCGAGCAGTAAGTTGCACCCTGAAGTACAAACACACGTGTTAGAGAAGAAGGAGCAGAAGCAACACAAAATGCTGCAGTCAAGTGGAGGTGCAAAAAGAAGAGCACTACCACCGTTGGAGACAGGGAAGCCTATACTAGCGCAGGATATGCGTGCTTTCAAGACGCAGTGAAAGCGGGGGACATGTGTTGGTCAATTGTCAGACCGGTCATACATTGTTGACATAGAAGGCCAGCTGGTCCGTAGAAACCGACGATTCCTTAAACAGTCAGAAAACCCACCGGGGGAGGGAGAGTTGGTCGACAAGGATGAAGCCATAGATGGTGAAGTGATGAGAGAGATGGGGGAGGGCCAGACGGAGCAAACCCTAGACAAGACCACAGAGCAATTAGGTGTCGATAGCTCCCTGAACACAGAGGAAGATACAGTTGAGCCAAGTACCAATGCTGAGCAGCCTGGAGACCTAAAGCGTTCACCAGTTCTGGGAATGGTGCAAACCCTGGGCAAGTGTTAAGGGCAGACGGAGAAGGCAGCTCTGTCTACAAGACCTGAAGTGGAAGAGCCTCCAGAGTCCCCGCCAAGTATCGAGATTATGTTAAGATCTGAACAAACTGTGTTGTGTGTGTAGTAAATGTTGTTTAGGGGGGGATGTTGGGAGTGGGCACGAGGGGTCTCGTGTGTATTTGGAGGTGTGCAATATTTTGGCGTGCTCGAGGACATCTGTCTGCATCGGGTTTGTGGTTGGTCCTAGTACCATAACATATGGCTTGTCCCTGTCGCTGTGTCTGTCAGCTTCAAAATGATTATAGAACGACGGAAATGTAGATACATACGCAAAGAAATTGTAATTGGTTATGTACTTCGTAGCTGGCGATGATCTGGCAAATATATATATGATATCGCAAGCGATACAGCTCTATATCCATGGATCAATCACCCTTGATTCTCAAATACAGACACAGAGCGCTACGAACAACGACTAGCATGTTTAGGATGCCAAATGTAACGTGACTATACTGGCACACCGTAGGGCATCGCATAAACGTAATTGAGGAGCGAACATGACGCATGCGGTGCAAAACAGTTAGCTATGGTTGCCATGAGTGAGTCTGGTTCAGGGCAAGCGTTTTCCCGCAGTGCCATCGCCCGTAGGTCATGTTCGAACGTCCATTATGCCTTACGTAAATCATTGAGAGAATTAAAGTTGGAAACATTCAGTACCTCAACTGCTAAAATGGACTCAGGAACCTTGAGATGTAGGGAAAAGAGTGTTCTACGGTATCACACACCTGCCTTGGTGATCTGGCTAACATAATCCGAAGCGGCTTTTACCACAACTATCACAGATCCTGAGAAAAATGTACAAACGTCTTGATAAAACCCTAATTTTTATCAAATTTCTACAGGTGTCTATGGACGTGTTGTTTTAGGGCCATGGAACCTACAGATTGACCCTAGATTTTTTTGTTTCACCAGTAAAGTATAGTGTATGATGTCCTTCACTAAAATCTAGCCCGGCTTTTTCGTTTCTGTCTTTTCCTGATTTAGGTTGAACAGAAAAGCATTTTATTCCATACATTTCAATGGACGCGTGCGCGGAAAGTTAACGGACGTTTGCGTCAGGAATACGTAATGAGCGTCCGAAATTTCTGGCAATGCGATTATGAATTTTAGACACACACGCAGGACACATATCCTGGACGACTCGCATCCCGCGACACCATGGACAAACATTAGACATGCCCCCTGGACAAAAATACTTCACCGGTATTGACTGACATAGACAGCACCATCGTTCAGTAACGCACTCTATATTATCTGGCCATTCCATCCCAGGCCCGTAGCCAGGGGGGGTTCGGGGGGTTCGAACGAACCCCCCCTCAGGGGGAAAAGGTCCAATTATGTGGAAGTACGGTAAAGGTCCCGGCCACTCTATAAGGCGATTAGGCGATTCCTGGGCGGCTAGGCCAATCCAGTCCTGGTCTTTCCCGCATTTAATAATATGGTCTTGATTCATGTTTAGTTCTAGTTAAAATTAATTATTAATTTACACTGTAATTTTAATTCATACTCAATACTCGCGCGCGTGCGCCGATCGAAAATGCCGGGTAGCTCCCAGCAAAAAAAAAAAAGAGAGGCTAGCTCTGTCATGCACTATACATGTACACTTGTGCATGCATTGCAGTGTGTATAATATACTAGCTAGCCTATATGGGTTTCATGCATGTATTAATATGACTAAGCATTGGATCAGAAGTATTGTCGGTGTCTCACAGAGGGGCTAAATGTCGACCGAAAAGGATTATGAATATAGTTATGCATGAGCGCTTACATGTACATTGGCAATTATATTTACTAAATTACAATGAAGAGTTATAAGGCGGTATGAGTGTACTGGTACATGTGTCTGCAAATTCAGTTGCAAAATCAAAAGCTTCCGCGCTTCGCGAGGGAGGGGCACATCCCCCTCCCGCACCCACCCCCTTTTGGTGATCCACGCCCACTTTAGGTTCACATTTATTATTTTCGAACCCCCCTTTTTCCCGACCTGGCTACGGGCCTGCATCCTCTCAGCTGGTATAAGAACCCGCCTCGCATAGCTAGAGCCTAGACTGCTTTTGAGCGTCCCGACCTCTCGGAGGTCATTCTAGCCGATGAAGTCTTATATGCCGTGTCGCTAAGTCTCCTTCCAGATAAACAGAGTCCTGTTCTAATTAAAGGCAACTAATGACATCCCATAACGTGGTGTCTATACGTACGTGCTGTGTCATAGATACTATAGAAGAGGGATTGGAAGCACGGTTAATTATCGCTAATTATCACCTACACTCCGTGATCTGCTCTGTTTTGTGGTTCAAGCCTTATCATCGACCTACGCGCGCGCGCGTTTTATCTGTCTAAACGCTATGACTTCCAATGAAATCCTGAAAAATGCCATTGAAAATGTTTTAATTGATGGGCGACATTTGCTGAATGGACTCTCTAAATCCAAAAGGAACTCACAATGAGATGAGCGAATAGTTGGTTTATCTAATGTGCCCAAGTCCTCGAAAGCAAGAAGCATACCTATACAATTGGGGAACAGAGGAAAAGGTCAATATTACAGAGAGCACACCATACAATTACCATGCTTACCCTGATTACCATAAAACTTTCCATTTCTGTGTGCAACAAGACCAGTGTATTTCACATCAGGATGACCTCGACAGATCCTGGCTTGTTCAAGTATGCTGATCAAAGACAGTACATCACTCACACTCTGGAGTGGACAAGGTATGAATTGTAGAACCTTACAAGAGGCATAGTTTAGCAGGTTGCAACCGAAATATACACTCCAGTTAAAACTGGCTTGAATGTGAATAGTGAATTGCACCCGGCCTGTGTTCGATGTTTGATAATATGAAGCTTTACAGATGATGATTACGTTAGTATCAGACACTGGAGTGATGTCAACCCAACTTCTGGGAAGAGCAGGTAACAAATCTTGTTTGAACCATCGTAGCTTGGTCTGTATGGAAACTTTGTCCAACGGAATCGACACAGGAAATGGAACGCACACTTTATGTAAGGAGATGGACACTAAGAGGGAATAATCTTTGCCAGACTCAGGCTTCTTCTTCCACCAATGCTTTCTCCTACCCATACCTGTATGTATTTGAATGAAATAGATAAACACTCTTACTACTACAATCTACCTCCCTTCTCGAGGTCAGCGTGCAAACATGGCCTATTTTGTGTTCATTCACGCATACCGGTATAGAAATATTTCCGGCTATACCGGTATGCGTGAATGAACACAAAATAGGCCATGTTTGCGATAGCGTTACTTGAAAACCAACCATTCTTTTCGGAAAAAGAAAAAAGTCCCTCCTGGAGCATTCACTGCTCTCTCAGGATTCATAACAAGCATTATAAAAGGACTTACGATTGCTTGAATAAAGGTACACACACGAAGCATATCATTTCTTGCACTTTCGAACTATACGATCGTGTAACTCATGATCCGATGACGACTAAACAAAAGTAAAAAAAAACCCTCCTTGCAAATTCACCTCTCTAAACAGATAAAGCATCATAAACCTTCGGGAGACTACCGGTTCGTAAATAAAGGTACAAAACCCTGCGTGAGCTGTGACACGTTGTAATAACTATGCAGCGCTATAAATCAACGGCGTTTTTTTGGTCAAATACCTTCAAAACCCTTACCTTCCAAAAAAACGACTAATGCAAACTGGTAGAACAACGTTCAGAACACTTTCTTTAGATTTAGCCACTTTAAAGGTGTGACTCTCGCGATCACGGAGTGCGCGCAAAGTCTCTATGGCTCACGTGATGCGCTTCCAATCCCTCTTCTATAGTATCTATGGCTGTGTGTACGCGTGCAAAACGTCATCCGTGTAATTTTTACCCCCGCGCGTCGAAAAATTTGTGCTTGTGTGCGTAGTTTTGGGCACGAATCACATCCCATACATTTTATTACAGTAAACAACGTACAGGCCCCAGTTATAAAGTCGCACATGTGGTCTGTGTACTGGTTACAATTATTCTCGTTGACGCGATAATTAATTGCACACATGAGTAAATAAATAATAAATTATTATCATCTGCGGCTGGACTAGATCCTTTGCTCCTGCTCCTGCTCCTTAGTCTCGTACCCAGACCCACCATGACGTAAGCGTTTATCGCTTACAGTATAAACACTAGTGTTTATACTGTAAGCGATAAACGCTTACGTCATGGTGGGTCTGGGTACGAGACTACCTGCTCCTGGTTTTAGCATAGATTATAGAGGGGGGATTGGAAGCAATCACGCAATACATTGAGAGCGCGCGGGCTATGCGAGGTAGTGGTATTCACACCTCAAAAGGTGTCGCAAGGGGTGGATTTTTTTGACTCGTGCACAAAGATATCGCTACAGCTTTGCGAAGGTAACTGCCAAATTTATGCTAGAACTATCAATCGATTCCCCGATGAACAGCGATTATGTTTTTATTTTTATTTTCCCCCCTAGAAAGAATTTTTTTTTTTTTTCGGTTGTTTTAATCCTAAACTTACCATGATTTTTTTTAATGGGGTAACAACTTGGTAGTTAAAGATTCTTTGGCCATGTACGCAAAACGAAAATTCGTTTTGCGATGTGACGAGTGCACGACGCTGGTTAATTCGTTATCAACTAGCGATCTAGTGGTAGTTTCATGAGATTAGACACCATGCCTTTATGGGGGAGTTTCATCGTAGCGCTCGTACCGTAGGCTTTGTTTGTATTTTGTATGAGTAGTACTAAAGTTGTAGAGTGCTTCTGTGTGGTTTTTTTCTTCACATCGTGCTTATAACATGAGTTGCGAATTTTTCAAGACACGGGTGTACATGTAAGGAAATTAAAAATTAAAATTGAACGGCACTAATTAAAGTAAGATCTACACAGAGTGAGGATGTCTTGTTTCACTGGTCATTGATAGCAGCCACATGGGATGATGAACTGGCTGCAAAGTTGATGAACATGATTGTTGATCTATGGATCACTATACGGGGTTTTTCTCTGGCAAGTGCATGGATAGAAGAATACAAAGGAGCTACCAAAAAGACTCTTCAAAAATCTAAACCGCTTAGACAGTTAATTTTTCCCCACAGGTTTTTTTTTTGTGTTAATATTAATGTATTTGTTTAGTTTGTTCTTGTGTTGCCTATCTAGATTCATTATGATTTGTTTAAAATAATACATAAAACAATTTTAAAGTCATGTTCAGCTCTATATATCTTTGAGCTGTATACATGTATGGAACTAGCACTGACATGGTTTCTGTGGTTTTACTCGCATTGCCCGTGTGATACGGTGTTAATTGCTAGTGCTTCCAATCCCCCCCTCTATAATCTATGGTTTTAGGTAGCAACTCCTGCTCCTGCTCCAGCTCCTGGTTTTAGGTAGCAACTCCTGCTCCTGCTCCTAGGTAGCAACTCCTGCTCCTGCTCCTAGGTAGCAACTCCTGCTCCTGCTCCAGCTCCTGGTTTTAGGTAGCGACTCCTGCTCCTGCTCCTGGTTTTAGGTAGCAACTCCTGCTCCTGCTCCTGGTTTTAGCTACACCCAACAACTCTCATGCATACAGGTTACCGTTGTGTACGATACATTTACAAAAGTGTACAACCTGACTTCACCTATTGAAAAAAAGATAGCGAAGTCTGTTGCTCGTGGCAACAGAAAGGCTGTTCTTCGATGAAGGAGTATCGGACATGTTTTCCGCCATGTGCGCGTGGGTGTTGTTTGCTAATTTACAAGCCAATTTAGCCCATTTCGATGCATTCCTCATTACGTGTCGCAGCGTGACGTAGAACGCAATAATTGCTCATTAGAGCAAGTCCTACGTGTATATGCGAGGGTGTGGCTACGCCAGACTAGTGTAGTAAATAAATAACACTAACTGCGAATAAATAAAGCTGCGCTATTCAACCCCTCTAATGTTAGTCAGACTGCTACTGCATGTTCCCACGAGCCCTCAAAGAAACGAGCATGTGAGCGTCGGATCGTAGAGCCTCGATCATTCACCCCATGGCATACTGTAAGCAAAATACAGCTCAACAGGTTAACCATGGCTTGTTACCTTCTGTCGCTCATAGCAACCTGTTGCATACGGCGCATAGCAACCTGTTGCCCTCATTGCATACGTGAGCATAGAAGTTGAATCCCTCCTTACTTTGACTTCCATATATGGATCTACAGGTCAATCAATGTGTGTACAACTGGTAAATGACACATGGTACAAACATCTGATATGCTTGGAACAGGCCAGGTATCCTATATGTGGCACGAAGTGGTTCAAATAATATTACAACAAGTAAATAAAAACATTCTCTAACGAGAAAGTTGTTGGTATATAGGATTGACCAATGGTGGTGTAAAAAGCATGGAAACAAGAGTGACAGAAATTTGACTGGAAAATTGAAATAGGCCTATATTTAGCCCATCACTCAGGCATGCACTGTTATAACGTTAGTGTGCTAAATATAGGCCTATTTCAATTTTCCAGTCAAATTTCTGTCACTCTTGTTTCCATGCTTTTTACACCACCATTGGTCAATCCTATATACCAACAACTTTCTCGTTAGAGAACGTTTTTATTTACTTGTTTCATTAGTTTTTTTCCTCTGGCGTCTTTATAAGTGGTCACAAATTGATTTTAATTTTCGAAGGGAGGGAGGGAGGGTTTAAAATTGTAATAATAGAAATTATATGTATAGGAGTTCTTAATGTTATTTACTGTTCGGCCTTGTCCTCTATGTCTCCCCCAGCCTCTTCTATGGCCGCGGCGGCCTGGTTCTGGCCATGGGAGCCATGTGGGTGGTGGTGGCAGCGGCCAGGGGAGCAGCAGGCTAAGTGGTGGTGGGGCACTGGTGTCAATACTGCTGGTGCCGGTGGTGGGGCTGGTGGTGGTAGCGGCGGTGCTCCTGCTTCTGCTGGTGGTGGCGGGGGCAGCTCTGCTGCTGCTTCTGCTGGTGGTGGTGGGGGCAGTGCTGCTGCTGCTGGTGGCGGCGGGGGCAGCTCTGCTGCTGCTTCTGCTGGTGGTGGTGGGGCAGTGCTGCTGCTGCTGCTGCTGGTGGCGGGGCGATACTGCTGATTGTAGTCAATAGTTTGTCATTGTGTCAAATAGCCTTTTTACATCAGATAAAGAAGCCTTTTTGTGCATCAGATTAAGGATGACACCCCAATATTCAATAGACAGGTCACAAAGGACTGTACACAACAGTTGGGTCACCATGCATGCTTTACATGTGAAGTGAATGGCAGATCCCTTACATGCGTGCTGTACACATGTTGCATGCACATCTTCCTATAGCTTTTTAATGCTAGTGCAATACAACATGCCATGACATACCTATGCCTTTGGGTGGTAGTGGTAGTTCGGTGACCCATGCGTCCTCTCGGCAGCACGTTTAGCCAATCGGACAGCGGGGTCATTCCAATGCCGATTCCTTTCAGATGCATCAATGGCAGCTGAATTGTCCTCGTATTTCTGCCCTTTAGCAGCGCGGTTCTCCTCGAGGTCCTCTTGATATCGCTGCCTTTTAGCAGATTGCTTAGATTCAATATCTGCGTTGTAGCTGCATGTCGCGTACAGAGGCCTTCTTCGTTTCGGGATCGGCCTTGTAGCTGTCGCGTACAGAGGCCTCCTTCTTTTCGGGATCAACCTTGTAGCTGCCGCGTACAGAGGCCTTCTTCTTTTCGGGATCGGCCTTGTAGCTGTCGCGTATACAGAGGCCTTCTTCTTTGTTTCGGGATCGGCCTTGTAGCGCGCTCGGGCTTTAGCCTTGTTTTCTTGTGATTAAATATCGTCTTGCTTTTGAAGGTATTCCGCTCGTTGCTTAGATCTCTTCTTTTGATTACGTGAAGGCATTTAACTTCACTAGCCTGCATAGGTACACCAAATAAATTTCGTGCAGGTTGGAGTGCATGCAAGCTGTACAAATAACTTCATTAAACAATAATAAACCAAATAACTTCTGCAATAACTTCATACCAATTCTTATATAGAACTTGCTACCGCATGAGATACTTCTCTTTCTAGGTGTCTATATGACCTTAAAGGATAACGTGCAGGTGAATTCCGAAGATATTGGTGCTATTGCCGTTCTTCAAAACCGTTTGTAGCTCGTGTTATACCTTCCTAAAGAAGAAGAAGAAGAAGAAGAAGAGAAGAAGAAGAAGAATACTAAGAAGAAGAAGAAGAAGAACTAAGCCTACTAGAAGAGAAGACTAAGAAGCCTCCTCCCCTCCTCCTCCTCCGCCCTCATCCTCCTCCTCCCTCCTCCCTCCTCCTCCTCCTACCTCCTCCTCCCCTCCTCCTCCTCCTCCTCTCCTCCTCCTCCTCCTCCTCCTCCTCCTCCTCCCCTCCTCCGCCTCCTCCTCCGCCTCCTCCTCCTCCTCCGCCCTCCTCCGCTCCTCCTCCCTCCTCCTCCTCCTCCTCCTCCTCCTCCTCTCCTCCTCCTCCTCCTCTCCCTCCTCCTCCCCTCCTCCTCCTCCGCCTCCTCCGCCGCCTCCTCCCCGCCTCCTCCTCCCCTCCCCTCCGCCTCCTCCTCCTCCACCTCCTCCTCCTCCCCGCCTCCCCCCTCCTCCCCTCCTCCGCCCGCCTCCTCCCCGCCTCCGCCTCCGCCTCCCCTCCTCCTCCGCCGCCACTCCGCCTCCCTCCTCCTCCTCTCCTCCTCTCCCCCTCCCTCCTCCTCCGCCTCCTCTTCTTCTGCTCTCTCTTGAGGAGGAGAGGAAGGGAGGAGGAAGAGGAAGAGGAGGAGGAAGAGGAAGAAGAAGAAGTATGTAATCCGAAAAATTGAAATGATTGCGTAATGCCTATAGCAACGCCCTTGACAACCTGGAGAGCTGAAAACGTGAGCTGGTACTAAAGACAGGATGGCTACAAGCGCCATTTAAAAGCAGATTACAAAAGAAGCTACAGTTTCCTCTTTTTGATGCAAGTCATTAGGGCCAGCAATTCTTGCCACGGCAAGTTATGGCTGTTGAAAGCGCGGGTAACCCTCGACGTACCTTTCCTGTGTTTTCCACGTTCCCAACCGATAGAAAGTTTGAATTCAAGCTAGAAATTAAAGGTAACAGAAGGTACTAACTAGTTCTTGTATGTTCTTGTAGCCACGATTTTTTTTACCAGCGATACTTACTGTTGGAGTTTATTCTGAATTGCGGTATTATTATTTCATTCTTTTAGGAGGAGGCGCCACATTTTGTAGAGCTGCAATCAGTAAGTGCTCCTTAACAATGAGCAACAAATGTTTCACAGGATCTGTTACCGAATGGTACATCCTTTGCAAGATGCATGAATGGATTGGCTTCTTTCTCACCCCATGAGACCGAATCCAATATGTGTTTGCCATGCGAATACGCTCTTTGAGCATATTAGTGATGTTAAAGTGGCACAGAATGACCCTCTCATTCTTGTATGACGCTACAACTAACCCAACACTTTCTTTCATCTGAGAATCTTGCAGCAGTCATGGTTGCAGTCTTTGTGAATTTGGCAGCACAACTGATGTAGATTGTAGTAATGACGTACATATACAACATTATATTCATACACATGTAAATTACATATAGTGGTGCATTATGCACAAATAGAATGCAATTTAAATTGCAATTCATTAAAATGATTGTTTGCTTTATTTGATTAATTTCACATATTTGTGATAAAACGTATGCACAATTGCACTGTAGCACAAGAGCCCTATTTCTAGTCAAAGCTTCATCCTTTCTTACCCCTTTAGCTGGTTTCATTTATATATTCATTTTTGCTAACAAGTTTTGGCCTCTTTTGTGTATGAGGTTCATGGAGCCACAAGCATGTAATTCTAAATGCTTAGCATTGTGGAATAAATATTATTTGCGCTGAACATTTCAACGGCAGGATTCAGTTATCGAAGAAGCACATCCCACAGTAGATACATTTAGTGTTGCTCTTTGGTCCAGTTTGAAAAGCATCTGTTCATTATTGCATTTAAAAAGCGGGAAACTCAACTCCTCATGACTCGAACACCTGTCAGCACAAAACTACAGATTTCAGAAGGAACCAATCCATAAAGTGATCATCACTCAAACCTTCAACTCTGTCCTCTGCTTTACTAAACCCGCAGCTTAGTCTATCCAGCTGCTTTTATAAAATCACGTAACGACAAAACAAGACAATATACTATACTGTATATACTAGCTTATGATAAACAACAATGCACAAATGTGCTTATCATATGTGGTACTGCGCAATGACAATGTCATTATTGCAATACTATTGCCAGTCGTTAGTGATAGTGATAAAGTGCTCAAGTACATTTTAGCTCATCCATAGCTTATAATAAACACAATGCACAAATGTGTTTATCATGAGATGGGTACTGCAAAATGACAAAGTAATTACTGCAATACTATTGCCAGTCGATAGTGATAGTGATAAAATGCTTAAGAGGCAGTGGTAAAGAAAACAGATTCTACTAATTTGCAAGTGCATATAACATTGTGCATACATAATGTTTTAATGAAAAAAACATTAACTTCTCTTGGCTTGTACATCAACTTTAAAAACGTGTGAGGTGGTTGGGAAGGAAGATTTATCAGCTTTCCCATGTGAGATCACTAAGCGGCTTCATACCCCCCACCTTGAAATCTTAGGTGCCCCAATAGGTGGTGAGATTTTCTGCAACAACGTTGTGGCCCCAAAACAGTCCAATGCATCCTTCCTTCTCCACCAATTACAGGGGTTGGAATACCCACAGGTGGCACTAGCATTGTTACGAAAGTGTGCAGCATTTTGCAAGATGAGCCACATTTCACATGTAACACCCCCAACTCTAATAAAGCCATCACTATCTCTATTTGATGATAGCATCCATCACTGTTTTACAAAGTTGTGGTTGGAAGCAAGCCGGCCTAAGTCTTAGCAGAGGAGGTCTTGGCTTAAGATCAGTAGCTGTTCACTCCACTGCTGCATACCTAGGCTCATCTTCCCCAGATTTGGTGTCCAGCCATTATATCATAGATGCTATTAACCTCTTCAATCTCCAGGTTTTTGCAGAGGATACATTATCCATTCCTTTACCAATGAAGTCTCATCTTCAGCATGAACTATCACAACGAATTGAGAATTGCCAATTCAGTGCACTATATAATGACACTAGCAGCCTGGCAGATCGCGCTCGTATACTCTCCATTTCGTCTGTACATGCCTCCTCGTGGCTACAGGCAGTCCCCTCCCCTAGGTTAGGGTTCGTCTGGCTCCCAATGAAATGCAGTGGAGTATCAAATGGTGGCTTGGTTTGCCTCTAACACTGAAAGGAAAGGTATGTGCTTACTGTCCTGACAAAGCACTGGATGCGCACCACGCAGTTACCTGCAAATTTGGGGGAGATGTAGTGGCTCGCTATAAGACTCTACGTAACGTTATTATTGAATTTTGCAAAGGAATTCTTCTAAACCCAAAACTGGAAGCTGGTGCTGGTTTGGGTCATGAAAGGAGGCTTACAAGACCTTCCGATATCTCATTCCAAGCTGGTCCACTAGTTATAAGCCTGTAGCCATCGATGTGTCCATCACTTCTCCGCTTAAATCAAGCATTTTGTCTGAAGCTGGAGTGGTTGCAGGTGCAGCAGCTAGACAAACAGAGGAGAGAAAACACACAAGTAATGATCCCATCTGCTCCAAACTGGGTTGGAAGTGTGTTCCACTAGTGGTGGAGACATGTGGTGCATGGGGAAGAATAGCAGGCCAGTTTTTTGCACAACCAGCAGTACGACTTGCGGCACGAGGAAATTCCACAAAGGCTACCATGCTGAATTCCATCTATGGCAGATTGAGTCTCTCAAGCCAACGCCCGTGCTTTCCTCGCAAGGTCACACAACGCCAAAACAATGGACCTGCTTGAGGATTAGGGGGTTGTTTTGTGCATGGTCATTTGTAATAATATATATTTGTATATGAAACTACTATTTAAAAAATAAATAAAAGGTTGCAATCTTTATAGTCACTTTAAAAACAGTGTTTGAATCATATTTATAAAATCAGAAAATTACTCGGAAGTATATACTTGCACAGACCTTTGAGTGAATGTCCATATAGGCATTGGTTTTTCTACATGCAGGACACTAGAGTTGTGCAAATGCAATTGTGATGTCTAACAAAATACAAGGGACTTGTACATTTATTTCTATTTAAAAAGTGGTATGGTTGTGCATGTTACACTGAACCTGCAAAACCCAAATACTGTGCAGATTCAATCATCAGGGCCCGAGGTGTGATCAAAATTGCAAGAGTTTGTGCAACCTGATTATTCAAGAATTGAAACGTTAATATGGAATGATATACATACACAGTATGTATATTATGTACAGTATGTACGCTATGTACAGGCTCATGCAATGAAATCAGAGCCTTAAGGTTAAATTATCACTTTAGTTCCAATATTTCTCTTTGCACCAAGAATTTGTTTGCACATGGTGTAAGAATGACATCTTTACGTTATTGATTTCAGGACACTCCAGGATTCTCCACTGCCCCAAAGCTGGACAAACTGGGCATGCGAGGGTCAAACACCTGTGAAATGGTGTTTGATAACTGTCGTGTACCAGGTGGGTGGGGCATGGATCGTAACTTTGTAGTCAGACAATTTATGCAATCAGATGGTTACATTGTACACATCCCAAGGAAGGTGTTGTTAAGTGAGAACAAAAACATTGGGGGCTGTTTCTATTATTATTATTATTATTATTTCACCTCTGTTTTTTTTTTAATTTTACTAGGAGATGGTGGTAGAGGAGATGATGGTAATAAAATGGTGATGGGGATGAGGAGATGATGGTAATGAGATGGTGATGGTGATGAGGAGATGGTGATGAGGAGATGGTGATGAGGAGATGGTGATGAGGAGATGGTGATGAGGAGATGGTGATGAGGAGATGGTGATGAGGAGATGGTGATGAGGAGATGGTGATGAGGAGATGGTGATGAGGAGATGGTGATGAGGAGATGGTGATGAGGAGATGGTGATGAGGAGATGGTGATGAGGAGATGGTGATGAGGAGATGGTGATGAGGAGTGGTGATGAGGAGATGGTGATGAGGAGATGGTGATGAGGAGATGGTGATGAGGAGATGGTGATGAGGAGATGGTGATGAGGAGATGGTTGAGGAGATGGTGATGAGGAGATGGTGATGAGGAGATGGTGATGAGGAGATGGTGATGAGGAGATGGTGAGGAGGAGATGGTGATGAGGAGATGGTGATGAGGAGATGGTGATGAGGAGATGGTGATGAGGAGATGGTGATGAGGAGATGGTGATGAGGAGATGGTGATGAGATCTGGTGCTGACGGCGCTGGTGCTGAGGAGCATGGTGATGACGCTGCCATGGATATTGAGCCAGTAGGAGGCTACCTACGCACCACACATATGGCACATGCCTGCTGTTACATCACCCAACTCAGGGGCGGATACAGGATTACGGGGGCGGGGGGGGGGGGCCGCGGGGGGGGGGTGGTCTCCCTTGCAATGAGTGGAGTATTACCCCCTAAGTCTGCCTCTGAAGCGCGGAAGCTTTTGACTACATGCATGCGCAGCGCCTAAATGATGCAAACGAAGCTCGTATCGCACTAATTTAACGTTGCATAATAAATGAGCCATACTTAGGAGGGGGGGGGGGGGGGGGCTTATACCCCCTTACCTCCCTGAATCCGTCTCTGCAACTCAACACTGCTTTCCTTTCATTTGCATGGGGCCTGCAGTGGAGAATGTGATAGGAGAGGTGAACAGGGTGTGTACGTCCTCATGAGTGGGTTGGACTTTGAGATGGGCAGCGGGTCCCGTGGGCATCATGCAGGCCTGTGTGGATGTGGCCTTTACTTACGTGCACGAGAGGAAGCAGTTTGACCAGACGATTGGTACATTCCAAGTGAGTCCCCCTGCCACATGCCTGTACGTGACCAAAAACATTTCACAACAGAAAATTGGTCTGGCCAGATCGATTTTGCCTAGGATCAATTTTACTAGGACAGTGTATTGTGAATGTGTGCACATGTATGAGTGCACGTGTATGTTTGTGCGCATGTTTTATCATGTATTGGTATGTGCATATGTGTACATGCATGTATAGTTGTGTGCAGTATGCGCGCATACATATACATGTATGTGTTTATGCATGTTACTCCACACCTTTCTGTGCCCCAATGGTATGTGTTTGTAGCATTGTAATAACTACAATACTGTGGTCTACAAAGATAAACCAATTCTAACTTATTTGTGATAAAGAACTGTGTGGTGCACATTTCAAAATTGCATGAAGAGGCAGGCAAGGAATGGAGTGTTTAATGGATATGCTGGCTCATGTGTACACTGCATTGTCCGTGAGCATATGAAAGTTACTCTCTTACCGGTGTGTGTCAATAACCTACAGAAGAATAATACGGAAGTCACACACATAATGACATTATCCTCAAAGCAGGGTGTGGCTTCCAAATAATGTTTGATGCAATTTTGAAATGTGCACCACATCTACATGTAACACTTTATCAAGAATAAGTTATGAAAATAAAATTAAACAAGTTTTGAAGATTATGTATGATGTCCTGCTGTTCAGGGACCACCTGCTTTTGAATGACAGGTGAAAACACTTTTATTTACAGCTCATTCAAGGCAAGATGGCTGACATGTACACGCGGTTGGTGCCTGCCGCTCCTATGTCTACAACGTTGCCAGGGCATGTGACAAGGGCCATGCCAATTCCATGGACTGTGCTGGAGCTATCCTTTATGCTGCAGAGAGTGGCACACTGGTTGCCCTTGACGCCATACAGTGCCTAGGTAACCCTTAAATACGTTTATGTCTGTAAGGAGGGAGGAGGGAGGAGTGAGTGAGGGAGTGAGTGGGTGGGTGGGTGAGTGAGGAGTGAGTGAATGGGTGGGTGGGTAAGTGAGTGGAGTGAGTGGAGTGAGTGAGTGAGTAAGTAGTGTGTGAGTCTGACCATGGGTTGCACTACCGCAGGTGGAAATGGCTACATCAACGATTATCCAACTGAACCAACTTGCTCAAGGTTCAAGGAGTCGCCTCCTTCATGTGAGAAAAGGGGGGCAGGGAACATTTCCACCCCATCTCCTCTGGGATTCTTGCTTGAGGAAAGAAGTCTCATTGCCTGTCATGTATAAATATGGGATCCAAAATAAATCTGGGTGGGGAAGGAAGGTATACAACTGGCATAATTGATGTGGATATTAACAATAGACTTATAAGTGCTAATAAGTTAATGTACTGTATCATCCAATGTTGTGCACAGCATCAGTACTGGTTAGATGACAACAATGGCTTGCTCTCATGATTACCATCACGTGCAAGGTCTATGTGTTACACAAAGTCCATCCACCCATAATTTATCCAACAGCAACTGTGCAGGTAATTATATTATACCCTACAATCAATAAGGTATTATCATGTCAGTGTCCTGCTAATACAATGTGCCCATCAAATGCTTACTTGAAGAGACTTTAAAGTATGTTATTCGTGACAACTCTGTTGAGTCCTGGCCTGGATTTTAAAATATGTTACCTTCCTCCGAGTATGGTCCCTGTATAGAAACATTGGCAAAAAGGTGGCACTCTGGACTAATGATCTCAATAATGTAGTGCATCAGCATTCAATAGCTGGGCATGCAGTGGATGTCAACTCAGAACAAAAGAAACTAGCGGCAGCTTTAACCTATGCCCAGGAAGGTTTGTTCTCAAAAGTATACCAGATTCTAACTTCTCATGGTAATGCTTCAAATCATTGTCAGTTCATTTCTTCAGACTTTAAAACTGCAGTTCTGTCGTCCAATCCTTAACTGCATGTGGGCCCTCTGGGCTTCGAGTTGAACATTTCCGAGATGTGTTGGAGGTCCCTTTGCCTACCCCTATTGGAAGTCCCTTTGCCTACCCCTATTGGAGGTCCCTTTGCCTACCCCTATTGAAGGTCCCTTTGCCTACCCCTATTGGAGGTCCCTTTGCCTATCTCTATTGGAGGTCCCTTTGCCTATCCCTATTGGAGGTCCCTTTGCCTACCCCTATTGGAGGTCCTTTTGCCTACCCCTATTGGAGGTCCCTTTGCCTATCTCTATTGGAGGTCCCTTTGCCTATCCCTATTGGAGGTCCCTTTGCCTACCCTTATTGGAGGTCCCTTTGCCTATCTCTATTGGAGGTCCCTTTGCCTATCCCTATTGGAGGTCCTTTTGCCCTACCCCTATTGGAGGTCCCTAGCTATTGAAGGTCCCTAGCTATTGAAGGTCCCTAACTATTGAAGGTCCCTAGCTATTGAAGGTCCCTAGCTATTGAAGGTCCCTAGCTATTGAAGGTCCCTAGCTATTGAAGGTCCCTAGCTATTGGAGGTCCCTTTGCCTGTTCCTATTGCAAGCTTGCTTTAACATTGTACGCGCTGGAAAAACACCAAATGCTATAGCTCCATTCTCGGCTGGTGAGAATCTGACAGCTTTACTTAAGCCAAACGGTACCAGATGGGGATGTGCGTGGGTGAGTTTTTAAGGTGATTGGCAACTAAGTGTACATGTCAACTGACCAAGAAGAAATCAGTAGATTTGTTCAGTCTATTTCAATTTGGAGTAGCTTGTTCTAGAAGTACAAGCTAGAAAAGATCGTATATGCATCATCTCAGGCAGAAACAGCATTTGAAAGGTGATGACTTTACCAGTTTGGAAGTAGATATGAGCAATCGGTATGTCCTGCAACAGTGCGCCCTCCGCTTCCCATCCTGGGCTACCTGGTGCTAGCACCCAATGGGATCAGCTACTACAGTCCTAATGGAGTCCAGCAAGGTGACCCACTGGGGCCTGTGTTGTTTGCCATGGTTTTACATGCCATTACAGAGCAGATGACCCTGCTTGTGCATAACGATACTTGAATGATGGAGCTCTTACTGGTACCCAAACTGCACTTAAGAGAGTTGTATATATCCTCCAGGCTGATAATAGCTCTAATGGCCTTTTCATTAATGTTTCCAAGTGTGAGGTGTTTAAGTTGTAATGATCTGAACATGTTCCATTCTGGGACATAGCATGCTCTTCTTCCCTTCCCCAATTGTAAGACCATTGGTTGGGTGCCCCTATTCGGAATCCTGATTATTGTACATATTTCAAAATGTCAAGGTGCTTAACACAGTTGCTATCCCTCTTGCCCAGGTTGTGTGACACATACAAATTGGTGTTTCAATCCTTAGGCTATATGCTGGTTTTGGCAAGCTGGCTCATCTAGCCTGCACTACTCCATGATATGCGCCATCCACAAAGATTATGCAGCTATTTGATCAAGACCTTTTGCACTGTTTTGAACAATCAGTAAGATGGCTTGTAAATTACCTCATGTGCTGCTAATCAAGTACAACTAAGTGAACAACATGGAGGGTTAAGTTTGCGCTCCACTGTAAGCACGTGGAATATATTACATCTGTAACACCATCCATGTCTTCCATTTCAGTACTTATGGAGAGCCGTATCAGACCACCTCAGTATTCAATTCAGTTCAATTGCTACTCGTACCATCACTCAATAGCTAATCATACCAATTGGTCAATCAAGTCTCCAGCATTTTGTATCATCCAAAATTGAATAGCAACGACTTCACTTGCTTGTTCACCGATGCTTCAGTGGTTTCAAAGGCTAGGCTCAATGCTATATCGTCAGCTCCTCGTGCCCATGCTTGGCTCAAGGCCCAATGTTAGGGTTAGATGTAAAGCCAAATGAAGCACAAGTTTTAAATTTCTTGTTGCTCACAGCCCCACCCACTAAACACCTCAGCAAACTACATGTAGAGCATTACAGGCTAAACTATATTGTTTTAAAGTTGGCCCCCTAGCCACAATCTTTTTCTATTTAAAGACCTAAGCAGGCCCTGCGACAGAATTCATCATATTTGATTGTGGTTGGTTACATTTCCTCCTGACTTACAGGTCAGTGATGTAAAGGTTGTGCTAGCAGAGTAGCCCTCTGAAGTGAAAAGAAGACCAAGCCACCATTATATATAAGCATAATTGCTTTCTCTGGTTATTGTCGATCGTACACAATACAATGATATAACTTAAACCTAAAGCTAGGTTCATTGAGAATGACATTAGACTATTCCCCTAACCTGTATCCCCAAAAACACTGGGCTCTAAATAGGAGGGTTCAAATTTACAATGACAGTGGGAGCACTGCATGTTACAGTAGTCAACAACAGTACCTTGGAGAGTGACCACACCCACAAGAAGAACCTGTACAATGACAAAGATTTTAAATACATAACAGAAGCTCTCCATCAGATACAAAGTGTACTTGACATCTACATACCTTATTGTTCTTGATCACAAATTTGTGAAAGGGTATCACATTGTTCATCAAAGACTGTAGATCACAATCATAATTTGTCCATTTGCATATAAGTGTCCAGTATGAAATTCATCAAATCCACCCACTTGTGTATTTCATACACTGGTCTTGCCACCTGGCTGCACTTGTTCTTGTTTACACATGTCACAAATAATTGAATTATCATAAATTACAAACTGCTGGTTAAATATTTGAGATCAAGAACAGTAAGGGAGATTACAGCACATTATGAAGAAGATACAGTTTTGTATAATAATTTTAATCATGCATTCTGCCAAGTAATCACCTAAACATTGTATACGTTACACACTACTATGCAAGGGATACAAATTACAAGTGCACATGTTGCCAATTGCTCATACTATTAACTCATTCAAGAAAGAGACTTTTCAGGTGTTTAATAAAATATGTGCAAGTCATCTGTGCATTAGAAACCAGATATCATGATATACCTTCATGGGATCAGTGAGGCAACATAAAGAGGTCTTGGATGGTATTTATAGCTCAGCTATACTTAACCTGAGCTCTACTACACATCAAATGACACAGAGCAGGTTCTACATCAAATCCTATGACCTAATCAGTGTAAAACACATGTACATTTATACAGCAGTAATGATGGGGAGGGGGAGGGGCGGGGCAGGTGATCACTTGCAATCTCTCGTATATGCCATTTGATCAGTTCATCAAGATCTGGCTTTCGGCTCTCGTGCCCAACGCCTCCTCGGTATTGTTGCTAGTGATACCCTTGCCGAAGTGGCTCCAGGCAGCCACTGGGGTAAGGTGTGCATAAATTAAGTGATCGTGTCTCAACTATATTACAGTGCAGATGAATACAAGAAGTGCTCTTATAGGTATGTCTCTAGTGCCAGAAGTACACAGAGTGGTTAGGGTATGCAGATGTCAATAATTAGTGAACTCATTAAATGAATTGGTTTAGTTAGGCACAGGCAACGCTGCACACAGCTACACTGAGCATCTTTTGAACTACTTGTACATTTAGCACAGTTTGAGTATAAGCCAACAAGATAAATTAGGCATAAATCCTGGAAGTCATAACACAATCTATGCCCTCACTGTACCAACACCATCACACCCAAACCTACCAATCACCAAAAGAGTCTCAAACCTCCTAACAGTGACATCAGTAGTCACATGATGCAAACTGGCATACAATATGCCATAATTAGAACACATAACCTCAATTACATGTTGATCTATTTATGGGGGTGGTGGTGAAGTAGCCAAGTATATGAGTGGCTTGCATTTAGTGGTAGCCTAATGACACATGTCAAGACCTGTGGGTTGTGGGAAGTGGGGGAGAAGTACGAGGGGCAGGTCGCGTGTTCGCTTTCGATCGAGTGGGTTTGAAATCGTGTGACGTTAACATGTGTAATTAAGCCGTGAACGTGTGAATGAACTCACCAAAAATTCCCTCATTGAATCAGAGCTCGGTCATAAACCGCTTTTTAAAAATTAATCGTCAATTGTACGTAGTCAAGGGATCGATAAGGGACCTAGCGCATACATTATAAAGTTTCCAGTACGCGCAATAGAAATGTAACGCTTGCTTAAGCGTAGGGGTCCAGTGTGTACTTTGCTCTGGGAATGCCCTTTACCTTTCAGGGTGTTGTAATAATTGGGTTGGTTTTGTGTCACTAACATGCACAGCTGAAATATTCGCTCGCAAAGCCCAAGGTATCGTTGCTTCTACATAACCTATGCATCATGCATACACACATTGAGTCTAATTAGTGCAATGAGAACTGATACTGCTTTTCTGTGACGGTGCGTAGGGAATATCGATGTAGCAGTGCTGAAGCAGCAGGTGAAGAACCATGCATAATTGAACTTTGTATTGAGTGTGTCAGTGTATGTATATAAGGAGGAGTAACAAGGGAGTTCACACAACAAGTGATTATTTATTTGCAGTGTCTGCTACTTACAAGGTACATCACTTGTAAGCATGGGGGTGATGTTGTGGCATGACACAACACCCTTTGTGATGTTCTGGCTGAAACCTGCCACTGGGCCCATCTTGGTGTCAAGGTGGAAACTGGCAATGAACTCATGACCAACCATAGTCACACCACCTTGCTGACCTTCTGTTGATAAACTGGGCTACAGGCAAGACAGCAGCTGCCTTTGATATCTTTGTAACCCCTCTGCTTAACACACATACTCTGATGGAAGTGGGAGTGTCTGCAGGATCAGCTTCCCTAGCAACTGAAGGCAGAATCCACAGGGCCAATGATGCCCAATGTGGAGAACTTGGCTGGTTGTGTTGTAGCAGAGATATATGGTGCATGGGGAAATGAAGCTATTGAAGCCTTCTCTCATCTGGCATCTCGGCTTGCTACCCTTACATGCAGGCCCAAGTTGGCTGTATTTGCAGATATCTATGGCAGGCTCAACCTCCATCTAGTGAGGGCCAATGCCTCACCAGATTCATCTTGAATTTATAGGCTATATTTAGATTTGTATTTTGGTAATCCATTGTGCTTTGCACACATGGGTTTTAATCCCACTCTTGTCGCCAAATGTAGTATCCAGTCTATCGCTAGCACTGCACACGTACTTACTGGAGATGGTTCAGATAACAGCACAAAATATAATCGGCTTAATGCAAAATCAGAAAGTCAACAAGCACACACAATTCTATATATGCAACACCTAGACACAACCAGTTTGACAGGCAAATCCAGTTCTACACTCTAAACCAGTTCCTTAAACCAGTTAGGAACTGGTTTAGAACTGGTTTGACTACATGCACTGAACAATGCACACATGACTTGCACCACAATGGGCATGCATTATGAAATTTAAATATAAACAGATTAAATCATGTGCACAAGCCTGCCGGGGTAACCTTCTATGCCCCATAGGACATCCTTACCCCGAACTCCAATTAAAAACATTCTGTAGCCTGGCCCTCAATCACCAATGAACAGTGTTAAATACTTATTGTTATTTCAGAAGTTATTATCTATGAGAGTACAGAAGGTGGCATGTCCTATGGGAGTACAGAAGGTGGCATGCTCTATGAGAGTACAGAAGGTGGCATGTACTATGAGAGTACAGAAGGTGACATGCTCTATGAGAGTACAGAAGGTGGCATGTCCTATGAGAGTACAGAAGGTGACATGTCCATGAGAGTACAGAAGGTGACATGTTCTATGCGAGTACAGAAGGTGGCATGTCCTATGAGAGTACAGCATGTCCTATGAGATTGAATGTGTGCATTCAGGACTAACTGTGCACAACACAATAAACTAAAATGCTAACAGAACAAAATTCTTCTTAACAAGAAACTATGCATGAATGGGACAGGAAAGAATCAATCCACATGCGCAATGAGTGCTGCATTAAAATGCAACATGGAATAGTAGCATACATCTGAAGATCACAGTGTGTTTTGACTTCTCCATTTGCAATTAATTCATACATGCTTGAAATTATAGTCCTGTAGCCAGAGTTGTCTTTTGTTTGCTAAATGTATTTGGAAACAATAGAAACAGACAGAACATTATGGAAGTGGAAAATCTTCAGCAAATGCCTTTGCATCTAGCTGTTAGATGCATGGCTATTACTTGCTGAATAGAAGCTTGAAGCTTAACTTAAATTGCTATTATTCATTCTGTTGTAGTATTTGTTTTGTTCGCTTGTAATGTGATCGGATGGGCATAAATTTGTCCCAGTCCCATTTAGTCAACCGTGTCACTAAGACTAGAACTACGCCTATATACAGAATCTTAATTTATTAAATGACATATCCATTAGTGGGAAACTAGTTACCTAGTATTGCACACCCTTGTGGTGTGCAAATTTGTAATGAGTAAAACCTGACATTCATATGCAGCATAAATAACACATTGTCGTTCTGCAGTAGAATAGTGACACAAAATGGAAGGAATCTTACAGTGATTCAGTAGTCCAATATCAGGGATTGGGTAACAGTATTTGATTACTCAACAGATTATTAAAAACCAATCTATAGTGGATGTGCGTGCATGCTGCCATTAAAATTTGCATATGGCCTATCAGTTGACATCCAGAGGATGATTATGTTTTTGCTCACGATCATCACTGCAAAGTTTCCATAATTCCAGAGACAATCTGTATATTATCTCTGATAATTCAAAGTATGATTGGAAACTACCTCTACTTTCAGCAGTTTGAAGAGTCTATTATAATTAGCAAAATTAAACTTTTATAATCAACACTTACAGTACTTCAATCATTAAACATTATTCAAGCCACTGTAATGTAATACAATTCATGCTGCCATTTCAGACGGTCACTCAGGAACCTGTGAAGCATGTGATCCATATGCAGTATTTGTATTCATCATCATAGTGTCTCTCTTCATTTTCTTATTAGAGTGCACCTCATCATACACAGTGGCAGGATCAGCTTGTGAACTTGATGATTCTTTGGATCTTCTTGAAATGTAGCAGAGAACAGAAGCCACCAACACTCCCATAGAGAAGGACACCACAAAGGTGACAGAGACTGACACACCAACAACAGCTGTATCAATGGATAAACCAACTGCACATGTTTCACCTGGCATACAAGAACCTCACTTAGGGTGAACAAACTGGTTGACTGATATACATAATACATTATAAATGCATCCTTGTACACACATAATCAACATTTTGTGATTTGATATAGCAATTGCACCACTGTTGTCATGGTGATGTAATACATTATGCACAACTCCTATAATTTTTCAGTGATCATTGGATTATGTTGAGTATCGTATAGCCAGGTTATGAGTTCCTAATAATATTTGCGGCTGAACTGATTTTTATTTAGGTTCGATTGATTTCCTCAAAAACTGACATAGTTCTTATATGTTCTCTGTTGTATCTTGTGGTCTCCATGAAATCTATGAATGTTGACATGAATTGCACCAAATCTAATACATGCAGTTGTCCTGATTGTCTAGGTACACATACCCCAGCTGCTGACTAAGATGCTTTAAAATTGTGCTGTTCATGTGATCACATGTGGCCATGGGCAATTGCTTTCATTTGCTTTCATTGCTTGTTCTTGCATGGAAACTCTCTAGCTATGCTCATGTGCCACAACACCTTACACATTCTTCCTAACATGCAGGACTTACATGACACTGGTGTTGATAGAATATTGGTGATAACATGCACTGTTGGAAGTAGAGGGGGAGTGGCCTCAACTGTGGATGATGGTATGTTGGCTGTTACTTGGAGGAAGAGCATGTGACCTCCACACTCTCGCCATTGTGGAAAGGATTCATGTACACAGTATGATCACACAAAAACATCAATGTGAATCGACATTGTCATGCAGTTAAAGGGGAACATTTCAAATGCCATGCCCCAGGCCTTTTTGCACCATTCCCAATGGGCTCCACAGGGAAACAGCCTACAAGAGTATTGACAAGTTGCCATGGTTCTTTCATTATGCATCTGTTAAAGACTAATATTCTGAGCATCATGCGGTGCATTTATACACACAAGGATACATTTGTAATACCCAGTGTACAAAAATTCATTTTTTTTTAATGTGCACAAGAACTAAAATCGTGCAAACAGTGCACACATGCATTTTAGTCCCTAGGCTGAAGCAGTTAAGGTCTAGTCCCATCTGCAACTTCTAGCCAGGTTGCTGACTTGAACTCTCCTGTCACGCCTTGCTTATTGGCACATCTTAGGAAATGTTGTTGCAATGTTTTAGAATGAATTAGACCTTACCTACATGTATTTCAGACCAGAGCAAACATGCATCAACAACATGTGCTGTTGAATTTCAGTTCACATGCACAGAAAAAAAGACATTAATCTGAATGTCAGTATTCCGAGTGTACTCACATAACCCAGGACTATGCACAGGAGATTAGACATTATGCAATCACAAATTAAGTGTATAACTACAGACGCCATGTGGCCATCCATTCTTACTAATGTATAGCTGGAAGCACATGCACATCTGTTCAGCCATTGCCAAAATGAAAACATGTATCATCCCAACAACTAAAACACTGCCACTCAATATTGGATTTGTGTAATACCTGATGATTTAGAAGATGTTGTTGTCAAATCAACTGTAAAATGGAGAAAATAATGTGATCACAAACATAGCCAGTGCATGTAATATCGAGATTCAAACATACTATAGCACAGTTACTGTACATATTAGCATGACAGTGCAACTGTGGCACATGTGTATTGTATGTGTAGTGTACAGCAGTGCATGTATAGTGTACAGTTGTCAATGGCATAGTATACATGTATGTGTAGTGTACAGTGTTGAATTTAACTGTTTTCAGACTAGAATAATTGAGGCATAAAAACAAATATGCATGCAATTGTTACTCTGTATGCCCAAATTAGTACAAGAGAGGAACTGACAGCTTTGGTTTAACAGAGACATTCATAGCCCAATTCCTAGGAAGTCATGGACTACCTGTACCCAATTGGTAGCAACGGTTATGCCCAGCTTAACATTTGTACACACATGCACCAGTTGCTCACATTTGGTGACCTAGCGCTTTCAGCACTCTAAAGTACTCACATTGTTTAGCTACTTGTACTGCAGGATTACTGCTCCCAGCACAATTGATGGCCACCACTGAGACACTGTAGACTTTTCTATTGGTCAGTCCAGTGAATGTGTACATGTACTGGGGTGATCCGGTGGTTGAAACGCTGTACACTGTATTGACACTGTCATTGATACTGACATTGTAGCTGGTAACAGTGGGAACAGATGTCCAGGTCACTGTTATTTGGTCTGAACAGGTGGTGATCAGTGATGTAATGTTTGGAACATTTGGAGGAGCTGGAGGGAAAAAAAAGTACATTATAAAGGCCATACATTGTACAGGGGATTGTTTCCGAGAAAAAAGATCTAACATCTGTTTTTTTCAAGATTCAAATATTCTAGAAGTCTGAAATGTCCCTACGTATTGCTTTTTATGTACTGAAAATTGGAGTATTTGTCATATAGTTGAAAGACGCTGTATTTTGAATTAGCCAAAAATTTCAATGCAAGCATTATTGTGCATAACTGTAAGTGTCTTTTCTCAGAAACGATCCCATATATGCCTTTTCTATTCAAATTGCCTTATTGGATCATGCACCTTAAACAAGTGCAACTGTGGGGTTAATCAATCTACTAGGTGCAACCTGGATTTTTATGGTTATTGGCACTAATCTCTATACCAGTATACACATCAAAGAAAAAAAAACAAATCATGTATTCATGTATAATACATAGCATACCAACTACTGATATGGTTGTATTTCCAACAGGAGTTATGGCGAATGATATTGTTGAGTAGTTGGAACATGCGACAACTAGACCATTTATTGCTGATGTGACCACCACAGATAGGGTGGAGGTTAGACAGTAACCATTGCTAGTAAGAGGAGGTGTGTTGGTCATTGTGAAGGGTCCACATGTGCCACTGGAAGAACTGGTCAGACAGGATAGTCCAGGCCCTGGAGGAGCTTGTGCAAGCGAGAGTGGGGATCCTGAGCACTCACCCACTGATGGTACATTCCATACTGTGTTTCCAGCATAGCTGCCAACATTACAGGTGTAATTGACAGAAGTGTTAGGACATATCATTGTGGGACAGCTGGTCCCTCCAGTGAGCTGACATGGCAAGTTAAGGGAAGAAGCTGGAAGGATGATAACTAGATAAGAATAGGAGGAAGAAATAGTTGTGAGTGCTTGCACATACTTTTGTTGTGCTGAGGTCCTACTAACACCAGAAATAAATTACAAACCTAAAATACAGTACGTTACTTGTGGCTGTGGCTTTTGTGCATTTTGCTGGTATTAAATGAACATTTCATATGATATAAATGAATAAGATTCCAAGTATTAATTGATATGTGCTTTCAGCCAAAACTGCAGACATACCAAAAGGTATCTAAAAGTGCATATTTTAATATTTTCTATGTTGCTGGTGCACATGTGCCAATTATGATGCATGTTCTGAAATATGCATATCGCAATGTGCGTGTGAATTGATGATAGCAAAAGTTAATAATACCTTTGAATAGGAATGCATTGAGAAGAAGTGCCTGTCGAAGGAAATTATGATAGACAAAGAACCAAACTCTTTGCAAGGTGCACTGAAAACATGTTATGTAAATGAAGTATACCGTCGTTTTTGCAATTACAGTGTATGCATAATATGTATTTAAAATCATTCACACATGACCAATACTAAAGTTATGACATCTGCCTGGTAGCCCTACACTACAAATTATATAAAAAGACAACATTCAGCCTTGCTAGGGTAATACTTACTGGGAAAATAAAATATGTGCTGTACTAAGAAGCACAATACATGTAAAAACGTCGTCATGGGGGATGAGCAATTCAAGTATATCATGAATGCAACAAATACGCCTTACGATGATCTTAATAATAGAGTGACCAGTAAGCTGCCTCAAGCTTCGAGTGGTAAATCGCCTTCTTAATTGTAACTTCGTCTTATCAATGATATTTACGTCCACCCCCTGAATAACACCAGAAATAGTATAGATACATGTATCACTGATAGCATCATGCACTTTGCAGTTCCCAAACCTTTGTATCTTTTCTTCGTTGGGTATGTGCCTTAAAGGTCTGTCCGCATTGCAAGCTACGCGAAGCCATTTTTATCCGAAATCCAAAAAAAGGGGGCGTTGCTTCAATAAATGCTTGCACCATCGCGGTTGCATAACGTCTATTGTTTTAAAACCTCTACCTTATACCCGACACGTAGAAATGCAAGCGGACGAATTCATATGCCTTGCTATTCAATTTCATGATTATAAATTCATAGGTACTGGTAGAAAATTCGACAGCTCAAAGCTCTATTACACATTTTTGTTCCATCATAATACTTTGAAAAAAGTACTTTGAAATGTTTTGTGACTTAAAGGTCAGATGATGCTGTATTTTGCAACTTGCGTGAGACCATGAACAGAGAATGCCTTGTATTGTAAATGTTACGCGGTTATATTGATATAAGAAAATACATGCATCCTGTGTGTAAGGTAAGTATTCAAAAAGGTTGCTGCTATTTAAAATTCCTCCTAAAATGTAGCATGGATTGTCTTCATTTGTGTATGACATTTGTAGTATGTTATCATAATAATAATTGTAATGTATTGTGTCTTATAAGTCACAGTTATGTGTTTAGTCACAATTGGTTGAAAAAATAGCTGTAATTTGGCACAAGTCCAACAGTGAAGTGCTGGGCTATGTGCGTGCCAGAATCCTTTTTGCTGTCCTTCGTGCCACGAATCTCTGCATTCGGGGCAGCAGAGTGAAATGGAGGAGAAGGATGGAGATTGAGGATGGAGCTGGGCTTCCATACCTGCCAGAATGAGTTTCAGCACTGCTTCTTGTGTTTCTTTCGTATTTATTTTATTTTTTTGTATAGCTTCTGTAGTTGTTTGTGTGTGTTTTAATTCACTTGTATTTACATTTCCCATTTACATACACATGTACCTTTGTCACAATTGGTCAATGAATCATTAAATGCATGTACTTGTATTCCGCACTCCGCACGTAACAAAGTCGATTATGTGTGTGCATGGGAGACACAATAATTGGTTGTGTAACATAACCCATGGTAATTATACTGTTTTGGGCCAGCAATATATCGAGTGGTTAGGTGCAGATATCAATAATCAGTGAACACATGAAATGAATTCACCAGTGAAAATATGAAAAAACAAACAGAGGCACACACAATATCCTAGGCATTGATACTTTCTTCTAACAACATTTTTAGCATAGTTAAGGCTTAATGTTACAAATCAATCAGCTACTACATGTATATGATCACCATGGGGCGTGGTTGTCTTGGGGGTAGTGAGAAATAGACCTTTTTATGACTTCTACAACTTACTGGATATGTTTTACACACCACTCCCCCCTCCCCCCCATTCCCCCCAAATGCTTGTTTTCATAACATAATGCTTGCAACGTATTTACATGGATTTGACAGCATGCTATACCTTTTTTTTCTGAGATGGAACCAAGCAGTATTGCTATATTGATGATTCGTATCCACTCTCTACCCCAGCAAAAATTCACAGGTGTGTGTGTGCGTGTCTGTGTGTGTGTGTGTGTGTGTGTGTGTGTGTTTGTGTGTGTGTGTGTGTGTTATATATAATGATCACGGAAAAATTATAGGAGTTGTACATAATGTATTACATCACCTATATATATTCATCACGTGTGTACGAGTTATATCAATTAGTGTCTGTAGTGTTTACGTGTTTCTGAATGAGCACAATGTAACTAATATAACTCAATATCAATGTGGGTAGCAAACTGGTTATTATTGTAAACTGTACTGACTAGTCTAGTGTAAAATGAAACTACCGGTATTTTAGTATGGTGCAATAACTGTTTCAAAAACGTTGTGCTCATTCAAAAACACCCTTTACAATTAAGCGTGGTCGATAAATTACTATAATCGAGCATGTACGTCAAAATTAGTCGATTCTATATCTTTATACAGTAATGTAGACACACATGGCGAATCACAGATTTAGAATTCAGCTCACAACTGAAACGCTCAACCGCTCAATAGTCAGAAAGGCTCATGCGCGGGCATGGGTATTAAGACGGTTTGGGGAATGTGACTTTCAGTGAATATTCAATCCACGTATATGCATTTTCTCCAAAGCAAAGTTATACTTGTATTCGTAAATACAACTCACGAACAGTTCCGTCATTTTCCTGCTTTAGATGTCAGCGAAGTCGGAGATAGAACGGTGTAATGACATCGCAATTATTATTCACCGACTAATTATGTTTTGGCTCTACGAGAATGCATTTCCGGCAGTGACTTGAGTGAAGGATTCCAATTAACCCCCATGTTACGATGTCCACAGACTTGATGAAAGGTCTGATTTTATTGAGAGGTCAAGTCATACTCGGAGCAGAGGCGCCGGAACGGATTCAATATAGGATGGGCGGCTCGTAGCCATAGAGGGTGCATTTGGTGCATTTCGCCTGCCGCTAGGTCCGCTCTACCTGGTTCAATGAATATAATTAGGATCGCAATCAGCAAACCATGCACAATTATCTTTGTGCTAAAATGTGAAACAAATAACATTTTTACGCTGTAACGTGTCAGCACGTGGTTTGCACGCTTTCAACAAGCTACAGCTATTTTATAAAGTTCCTTTGGTTGCAATAGGTCCTCGTCCGAATTCGTCATTCTAGCTATTTGAAGTACGTATGACTCTCTGATACATAATTGTATACATGTAATAAATAGTTAGGTGCCGGCCATTTCAGATTCAAGCCGATCCAGTGACAGAATTATTGGCACAATGTTACCGGCCCCGTCAATTGGTCGACGCTAACAGCGCGAAAGCAATCTACTGCACGATTGAGCAGTTCCTGCCAGCAAAAAAGAGCTGTACTGAAGCTAGCACATCTGCTGAGCAGGAATCTTGTTCCAGTACAAAAGCGACGACGTTGGATGCCAATCAGCAAACATCCAGCACCGAGCTCCTCTGTGAAGGTGGAAGTGAGGAGCACACGGCATACATCGGGTCACACTGGCATACATACGTTGGGACATACAACTACGAAAGGGCAAAGTTGTAGGTATGCGGCTACATGTACACACACATAGAGCCATGTGCTTGTAGAGATATCCAGATCTTATACTTGTAGGCTTTTCTAAGAGTGACTGCATGCCGTGACCTTTTGCTTTGCTGGTTACATGTAGACATACCATCAGCTGCTTTCCAACCACTGGGGTTTTAAGATCAATGCAAATATGAAATGTGGCACTGTGGTCATTATGCAGACTGTCTAGTGTTTGATTGGCAGTGTGAAGAAAGAAAAATCATTGTGAGCTTGAGTACAAATTGCAGGTGGTTAGTTAATATCCTCCCCCTAGCTTGTACTGTAAAACAAGTGTCCTCACTCGCCACAATCATCTGTGTAACATGTCTGTTGAGTTCTGCCATCATGCCCACCTTGGAGTGAGGTTAGAGTCGGGCAGCGGTCATACAACTGACCTAAGCCATACCTGGCCAGTGGATGTAGTTATCCTCAATTTGGATAGAGGGAAACATGCTGCCTTTGACATCACAGTGACCTCTCCCTTAATTCCTTCAATCCTAACAGCAGCAAGCCTGTCTGAAGGGGCTGCAGCAGAGGAGGCTGAGTCCAGAAAGCATAAAATCAATGACCCTATAAGTGCTTGGAGCTGGGCTGGGTGTATACAGCATACCCAAATTATCTTTAAATCTACCTTTGTACATTAATAGAGCAATTACAGATGCACTAATTAGCCAAGCTTGCAGCAACCTCTGGGTATGCTTTTTGTGCTGGTCATGTTTTAAAAGTGTGCTATACATGTACTGTTGTGTGCGAGATATGGAGGTGTTGCTATGTACCATGGTATAAGAGAGGAGAGGCTGTTGAGAAGAGAAGGGGGGGGGGGGGGGGGGGGGGGGGGGGCTGTGCTGTTTGAGAGCCATAGTATTGGGTAGTGGCTGTGTTGGAAAATTGGTGGGATGCTCTACATCCATGTAGACCTCCAGATTACAATACATCAAGCGTCAGATTGGTGATTTTGTACTACAGGGCAGACCTTACAATTTCTGTTAGACAAAGATTAACTCAGTCGAGTCTGGCAGATAAATGTATTCCAAAGGTCAACTTTGTTTTTAAATCGCTTGAGAGCCTGAAAAAATGCTGAAACATGGTTGAGTTGCTTCTTGTGATTAATATGCGTGTCAAGACGCTAATCCAGCCGGTCAATTTGAGCGCTCCATCTATAAAGCACAAAGTCAAAACTGGTGCCAAGAATTTCTGTCATGAAGGAACGTCTGTCTCACCTTTTTATTTGCTGTTGTGTTCAGGTTGAGTTCTTATCTAGCCACAACTGTAAGGTCTGCACCCGTGGTAAGTTTACACAATGCTACACTTGCCACTGCAATTCAGGAAACATTCTCTCGTAGGTTGCCTCAGAAGACGAAGTGGATTATTGTTCTAAAAAAAACATCGACCTTTGACTAGACTGGACCCGGGGAGTGCACGAGGGATTCCCGAAGGAGATCATTGTTTGAAGGTCTGATGGAAAGTACTGTCTGAGGCTTTATAGTTTTACGAGTGTGCTAGATATCTATAGAGAAGACATGTGGAGAAGTGACTCAGCAGAGGCTGTTTGAGAACGGACCTTGAGGAACTCTAGATTACATCAGCTACCTTAGTGGTCAAGGTGGTTTATGTTTAGGAAATCTTTACCATGGGTGCAGACCTTACAAGATAACGATATACTCCCATATATACTTAAACGTTTCGCTTGAAAGCCTGAAAACTGTGAAACGGTTGGTTGTGGATAATTTGTGCAAATGATGCAGCCAGATGCACTGTACTGTTAATTCTGGCAATTGAGTGTTCCATCTGCATGTGCACAAAGTCAAAACTGATGTTCAAAAACATGCATGTGAACATATCCATGAATGGCGAAAATTGCGCCATTCCTGAGCAACCGCCTATCTTTGTATTGTACATATATACCTAAACTGCAGATAGTGTTCTTATCTACCCACAACTGTATAAGGTCTGCACCCGTGGTAAGTTTACACAACACAACCCGAGCCCATATCATATCAATTAACCTTTCTGTGAACTGTCGCTGAAAGAGTAAATTCCAGCGAGCTCCTGAGTGTAATCATAGATATGCAAGTCTACTTCACTATCTATGTTGTAATGCATCAATTCACACGCAACACTGGATTGCAAACACTGCTCTCTACTTATATGTACGAAGTAGGCCTATAGTACATGGTGTCGGAGTGGTGCATGCAGGAATGAGTCTATATCTAAAGACCGATCACGTGCATATTATACGGCATCTGGCCATGGCAAGTACAGTGGAAGCTCAAACTGCTGAGGAAGCCAAAAGTTTGTTGTCGTGTGGCCGGAAGCCCGTAACCTATATCTGCAGATGCCAGCCATGCAGCCGAAATCTTGCAGTTAACAGAAATATCAACCAGTTTCAACGTTTGATGCGTGGCCATGGTGCAGCAAAAACGAGACACACTTACACGCTAGTCTGGCGTAGCACAGCCACGTTTATTTGCGGAGTGTATGCTACGCCAGACTTACAAGTATACATGTTTATACGAGTACGGTTCAATTGTCCCGTTCAGGGTACCGGTACTAGTAGAAGCAGACCAGAATTGAACTGTGTTGGCTGATCAAAGACAGGCTGAGGCGGGCTATTAAGCTCAGTTGCCACCTCCGACTTAGAAGCTTTCCGCTGTGTTGATGACCGATATGAGATCTCGTGCAAAAGCGTGGTTACTAGTTCATGACATAAAGCATGACTTACTGCATTACGTAATTACCGCGACTGCAAGTACCAATTAACAATTCTCAGTACCTTTTCTTTCAGTCCAAACACCATAAAATATATATCATTATGATCTTCCGATTTTTCTCTATCCACTGATGCAATCGGAAATATTTTCGACTTAATATGCACAACAGAAATCATGCGATGGAATCTAACTTTTACAACTTTGGTACCGCTGATTTCTCCATATGATATCTTGTGGAATAAAGGAGAGCTTTTATACAGGATCATAGGCTGCATGAGCTGAATTGAGCCAACCACACTGGCATAATGCATGGAAACATGGTAATGAAATACCGATAAAAGAAAAATGACGGATAGGATTTCAATGTTCAAATGGAGATCCTGATTTCCTAGCAGGGTTGATCAATGGCCCACGAAACATGTTTGATGGTCTGTGATAGGAGGACCTCGAGCCTCTGATGCACATAATTAAATTGCCGATTGCAATAAAGAGAAACTCACCTTACATCTTAGCCAAAAAAAAGAGTGGCCGAGCTAATATGCATTATTGTATTTTCAGCTATGAGCGAGACCATTCTTTTGTACACGGTTTGTAGCTATCGGACCCATTGAGAATACGAGGAGTTTAAGTTGTACCAGGGTGTTGTGACAAACAGGTCCCTGAATTGTATGTTTCAGCCTGTTTTACGTAGGTAGAGGGTGTTGTATATAAAACTCACCTTGTCGTTGACTTGGGTTCTTAAACTAAATTATTTTCAGATTCTGCTGCTTATGTAATATCAGTGACTCATACAGGTGTCTGGTTGGTTGACAATCCCAAACAACCTATTGGTTAGGATCACTTTTTCAGACCAGCTGTCCATTTAGGATCACTCTTTCAGACCAGCTGTCATGTACATGATTCAGTGATTGATAATGCTGCTACATGTATATATGTGTTGTGTATGTGATTTGAGATAAGATCACTTGAGTTGGGGGTGGTATCACTCCTTATGGCCTCTTTCTGCAATGACTCCTTGATCAACAAAGAGGAATTGAAATACATGTACTCTGTACATAGGTACATGTAGCTAAATGTAATGTCCCATAGGATTGACCCTCTGTACATACATTGCATGCACATACACACTGTTACATATGTGTCAAAAACAATAGCACTCTCTAGTAACGATGGTACGCATACTGACACACATTTCCTGTCTCTCTGCTAGTGATGGGATAGTTAAAGGTTTTTGACAGTTGTTAAGTTCCAGTGAACTAAAAATGTTCTGTTTGTGGTGCAGTTAAGCCAAATAAATTCATTACCTTTTCCATATTTCTTCAGTTAAGTCATAGTTAACTAAACTGGTTTTTGCCACAACCAAGTTAAGTTAAGTTGACAATTTAGTTAAACAGTCACATGAAGTTTATATAGTTCAAACGAGGGGGGGCAAAAAAACTGTGGGGGACCCCATCGTCCAATATTGTAGGGCTTAATGAGAGGATTACAAATCTTCTAAAATCGGACGTAAAGGAAAGAGATACGAGGGATCAACAATGAGGGGCGAGAGGGGTACCACCCTACGCCCATTACATATTCGTATCTTTTTTGTTTCGCTTTGGATTTACACGGGAGTAGCATTGATCTATTCCTCCCAGCCAAATAACCTCATGAGATCTCACACATAATCGCTAGACACTTGTACAACCGGCAGTGATGGATTTAAAGTTTAACCTCCTAGTGGTTATTTCATAATTTGGTAGCAATAGGAAATAACCACTAGGGGGTTAAACGCTAAATCCATCACTGCCGGTTTTATAAGTGTCTAGCGATTATTTGTGAGATCTCATGAGGTTATTTGGCTGAGAGGAATAGATCAATGCTACTCCCGTGTAAATCCAACGCGAAACAAAAATGATACAAAAACACGTGTGTAATGGGAGTAGGGTGGTACCCCTACGCCCCCCATTTTTGATCCCTCGTATCTTCTTTCTTTTACGTCCGATTTTTATTTTAAAAGCAGATTTGTAATCCTCTCATTAAGCCCTACAATACTGGACGATGGGAGGGGGGGGGGGTGTGTCCCCACAGGTTTTTTTGCCCCCCCCCCCCCATCTTGAGTTCGAATTGGATTTTTTGCATTCAAGATTGTGCTCTTCTGCTTCAAATTGCGTAGCCTGCTCGAGAAGAAAAAAAAATGCTCAGAACTTGCTGAAATAACAATATTTCCTGCTATTTTGGAAAATTAATGTTTTGCTCTTTTCTTTGATCCAAAACTCCAATGGGTCACACTCGTTGAGTCAATCTTGGTATTGTCTAATATGATTCCATTTCTGGGTCAAGTATATTGGGCCAAGATTACGTTAAGATATACAAAATTTAAATAATTATAAATTAAAATTGGTTTTGTAGGATTTGTATTTTAAAAAGTAAGGCCAGAAACAAGAGATTATTGAAATTATACATTCACAAATTCATAACAATTACAGGCCTACATTTAGCTAGTTGAGGCAAGAAGATTTGCTAAATAACAACATTTATGAATTTATTATTGTATAACATTCCGATTCAATGTGGGACAGAACTTCTGAGATTACTCTCATACATGTACATGTATGCATTATTTACATGTATTGCACATACATGTAATCATAATTATATTATAAATGTATATGGATTGACAAAGGAACAAAAGATTCTTTCTGCATGAAGCGCTGTAGTACCAAAAAGATACATGCAAGCCCATTTGAAAAATGGGAGTCAACAGTGATTTGCATCATTATCATTAACATGTCTACAAGTAAGCATACCCAATGGAGGTCCTTAACTAATTCATTACATCCAGTTAAAAAATAAAACTAGTTAAGTTAAGGTAATTAATGTTATGTTAATGCTTAACAATATGTACTGAGTTAAGTTATAGTTAACTACCACCTGGCTATATAAGTGTAAGTTAAGTTAATAACTGCAATAATTCACTTAACTGACCCAAGTTAAGTTAAAAAAGTAGTTAACTATCCACTCTCTGCACATGCAGATCTATTCCACATATGCCCGGCTATGCAATTTTTGATCTATTTTGCAGATGCATTTTTGTTGAAGGGCACTGAATTAGAGTTTCCTTTGAGACATGACTACAACTGCTCATAGGTAATGTAGCAACATGTAGGCACTGTAGTGTCTCACTGGTTTTTACACTCTGAGACAAATTAAAGGGCAAGTGCATTGTTATTAAGCAAGAGTCTTTTGTTATTTTCCTTAGAGTGGTTTAATAATTAACTCACTCGTGTGATGATCGATAAGAACGCATAGATCTATAGACTACATGTAGACCATATACCAGAGGTAATATGACCAATAACAATAACTACGGGATTTGGCAGAAGTCTGATTTCACCCGCCCCCTTGTACGTTGGAAGGGGGCTGGGTTTCCCCGCCCCTTGTGTAAGGGGGGAGGGGGTGTGCGGCGTGTGGACACGCCCTATCCCCAGACCTGTCACATCACTCAACGTGATGGAGAGAAATGCTAATAAATTTTAATATACGAGAGGTGCGGCGGGTGGGTCAATTCGAAAAACGTTACACGAGGCAATGATAATTGCTAGCGCATGCGCGTGCACATAGGAAATACTGTAGGGGGGGTGCTACACTCGCAATATTAACCGCGTTTAACTTCATTAATAACTCACTCGTGTGATGATCGATAAGAACGCATAGATCTATAGACTACATGTAGACCATATACCAGAGGTAATATGACCAATAACAATAACTACGGGATTTGGCAGAAGTCTGATTTCACCCGCCCCCTTGTACGTTAGAAGGGGGCTGGGTTTCACAGCCCCTTGTGTAAGGGGGGAGGGGGTGTGCGGCGTGTGGACACGCTCTAACAATTGGTTCCGTCACACACCCCCAAAATATTATAATATAGTATACGTATATATAGGAAATACGCACAAATGACACAAGCGCATGTCTGTCACGGCCGTGGCATGATCTGACAGCCTCCTGCAATGGTGTTTGTTAACTTCGCCAATTGCGACCCTGGCATTCGAATGTACAACATAAAGGCATCGCTGTTCCAGCGCCCAAGGGTTCGAATCGTTGCCTCTTCCATGCCTGCCATCGCCGCAGCTGTAGCTGCCCCAATCCTAAAACTGTGACCGGCATAAAGCGACTGGTCGACACCCACTGCGGATAGTGCTCTTTTTAATTCCGCGACATATCGGACCTTGCATAGTGGTTTGCCCTGCTGGTCACAGAAAAACTGGCCGTGAAGGGTTCCTCGTTTGGTCATGTAAGCAAGCACTGCTGCTACTGGGCAGAGTGAGTTACTTGTGCGCCCAACAAAGACATAAGCGCCACGGCCCATCTGGTCAGATTTAGACACACGAAGAAATACTCTTAGCATAGTTGGGGCGGATGCATTATCAATTGCCACATCCCCCCACGATAATCGAAGATGAGTGGACTCCTCTTCACTCGCACTCGAAGCTATCAGCAGCTCTCCTAGCCTGAAGAAGCCAAAAAAGCACAATGCTGCCACCGCCCACAACAAATACTTGTCGACACCTACACGCTGATCCCAATGTTGACGAAGTTTCTCCAAGATAGCCGTGGTGATTGGGAGTCTAATACGCCTTTTTACTGTCTGGTCGTGTCCCTGCAACCTTTGTATTCCAGCCTGCACCTGCTTAAGCATTGGCATCGATGACTGGTCTCTAGGATCAGGCAGCCCTAACGAGATTTGCATGCTGCGTACCGCGGCCAGGTAAGTTTTGATTGTTGTACTACATAACTTTTCATCAGCTAGCCATGCCGCGAAACAGCAAAGTAGTTTTTCAGATACAGGGAATGGGCAATGCACTGAGTAGTCTCGTACCCAGACCCACATCGCAGCTGTGGATGGATTACATCACCGCTACGCGAATAGTGGGTCTGGTGTCCTCCTGTACAAATTTCTGTCCAGTTATTGCATAATACTTACATTCCAACGTCGGGAGGAATGCAATTACGTAGTATGAATAATATTATATTCAGCAAGAACGCAATTAGTTGTTAATCGTTTAATTAGAAACGTGTGTCATGGATAATTGCAAGCTGTGTAGTGCAAATACATTGTTGGAGAAAAACTTAAAGCCGCTCCCTTCTCAGTACAGTATCTTCCCATATTAAGGAAGCAATCACCAGTATGCTTAGCAACGAACGTGACTTGGATAGCCGTTAAACTGATAAGGGGAGATACGACTATAACGATGCTTCGCTTTGCGTTATTCCTCGATACCGGTATTTCGTCAAATACCCATGGCAGAACGCCGTAACAAAGAGACTTCCCATACCCATGTTGGTACGCTTACGAACGTGTCCCGACCACGGACCACGTCTTCGATGACTCGGAACTGTTCGTCCTTTACTTTGGCATGCCCCATACGTTCACCCGCCGACTGAATCGCACGTTTTACCTGTACATCATCCATCTCTAGCCTTACCGCCATAACTGATATCAGATAACTTCGATTGATAACTAGAGTATGCATACCTCAAATCTGATTGGTCGCTCCAACATTCCGGCGCAACTGGACAGAAATTTGTACAGGAGGACACCAGACCCACTATTCGCGTAGCGGTGATGTAATCCATCCGCAGCTGCGATGTGGGTCTGGGAACGAGACTATGCACTGAGTGGCTCTCACAAAAACGGTAGAAAACGCTGTGCTCCTGAGCTATATGTGCGTTGCGTGGTGATGGCTAAGCCGCTCTGAAAGTATCTTCGAACAGACTGCTCCACCTCGGCGAGAGGAAATCCAATTCCTGCGATACAAGCAGCTCCAGCAGAGTTGGTGGGACTGGGGACGGCAGTTGGTGGGACTGGGGACGGCAGTGGGTGTGCCCCGGTTACCTTCGCAAAGAAGGAGGGTAAATGATTTCGCGATAGATCGTCAGCACAGTCATTCTGGTAACCAGGAATATGTACACACCGCAACTGGAAATCAAATCTGGCCTCAACAAAAAACAGACAGCGTAACAAATGCATAATGTGCTGCTGTCGGCACGATCGGAATTGGACTGCTGAAACGGCTACGACGTTGTCACAGTGGCAAGTGACAACCAAGCCCTTCCAGCACTGGCCCCATATAGCAGCTGCCAAAATAATGGGTATTAGCTCCTTAACAGCAATGGGAATGGCACTCATTCTACTGCCCCACTTCACCTGAAACCACTTTGGTCCGCACCAAGCCCCGCAGCCCCATGAACCAGAGGCGTCAGTCGAGAACTGTGTGCCCCGACCTTGATCGGACTGTTGAATAAGACCGACACCATTCCAGGAAGCTGTGAACAACCGCCACCATGCAAGATCAGATCTGAAATGACGATTCAGTCGTATGCAGTGGTGGGGTTGACTTGACATAGACAGGAGATCTATCATTCTCCTCAGGAACGATCGCCCGGGCCTCACGACCTTACATGCATGGTTAAGGAGGCCGATTAAGGACTGTAGCTCCCTTTGAACGCACACCTTCCTGTCTCCCCAGCTGTGCAATGTGGACAGAAGTCGCCGCAGCTTATCAGCGGGGAGGCGCAGCGTGCCTGACACGGAGTCCACCTCAATACCTAGAAATGTAATGCAGGTAGCTGGACCTGCACACTTGTCGGCTGCAAGCGGAACGCCCAACTCAGAGCAGACCTGCTTTAAGGCAGCCATGCATGCAGGTCGTCAACGCATTGATTGGATCCTGCACGGCCAAGGATTATAAAATCGTCAAGATAATGGTATAGATAGTTTATCCCTTTACGCTGCAGTATCCACTCTAGCCCATCCGCGACAGCATTGAAAATTTTAGGGGCTGATCGCAATCCAAAAGGCAGCATAGCGTCGCAGAACACCTCGCCATTCCATTCAATACCGAGCAGGAGCCTGTCTTGTGGGTGCACCGGGAGCAACCGATAGGCCGCCTCGATGTCAATCTTTGCCATCATTGCACCTGTGCCAAGTAGTGACACGGTGTGGGCCACCGTCTCTATCGACAAGAACAAGTCTGGGGCCGACGCAGGGTATTTCCGCGCCAGGACTGAGGCCATTAGTGTATAACACTCCGCCCATATCGCGATGTCCCCGATCACAGCTCTGCGAGTCACTGGTTTGAATGACTGCCCGTCAGAGGTCGGCTGCTCTGAGCCCCATGACTCAGGAAGGTCAGTCATTTCGACAAATTGCAGCCCTTCAATCCTAGCGACCAGCTTTAACGGTAAGCGTGCCACAGGATTATTGGCAGGTTAACACGTCGTTGGAATGGCTGTCGCAATGGGTACAGCTACAGAGGCAGCGCCGCTGGCCTGAACATCCCCACCCCCCACCGAAAAGGTTGGGATGGCATCTACTATATCAACTAGCATTGTGCCTAATTGGGAACCTAGGAGGGCAACACCAAATCAAATAAACACTCAATGCTGAATCATGCATTTGAACACCCAACGATGCAAAAGAATTGCTAACGTCCATACGAGAGACAGTTGGTCAACTTGCTACCGTCCGTACGAGACCGCTGGTCAACTTGCTACTATCTGTACGAGAGACCGCTAGTCGACTTGCTAACGTCCGTACGAGAGACCGCTGGTCAACTTGCTAACGTCTGTACTAGAGACCGCTGGTCGACTTGCTACCGTCCGTACGAGAGACCGCTGGTCAACTTGCTGACGTCCGTACGAGAGACCGCTGGTCAACTTGCTCATGTCCGTACGAGAGACCGCTGGTCAACTTGCTACCGTCTGTACGAGACCGCTGGTCAACTTGCTAACGTCAGTACGAGAGATCGCTGGTCAACTTGCTAACGTCCGTAAGAGAGACCGCTGGTCAACTTGCTAACGTCCGTACGAGAGACCGCTGGTTGACTCGCTAATGTCTGTATATGAGAGACCGCTGGTCAACTTGCTAACGTCAGTACGAGAGACCGCTGGTCAACTTGCTAACGTCAGTACGAGAGACCGCTGGTCAACTTGCTTAAGTCCGTACGAGAGACCGCTGGTCAACTTGCTACCGTCCGTCCGAGACCACCGGTTAAACTTACGTCGCCCGCTGGCCCACCTGCTACAGCCACAAACGAGAGACCACGTTGGGTGACTCTTGCGAGTTAAACCAATTGGTCCGTGACTATAAATGAGGAGAGAGAGGTTAATTAGACTCACCATCCAGCGTGGGTTCAACATGTGATGATGGACCCCGGGTGATCCCTCCGATGAAGGAGGCTAACCACTGCTGCTGCTCCCTAGAGAACAACTGCGTACCCTGTGAATTACTACCCGAAGCTTCCTCCATCTTCTCAACTCAATAGACCCTTCCCTTTAAAGAACTCCGGACGTGACATCACTCATTAACGTATACTTAACCCAATTCGTGAAGTACGTTGATTAGTGATGTCACGTCCGGAGTTCTTCTTGAAAAACGTTACACGAGGCAATGATAATTGCTAGCGCATGCGCGTGCACATAGGAAATACTGTAGGGGGAGGGGGGGGGGTGCTACACTCGCAATATTAACCGCGTTTAACTTCATTAAACTTCATTGAAATAATAATAATGATGTTAAACTTTAACTTCCGCCTTATGTCTGTGTAAACTTACCAAAGGGAGGCCCTAAAATCGTAGTCTCGTACCCAGACCCAAATGTACGTAACGATGATCATCGCTTACAGTTGTTGTATTGATCAGTTTGATAAATATCACAGAGCTATACAAAATCACCAACTCAGGTATACGCGTACACAGTTAGGTTACAAGGAGAAAAACTAATAACTAAACTTGTATTAATAACTACAAGAAAATTACGTCAATTTATACGTATCACAACACTCCCACTTAAATTGACTTGTCACTACTGTGGTATATCCTTCAGTCCCATTTCGTGCCGAAGAGTTTCAAATTGATCACGTGATAGCGGTTTTGTCAGTATGTCTGCCGTCATCTGCTGTGTAGGGCAGTACACCAAATCAATGACTCCATCCATCAAGGCCTCACGAACATAGTGGTATTTAATGTCAATGTGTTTTGTACGTGCATGATACACTGGATTTCTTGCAATAGCAATAGTGCCTTGGTTATCCTCACTGATGATAGTTGGCATTTTTGGTGAGGCTTTGATATCCGATAATAGTCTCCTTAACCAAACAACCTCTTGCGTGGCTGCCCCAAGTGCCACATACTCTGCCTCAGTGGTTGACAGTGCAACTACTGGTTGTTTCTTGCTAAGCCAGCTGATAGCTCCTCCAGACATTACAAATAAATTACCTGAAGTGGAGTGACGATTGTCCAAATCTCCTGCCCAATCAGCATCTGAGAATCCAATATCTCGAATTTCAGTCCAAGATTAATTGTTCCTTTAAGATAACGAAGAATACGCTTTACTCCTGTTAGATGAGTTTCTGTAGGACAGGAATTAAACTTAGACACAGCTCCCACTGCTTGGGCTATGTCAGGTCTGGTAGCAATAGCTGCATAAAGCAAACTCCCTACCATTGATTGGTAGCACACTGAATCAGCTAATTTAGCAGCTCCATCATCCTTGACTAGTTTCACATTGATATCAGCTGGAGTACAAGATGATTTTGCTTCTGATAGTTGATACCTTTCCAACAATGATTGAATATATGGCCTTTGATGCATCCATAAACACCTTTTGTTTTCATCGTACTCAATGTTGATCCCCAGACAGTAGTGAAGTTTTCCAAGATCTTTCATCTTGAATCGCTCAGTCAGACTGCCTTTAATCCTTTCCATTGTTTCTGGATTCTTTGCAATGATGATTAAGTCATCAACATACACAGCAATTATTGTGGTTTCTGTTCCTTCAGTCCTGACTAACACACAAGGATCAGCTGCACATTGTTCGTAGCTAAGAGATGTCATGTACTCATTGAAAACCTTGTTCCAGCATCTAGGTGACTGTTTCAATCCATAGATTGACTTCTTGAGTTTGCAAACCAAATGTTCCTCTCCTTTCTTGATGTATCCAGGTGGCTGTTCCATATAGATCTCTTCCTCTAGTGTTCCATTTAAGAATGCAGTGACTACATCCATCTGATGTACCATCATTCCATTTTGAACAGCAAATGCTAGTAATGTACGAACAGATGTAAAACGAACAACAGGTGAAAAAGTTTCGTCATAGTCTACTCCATGTTTTTGAGTAAATCCTTTTGCCACAAGTCGAGCTTTAAATCGTTGAACTTTGCCATCGCTTCCTCGTTTTGCCTTGAATACCCACTTGCATCCAACAGGTTTGCGTCCTTTAGGTAATTCCACACGTTCCCATGTCTCATTCTGCATAAGCGACTGATACTCTGAATCTGCTGCTTCTCTCCATTGCTCTGATAAATCACTCTCCAGTGCCTCTGTGATGCTTTGTGGTTCCTCTAATTGTGTCATCAGAACAGTACCAACGTATTCATCAATTCCATACCTGGTTGGTGCAATTCTCATTCTCCTAGGATAGCGACTTTGTTCAGCATCTTCCTGCTCCTGTTGCTCCTGCTCTAGCTCCACTTCTTCTTGAACTTGTTCAGGCCATTCCACTTCTTTAGGTATCTCTTGAATTACTACTTCATCTCTTTTGAAAGTAATTCCCTCTGCACCTACAGTACCAGTTGTTGAATCATACTGAAAATCAGAATCATTGAAAATAACATCTCGACGAACAATAATCTTTCCAGTATCATCATTAATCAGACGATACGCCTTAGTTTGAAGACTGTAGCCAATGAATCGCAACTTCTCAGCCTTCTTGCTGAGTTTATCCTTCCTGTTAGCGTCAGGGATATAAGCATACGCCATACACCCAAACACTCTTAGATGACTAAGATCAGGTTTTTTTTCGTACCATTTCTCAAATGGTGTGGTCTTTTCTTTGAAGGATCTAGTAGGCACACGATTCCGTAAGTATGTACCTGTCACTACTGCCTCTGCCCAGTATTTGTCTGACAGTCCAGCTTGGGCCATCATTGTACGTGCAGACTCCATTAAAGTTCGATTGATCCTTTCAGCAACTCCATTCTGAGCAGGTGAGTATGGTGCTGACAGTTCATGGTGTATTCCTTTGTCCAACAAGAATTTTTCAAATTCCTTAGAGATATACTCCCCACCATTATCCGATCGAAAAATGCCTATGGAGAGTCCACACTCACTAGTGGAACACCGCTCGAACTCCTTAAATTTGTCAAAGGCTTCTGACTTCCTTTTCATGAAATAGACCCTGCAAAACCTTGAGTAGTCATCAACAAAAGTCACAAAATATCGACTGCCACCAATCGACTCCGTAGGCATTGGTCCACACACATCACTATGTACGAGCTGTAGTTTCCTTCCACTGATTGGAAAGGTTTTCTGGCCATCTTTCCTTCAACGCACTTTTCACAAAATGACATTCTAGTATTGCACGGAATGCATAGTCCTTTCACCAGATCTTGACTAGCCATCTCCTTCAATTGATGTTCATTTAGATGTCCAAGTCGTTGGTGCCAGAGATTAATCTTGTTGTTGACTGGGAATCCTGATGCAATGGACACCTTTTCTTGACTTATGGTTGTTTCACAATCCAAATAGTACAGCTTTTCCACCAGTGACCCTGTGCCCAGCAAATTTCCTCTTCTATCCCATATACAACACCCAGAGTCGTCAAACTTTACAGTATTGCCTTTTGCAGCAGCTGCTCTAACAGAAAACAGATTACATGCCAACTTCGGAACGTACAAAACATCATACATAGTAACCTTTTTCCGCTCACACCTTTTAAAGACCATTGTGACTATGACCTTTCCCTTTCCAAAGGCCTCTAAAGTACGACCGTCTCCAAGACATACCTTCTGTGGTGTACCAAACTCTTCATAGTTCACCATGAATTCTTGTGTCTGAGTCATATGACTAGATGCTCCAGAATCTACTATCCAATTTTCTTTGTTGTATGACTTAGACGATGCTCCACAAGCCAATTCAGAATCCTCCTCCATGGTCTTAACAGGCTTGGCTATATGCTTGGGCTTTGACAGTGATCTCTCTTGATGATTCTCTGGACAATTCCAGCGTATGTGACCTGTCTCTCCACATAGGTAACACACCTTCTGTTGCCTTCCCTTTTGAAATTGTTGAGACTGCTTCCCTACAAATGCCCGTCCTGTTTTTTCATCAAACACTGCACTTTGTCCAGCATCTGATTTACTGTCCACCACATTCATTCTCTGCTCCTCCTGGATGAGTGCCTGTTGGACATAACTCAAGCTGACAGCATCTCTTGCCTCCAACGCTGTTACAAGAGTTGAGTAGCTAGAAGGTAGACTTCCCAGGAGAGTTACAACTTGATCTTCCTCAGAGATTGGTGCTTTAATAGCAGCTAACTTATCTGTGAGCTCCTTCATCGCTTTAATGTGAGCTTCAATAGAACTACCTTCCTTCATCTCCATTCTGAAATACTGCTTCTTCAGCATCAGCTTGTTTACAAGTGTGTCGCGCTCAAAATGATTTCTAAGAGCCACCCACGCAGGCGCCGGTTCTTCACAAGAGGTGATCAAGTATAGTTGCGACGAACTGATCGACAATACCAAAGTAGAAAAAGCGGTCTGTGCTCTCTTCCTAAACTCCGCTTGTTGTTGGACTGATGCGTCTTCAGCCAACCTTTCCGATCCATCTACAATCCCCCACAGACCCTTTGACAACAGAAGGTGCTTCATTTGGAATTTCCACGTCATCCAATTACTGGAATCCAGCTTGTCTATCGACCACTTGCAACTGTCGACTTCCGAAACCATTCTTCTCTAGCTGACGTTTATTCTCAAAATACAACAACCAACAGAACGTTACAGTTGAACCTCTTCACTTACGTCTAACTCTATATAATCGCTCGCGCAGCGATTAGACGTTGACTGGGCCCATAACCTGTTGTATTGATCAGTTTGATAAATATCACAGAGCTATACAAAATCACCAACTCAGGTATACGCGTACACAGTTAGGTTACAAGGAGAAAAACTAATAACTAAACTTGTTTTAATAACTACAAGAAAATTACGTCAATTTATACGTATCACAACAACAGTATGACATCACGTACAAGGAGAGGTAAAAAGACAAACATGTATACACTTTAAGTAGCACACAAATATGAGAGCCACACAACAACATGGCACAGCAACAATAACACACAATACCGCACGCTGTGGTACCAAAATAAAAGGTACTGTGTAGGCAACTAAACTGAGTGTAGTACATGATGTCATACTGTAAGCGATGATCATCGTTACGTACATTTGGGTCTGGGTACGAGACTACTAAAATCGTTGCCAGAGGCCATGCAGGAGCACCTTTCCATATTATAGATGAACTTACAGTACCTGCCTGGTACAACCTTTTTCATCAAGCAGAGGTAAGACAGTGTTGCATATCGCACTAGCTGTATTCATCATATCCAGAAATGGCCCATACATAGGCGGTCATCTTGCTTTTTATTTCAAATTGAATTTTAAACAAGTTTATACTGTAGGGCCAAAAAATTTCGGAAGGCAAATATTTTCGGATATTTGCATATTCAGTGCAGTACCGTAAATAATTTAGCGCAATGGTTTGTTGGTTACGCCTTCTGCCGTAAAGAATTCGAAGATATTTTCGGATGTACACGCTAGTGAAATTACATTTTGCTTGCTTTGCGTTATGTTCCCACTTTTAAGAGACATTCAGCCGATGCGCCTTGTGCGAACGGAAGGATCTTGTTACCAAGCTAAAATAACAAGCCGCTTCGTACATACATTCAACAGTCGATACTATACAGTAACACGTACGGGTAGAAAGCATGCACACAGCATAATCAAAAACCAATTGCATAGTAAGATATACCAGCATCCATTGATTACTAGTATTAAACAGGGCCACCCTGTGAGACAGAGGCACTTCTTTGAACAGCTAAAGTAGCCACTACTACCGCAGTAGAAGAAGCAGCACACAACTTTTCTGAAGCAGGAGCATCATTAGCACCTGCAGAGGTAACATATACATAATGTTGAGGTTAATTTTAATATACATGTATTGCCCCACCTGGTGGCACAGCAATAACTGCCTCAAATGATCCATCTGTTTGCCTATTCCATATAAACTGCTGCCCCTCCAGGACTCCTTTAATAGTGTTGCGTGCAATAGAAATAACACTGAATTCCTGATCTGGCTTGACCTGATTTCCAAGCATACGCCTAGCCAGAGTTTCTATATCAAAGCTTGGCACAGTGTTGACTGTAATTCCCAATCGGGCTGGATCAAATTCATGAACAGGTACGGCACATGTTTGCTGTATAGAGCAAAAAGGATGCTGTATGCCTACTGCTTCCCAGCATTGTTTGACTAACTGTTTATCCTCACTCATAGAATTGATAGCTTCAATCATCCAAGCAGCATGCAGAGGCTTAATAAAACTCAACTTCATATTAACCTCAATATTCTGAATGTTTTGTTGCCTTTCAAGGTGCTCATAAATGCTTTTAGCATACCATGTATTGAAATTCTGGGCCATTTTTTGCTTCAATACTCGGTTGAAGATACTGTCCAGTGGCTGTAACTCAGAAGTACAGTTGGGTGGTACAATAACATGAATAATGCCATTTTGTTTCAGAAACTCTAACACTGATGTTGTTACATGGGACTTATATATATCCATGATTAGTAATGCTGGTTGGGACTGTGCCATATGACTGTGGGCCTTAATGTGTTGAACAAAGGGTATAATTACTTTATTAATGTAACGTAGTACTGTTTCCTCGTTGGCCCAGTGAGTCTCTGAGTGCCAAATATCCCAAGTAGAAGGAAACTTGACATTTTTTGGAGGATGGCATGCTACAGTTTTGCCTTGGTAGAGGATTTGTGGTGGCAACACAACACCAGACATTGTAATTCCCATGACTGCAGTGATCTGGCGCTTGTCTTCTTTTGCTACAATAGGTACCTGAATAACAACATGCGGTAAATAATTGCAGTAGTGGTATAGAATGTTAAGGCACAGCTTCAAAATAGTTATGCAGACTATTGTGTACATGGCTCTGCTCACTATACTCACTGTAACACTTGCTAAGCACTGGCTCAGTTCTAAGTTCTAAAGGCTGCCATTTTGTTGTTGTCCACCAAAACGGTGAGCTGTTTACATATGCAGCTTATACAGATACAATGCTGATTCGATTTGTGGGAACAATTCAATAAGATGATAGATAGATAATTGGCTACGTGCATGGTCTGCAGAAGGTTGTTTTTTTTTTGAGAACTGATCACATTAATTCTACAATACAATACTAGTACTAGTAACTTGATGTATACAAACCTCTAACGTATACCGGTACATGCATGCATAGAGGCCCACCTGAGTTGATCCAATCACCTCCATTGTGTAGCCCCCAGTAAATGTATAGTGTAGCCCTGTCTCATCTATGTTGATCACCAGCTCAGCTGGTATTGACTTAGCCACTATCAGGTCTTTCACTGTTTTCAAGAACTCCGCCTGAATTCGTGGAAAATCTTCGGGAACCTTTTTAGCTGCCTTGGTCCCTTTTCGTTTCACCATGCCTAAGTATCTGAAAATTGATTTAGAAAATGACCGATCGATGACAACTGGACCCCCGTTCTCTCTTAAATGAAATGGACAGTAATATAGATATAATGCACGAGCGGTAGCTACGGCGATCTTTCCATTCACGACACCACCAGAGGCGCGCAACGAAAGGAGATACAATTTTAGTTTTTCACGAATGAACTCTTCCATTTTCGGTGGACGCCCTCTCTTCTTTCTCTGAAGCACAGTCAGCTGCTTGCCTGATGATGACGCTTCCATTTCGAATGCTTTCTTTAGACTGAACGCAGTACTGACAGGTATACCGAAGTTTTTGGAAGCCTTACTAGGACCATGCTCAACTGCAAACTTTCCAATCTTCGCTCGTACACTTTCATCTTTTATGTTGTACCTTCCTCTTGGTCGATAGACTGGGTTAGCCGTGATTGCTTGAATGACAGACGTATTTATCTCCTGGCAGATCGGTGAAGATGATGCCAAATCCATCTGCTGTGGATTTGGTACGTGGAATACCGTGGCTACACTAATTATATCCATTCAACAGCGACCAGGCAAACTGAAACGCGCACGTTTACAACGATCAAGCAGAAAATTCTCATAATTAGAACTTATACTGACATACTACTAGTAGTGTTTTCGAATGCAGGTATTCTAATATTACTGTCCATGATTTAGCATATGCAAATATCCGAAAATAATTGCCATCCGAAAATATTGTCCATGCGAAAATTTTTGGCCCTACAGTAATGTACTATAAATCGGTCTGATTATGATATGGGACAGTTTCCGCGAAAATTGCCCCACGGATATACATGTATTATAAAATGTCATAGCCAGCAATTGCGGACATGAATTATTTGAATTCCGTAATACGCGTAATAAAATTATTGTACATGGAGTTTATGGGTAATTTCTATCAATCGCGCACAGTTTAGTACCAAAGACTTGTAGTAAAGTTTATAAACCTAAGTATGATACAGGGTCAAGTAATACATTGTTTGTATATCTTCTGTTCTGTAAAAATGTGCCCCCATCAATTTCAAAACAGGGTTTTGTTTTACTGCATACATTTAATGGCTGGCATACTTTTGATCACTTTTTTCCCTTCCTATTGTACCGCGTGGACAATCTATTGAAGATTATAAAGTGGATTCTGAAGCCAAAGCTATTTGCATATTTATATGTGCAAATAACATATCTACCTCATGTGCACGTCTATTTCTAGATTCAAGTATGTGAATTCTAGTTCCCCGTTCAAGCCATAAATTATTAACAATGTTTGAAACGTCATAACGTCGCCCAAGCACTCCTCAAAGCCTTGCTTCTTGTACGATACTACTATACCACTACCCGGCCAACTCTCAGACATGCATTGCAAGAAATTTCGGACGCTCATGAGCAATTCCTGGCCAATTTTGCAAACGTCCGTCACATTTCCCGCGCACGCGTCCATAGAAATGTATGGGGTAAAGTTCATTTTTGAATACCATAAATCAGGGAAAGTTGCTATTTAAGTTTGAAAGAAGCACCATGATGGATAACATGATAAGCTATCACTCTGCCAGGTTGATGGAATTTTCAGCCACTGCTGCGAGGTTCCTCATAAGGATTAGTACTCCTCCATAGAGATATATGGAAAATTGCTTTTTATAATGATTTTTTATCACTGTTCTTTATTGTTACTCTGAATGTAAGATGGGAAGGTATTGTTTGACTCATTTCAGATGATGCTACTATGATCAAGGTAACTTTCTACCAGGTTCTCATGCCCATAGGCTTCTTCCCCTGGGTTCCTGGGGCACTTTTGGTCATGAGAGTACCTAGTTCAGTTGAATAATTAACAAACGCCCGTGACAGTAAATTGGGGCGTTCAGTTCTGGCCGCGTTGGAAGTAAGGAACTTAACTGCACGCTAACTTGGTATGTTCTTAGTTTGGGACTATATAGGAGCGCATGTTTTTGGTTCGATACTAAGCCGTTTGAAGTTTATGGTCTGTCAAACGCGGAGTAGTCCTAGGTCTATTCGATAAACACGATACGTATTAAACTACGTGTGTTTGTTTTCTGAAAAACTAAGGCATCACTGAAGGCTAAGTGTATAAGTTAAGTAAGGCCACTATAGGCCTATAGCTTTTTATATTCGACCACGTGGTGGGGCTATGAGTGGGACAGCTGGGAAATCAACGTCCCTTTTCTGTTGCTACTTTTCCATATGCGTGTGTGCATATCCACATTTGTCAATGTGGTCGTTCTATATAGAATTCGAAGCGGACAATCACAAAATGGTATATACGATACGCGCGACAGGGACAAGCCATATAAGGACAGTGCCCAATTATAATCACGTGGCGACGACTTATAGCTACGTAACTTCCCTTCAACCTTGGATGTGTTCTTTTTGGCTCCCTCTGCAGTCTAGGAGCGCGCGATCTCCTCGTCCGGGTTACTAGGAACTGACAGCGACCTTCCAGACCCCCTAGCTACTGAAAGCTATTATCTATGGCACAACACACACACATACAACACACACACACATACAATACACACACACACACACACACACACACACATACAACACACAGCACCCACTAACTCATAACATGTTCTCTTCCAGATCATGATCCACACCTCCTACTCTGGCAGCACATACAACACGCAAGAGGACATATCCGATGCCTCAGTGCTCCTGAACAAGTTCAACACAGGAGATGGCCAGGGTAAGGTGTGGGATGGCTACTGTCTGGCACACCTCTTCACCTATCGGGTGCTCTCCAATGGCCTCCTAGGGCTGAGCAACATTGCCAGTCCCAGTGCAACCACCACTGGAGGGATATGCTCAACCAGTGAGTCGTAGGGAATGAGTGTGGAAGAATTGAAAGTGGGCATTCAATGGAGAAAAAGAATAGAAAGAATTGCACAGAAGTGTTAGAACTTGCAATGGAATAAAGAAGAGGCATTGGGGGGGGTGTGTGTTCCTTCTAAGGTTAGAGGGATGGCTTGAGTTTGTTTGTTTTTTTTGAGAGGGGAGGCTTGTTTGTCCTTGGATTGATGGAGGAGAGGGATTCAAATTTGTTTCTTCCAAGGGTTGAGGTGGGCCCATTTCTTCTGGGGAGTTGAGGGGCTCACTCCACACCTCCACAGGCTTCTTCTCCAGCTCATCTGGGACCTGAATCATCTACAACACAGCTTTGAGCTCGTACACCTCATCCTCCAATCCCCTAGTCTTCATGGAGGAGGTGCTGGTGACTGGACACGAGATTGGCCACAGCTGGGGCAGCTACCACGATCCCGCTACCACTCCCTCCTGCAGCAATGTGTTCATCATGAACCAGTATGCACAAGATGGATCACAACCCACTCACAAGGTTGACCCAACTAGCATTGGGATAGAGTTCAAATGGGGAGGGGAGGGGAGGGGGGGGAAGGGAGGGAGGCCAGCAAGTTAACACTTAAGGTGTTATAGTCATCAAGTCACCTGCAATGAAATATGGGCAGAAGAACCGAGAAGAACAGTTTTTTTTTGGTTGCATTTAATAAAAGAGTTAGTGAAGGAGCACTGCTTTGGGCGTTTCTACCTGACATGGCTGTGTTAGTGGTCTGGGGCTGGCTTTGTGCTCTAAAAGATGGGTTTTTTCCCTGTTGGCTTTAGATGTTCTCCAACTGCAGTAGAACCAGCATTGGGGCTGTTCTCAGTGCCAAGGCCCAGAATTGCTTCACAGGTCAGTGTCTTCCTCTCTCAAGGCCTTTCCCCCCACCCTTTGTTATGTGCCTGTGTGTGTGTGCCCTCCTCCCTCCCTCCTCCCTCTCTCCTCCCTCCTCCCTCACTCCCTCCTTCCCTCCCTCCCTCCAGTTCGTGGGACGGGGGTATGGATTATGTGGTCCTCAGGGGAACAGTGTGGTACTGGACTGCTGGGAGACACCTGCTGTACTGATGCCTGTCAGCTACGCTCAACGGCCATGTGCAGGTGTAGTGCTCGACTTCATGTGTGCATTTGTTCGTGTGAGGTGTGTGTGCGTGTGCTTACATGTGTATGCATTGTGTATGTGTGTCTGCATGTATGTATTTGCAGTGTGTCTGCATGTATGTATGTATGTATTTGCATGTTCATCTATGTATGTGTTAAGTGTGTTGTGTGTGTACATGTGTATTACCTGTGTGTGCGTTGTAGGTATGTATGTAGTATGTATGTATGTATGTATGTATGTATGTATGGTATGTATGTTGTATGTATGTATGTATGTATGTATGATGTATGTATGTATGTGATGTATGTATGTATGTATGGTATGTATGTTGTATGTATGTATGTAGATGTATGTATTGTATGTATGTATGTATGTATGATGTATGTATGTATGTATGTATGTATGTATGTATGTATGTTATGTAGTATGTATGATTATGTATGTGTATGTATGTAGTATGTATGTATGTATGATGTATGTATGTATGTATGTATGATGTATGTATGTATAGTAGTATGTATGTATGAATGCATGCATGCATGCATGCATGATGTATGTATGTATGTATGTATGTATGTATGGATGTATGGATGTATGGATGTATGTAATGCGTGTACATGTATGTGCATGTATATAATTTTTAATGCATAGGGTGGTTGGGCATGTGTAGAAACATTTTCAACTGCTCAGTATCCTGGGCTGAGAGGGAGACAATGCAGCTGCAAATTTAACACAAATGAAGGCCACACAGCTTTTAGAATCGGGTTGTAAGGGGGTTAAGCTTTGCAGTGACTTTTGAAGCTTGTACAGGGTAATAGTTGGTATCTTGTACCTCTGCAACATGTGCTTGTGCTGCTGTTTTCAACTATTGCTATGCCAAATACCACAACCCCACTCCACCTCCTCCCCAACACTCAGATCTTTACCTGTATTCCTACACTGGATTCCCACCTTCAACATTCATCTTTGCAATAAGAATGGTGGGGGCCACCAAGGTACTCTAGACTACACCATGACAATGTGGAAAACAATGCTCAAGAGATGGTCAGCCATTTGGTTGTGCTGTACTGTTCCCCTTGCTCCGCATCTCGCTCCCCTCCTTCCTGTCACTGTCCCCTCCTTCCCATCACTGTCCCCTCCTCCCCATCACTGTCCCCTCCTTCCAAACACTGTCCCCCTCCTTCCCATCACTGTCCCCTCCGTCCTCTCCTTCCCATCACTGTCCCCTCCTCCCCATCACTGTCCCCTCCTTCCCATCACTGTTCCCTCCTTCCCATCACTGTCCCCTCCTCCCCATCACTGTCCCCTCCTCCCCATCACATCATGTTATCATGGCAGATTGTTTTTCCCACTACTCTCAAGATCTTCCCTCCTCCCCCCAATCTAGTCAGTTAAAAAGAACTCCTCTTGAGTGTTAGTGAAGTGTACATACCCAGGTGGTCTGCCAGCAGTTCAGGTTCCAGGCTCAGTGGGGACCGCCTGGTATGGGCCAGGGATTGGACCCACCTTGATGAACAATGTGGCATGGACTGCCAGCCACCCTCCAGGTGACAAACTCAAATGGAAAGCTTGTGTGGTCATTTAAGGCCTACTGAATATGCAGACTATGTGACATTTGTATTTGGCTATGTACATGTTTGGTGTTGTCACAAGTTTGTATGTTTATGTGTTGTAGAAGGCCAAAGAGCTGGTACATGTATGTGGTTTCATTTGTACCACCTATTTAATTAGGAGGGTTATTAGTTGTGGGTTTTATGTAAAATTTTCCCATCCCTGAGAGAGATTGTTCCTGACAACTGGAATAGTTGGACCCACTTATTGTGATGGGAAGGAGGGGACAGTGTACACCTTTGCCGTTGTGTATGTGTATGTGAGTCATGATCACCAGCCTTCATACCATTGATGTGAACAGATCTGCATCATGGCATTCTTTTCTGTGCTATGAACAGTGCTAACTAGAAAGACAGACACATGTACATGTCACATGTATGTAATCTACATACAACCATGCATCAATGTTAAAAGTAGCACTTGTATTGTTTCTTCAGCTCTGTGTCTGTGGATGGTGTATATGTGTATTCATGTGTATAGATAGCACTCTACTAGCTGTTTGAAGTGATAGTGCATAACCTACACATGAAGTGACCTGAGAAAACAAGGAACCATTATCTAGTGTTACTGCTACATGAGTGTACAAAGTATTTACATTGCACTGTGGGTCAGTGGAACTACTAAAGTGCATGTGGGTGATATAATTATTTGAATGTATCTGAACCTGCGTCAGCAGGTTCAATATAGGATTGATTGAGGAGTCATGAATGTCATTAAAAATTTTCAGTTGCGTCGCGAGGGACAACGAAGAAACGGATAGCTTTTCTCTTTGCAGCAATCGAACGACAACACCAAGATCTACATTTTGGTGCTAGTTTCATGTCATAAAACTATGCCCTTCTAGACCAACTAAGAACCTGTTTCTCGTGCCCATGCCCAAAAAAATTGTTGGTCGTCGTCGTCTTCTTCTTCTTCTTCTTCTCCGTCAAGTATAACTCACGCTAGGAATGGTTTTAAAGAACGGCGATAGTACCAATCGCTTCAGAATTTACCGGCGCGGTGCCCCTTAAGGTAATAAAGAAGCTACAACGAAAAAGTACTATATACGGTATGGGTATATTACTATGTTCTAAATACAGGAGTATGGATAATTTTAGGCAGTATAAATACTCCAACAGGCACAAAATTTATTTTGGTGTCAGTTTACACAGCCAACCCTTACCACTCTTGGCTCAAGGATGATAAACGCAAAAACCTTGGTACAATAATGATATAAAACATGACCCAATACTGATAAATTATCTTCATTGCGTCAATGTTGATATAGCAACATGGAACAGGTTGATAAAATCCTGGGACAATAGCTGACTATCATTTTTACATAAACCATGATATCAATATTGCTTCAATAATGATAATAAATTGGCTGTTGGATCGACAGTTTGTTTTGTACAAATGTTTGAGCCCTTGTTCATCAGGATTGGTGAACCTTTATTCAATGATACAGACTGCCCCATGTTTGAACTTTCGCGATATATCGAAGCAGTTGAAGGATGCAAAGTGTTAAAAGCCGTGTCCTTCGTCCACGACTGCTTTAGTGAAGGGTGCCACTTTGAGGAAATGGTAACTACAGTGCCAATAGAAAGAGAGAAGAAAGTTGGAGTTAACAAAAAAGTATTTGTTCACGATTATTCAAATAATCTGTATTGTTTTAATAATTATTGTTTGAATGCCTAAAAATTTGACGGCCGTTCCTCCGTCAGCAGCAAGTGTGTAAAGTCAGTGAATGCCCTGCCATCGTTATGTACATAATGATATGGTCTCTAGTGAAAGCTTCTACACACGGTGAAAATTGTTGGAAGCTTCTAGACGTGGAGCCGTCGTTTCACGGATTTGTTGTTAGTGACTATATCGCGCTGTTCTGTGTGAATCGGTAAGCGAGTGATTGTATCGGTCCCTTTTCGTTTTAGTGGTATTTAGATGCCAAGTTATTATTGGATTTCTCTCATGTTGTACCTCTTATTAGAGCGCATCTGGGTGTGCCGTGGAGAATTGGTGAAAAAGAGAAAGCGATGGAGATAGACAGGTTACATGAGGACGAGGTGTTGTCTTTGAGTTGGATTCGTTTGACCAGAGGTACCGGTATATCTCTGGTGTGGCTACGTGAGTTGACTTGAGAACGTAATTTATTTTGTGGAACTCACACAGGCTAATTCTTTTGGTAAGCGAGTGATTGTATCGGTCCCTTTTCGTTATAGTGGTGTTTAGATGCCAAGTTATTATTGGAATTCTCTCATATTGTACCTCTTATTAGAGCGCATCTGGGTGTGCCATGGAGAATTGGTGAAAAAGAGAAAGCGATGGAGATAGACAGGTTACATGAGGACGAGGTGCTGTCGTTGAGTTGGATTCGTTTGACCAGAGGTATTGGTATATCTCTGGTGTGGCTACGTGAGTTGACTTGAGAACGTAATTTATTTTGTGGAATTCACACAGGCTAACTCTTTTGGATATCAAAACACCAGTGCGCTTGGTGTTGTCATTTACCGGTATGGAGTCTTGCGACTTGGATGCGTGTGGCTACGTGATGACTTGAGAACATCATTTATTTTTGTGGAATCCACACAGGCTAACTCTTTTGGATATCCAAACACCAGTACACTGACTTGCTGTTGTCGTTGTGACTTGGATGTGAGTTAAATTAATAATGGTGTGTATTAGCAAATATCCAGGGTGGTGATTTGTCATACAGCTTTCCAAACGACCAGTTACACTGCAAGGTATGTGAACATATGTGGTGGTAATGCTTCTGCTATCCAACACAGGGTTGTACACAGACCATCGAGACTGTTGAGTGGATGCAAAGTATCCGTCCATTGCTCTGGTGGAGTATGCTACTTCAAGGATATGGTGATCGCAGTGCTAATAGAAGGAGAGAGAACAAGGGACTTAATAGAATAGTTTATTGTGATGCAATCTGTATTGTTTCAAATAAAATTTCAATGCCTAAAAAGGAGGTAATATTGATGCCTTAAAAGGTAATATGGTCTTGGGCCAATATTGTAATAACAGCATTGGGCCAATACTTTGGTATATCATGCTTGGCACAAGACTGCTATCATGGTTGGATCAACACTTTATCAGTGTTGTATCAATATTGCGTACACATGTTTGGGTCATGTTCCCCTAAATCATTGAACCAATACTGTTACCCATATTGCCTACCAAGGATGATATCATCCTGATCCAATAATGCGTCAATATTGGTCCAATTATTGATTTCTCGCTGTGTAGTCGTTACTTATTTTGGCTAGTGAAGTTGTTTTTCTAAAAATGCCTTCGCGTAATCGAAAGAAGAGAACGAAGCAACGAGCGGAATACCTCCAAAAGCAAGAAGAGAACAAGGCTAAAGCCCGAGAGCGCTACAAGGCCGACCCTGAAAAAAAGAAGGCCTCTGTACGCGAGAGCTACAAGGCCGATCCTAAAAAAAAGAAGGCCTCTGTACGCGAGAGCTACAAGGCCGATCCTGAAAAAAAGAAGGCCTCTGTACGCGAGAGCTACAAGGCCGATCCTGAAAAAAAGAAGGCCTCTGTACGCGAGAGCTACATCGCAAATATTGAACCTAAGCGTGCTGCTAAAAGACAGCGATATGGAGAGGACCTCGAGGAGAACCGTGCTGCTAAAAGGTAGCGATATGGAGAGGACCTCGAGGAGAACCGTGCTGCTAAAAGGCAGCGATATGGAGAGGACCTCGAGGAGAACCGTGCTGTTAAAAGGCAGCGATATCAAGAGAGCGTCGAGGAGAACCGTGCTGCTAAAAGGCGGATATACAGGGGTAATTCAGCTACCATTAAGGCAGCTAGAATGAGTCGGTATTGGAAGGGTCGTAGAACTACCACTACCACTACCACTACCACCCAAAGGTATGTTATAGCATGCTGTATGTACCATTTAAAATCTAAGGGCTGCTATGCACGTGGCTCATGGCTTCCTGTCATGCACACATTAACACTCTTGTATGCCTGCATGACATATTATCAGATGTACAGTATGGCTTCCTACACGGGATGTTCCCTGGTAAAGGTCAATGTTTGTACAAAAGGTTATTTGTACATGTACATGCATCTGTGTCTGTTACATTGTAAATGTGATGTGCAATAAAGGACTATACACATGTGTGTACTACTGTAATTGCATTTTCAGAAATTTAATTAACAAGTCTGTCATGCGCATCCAACCCTTGCATGCAGCCGATTATCAGATGTACAGTAAGGCTTCCCACAAGTAAAAGTTCCCCATGTACCGTAAAGTACCACGAATAAGCCCCCCCCCTCCGCCCCCAACAATAAAAAATGGCTCGTGTTTAAACGTCCGTATCTTCGTAATCGCGAACGCTTCTGCGTATCTTTTTACATAATCATGTACGGGTACCATTTCTGTTTCTGAAATGCTGAATACATTTGAGGAGACTTTCGAGGTTACAGAGATGCGCACGTTTAAACACGAGCCATTTTTTTTTGTTGGGGGCGGAGGGGGGGGGCTTATTCGTGGTACTTTACGGTACATGTAAAGGGTACAAAAGGTAATTTGTGTCTCTCACATTGTTTTAAAGGTCCACTACACATGTGTGTACAGAAAATTGAAAATAAAATAATTCACGTTATGCGCAGTTGGTAGAATGTTTTGATACATGATAAGGCATAATGTGTGGTAAAATAAAAGTACTGCAACCCTATCTTCTCCCATATAGTTACTCCCTGTTTGAGCCCAACTCTCGCACACTAGCAGAGTATGGAGTGAGTCTTGAAAAAGCAATTCTTAGGGATAGTGAGCTTCTGAGTGATGTAAACAATGCTTTCTGCAATAGCCATCCATTGCTAGCTCAAAAGGTTGTTACAAGATCTGCCCGTGCAGCAGTAAGTAAGATTAGTGCAGATGCATTACTTGCTAAAGCAATAAGTGTACGAAGATCACAGGCAGGGTCACTGCTAAAAACTATCCGTAAGGTTAATGCAAAGAAGTTGCAAGAGAGTGATATTTTAGTCGGGCATAGGTTTCATACTGCTGGGGCTGAGCCTTACTTCTTTGATAATTCATACACTCACAGAAAACAGCATACTATACGTACTTCGTCACAAGATAGGTGGAGTCTTGCCCAGGCTAGGGTACAGACCACACCCAGACAACACAACTAACTAGCAGCTAGAGATATTTAACCCATTCTTGCCCAGGGTACTGGCCACACCCAGGCAACACAAGTAGATAGATTTAGCCCAATCTTGCCCAGGGTACAGACCACACCACACAACTAACCAGCAGCTAGAGATATTTAACCCATTCTTGCCCTGGGTACAGACCAACTCGGTTAATCAGCATCAGCTAAAGTGATTCTTCCTAATGTGCACCCCAGCAAAAAGAGCTGGGAGTATGTGGCGTGCGCGCGCGTGGTGTGTCACTGCGCATATCGGGATGAGGTATCAAGATGTAGGAACAGGGACCGTTAACGTACGCAGTCGTAGAAAATAGGTAAATACACGCCGAGCGCACGTTCACGCCGATGAAAGATGTATTGAACCAAGGGCACATTACTAGCAACGACACGCTCCTCCCACTCATACATGTACAGGCACCAATTTGCACTATTAGGGCGCGCCTAACATTTGATTTTATTAACATCTAAATTATATTATTACGTAATAGCAAAAGTAATTAATTTTGTTGTTGATTCTCCTGGGTCCGTGTACCTTTAGAGCACTCCACGTCCCAATCAGTCAAAATCATTGGAATATGATTTTATATCACGAAATTGATGCAAACCTCTAATTACTGCACCGCAAGTTTAGTCGTTTGGAATATACGTCACCGCGCATATAAATATCTAAACTTCTAAACTTCAAATGGCCGAATGCTCAAACTTGTTTGGAATTTTACTACCTTGTACGATTCGGACTAAATTCTATCCCCTCATTCCCACTTGCCTTATTTATAATTTTACTTGGTTTTTGCTTTAAAAATCTAAACTTTTAAACTCCCGATACTCAACGGTTCAAATATTTAGAAATGTAGGTTTTTAGTTGTAACTCGCTTATATATCCATGCCGTCCAGTGCGCATGCGCACATGCTATAGCAGCTGTTTAATTTTGACATAATTGGATTCTCTACTACTAGGTTTGACGTTCGTTTGACGCACAGCCGTTCACTTTCTCTCTAGCACGCTTCAGCTCAGGGGGGCCTTTACAGTAGTCTTATAATATTTTTTTTCTCATCCGTGTATTGGGGGGGGGGGGGGGGGGGGGGGGGCGTACGCCCTCCACCCCCCTAAATCCGCCACTGTTATTCTCATTGTACAGTAGTAGACTGGTCAGTAGAGTTTATAAATAATAACCAGTTTGCTACCCATTTTTGAAATTGAGTTAAATCATAATTTGCCCTCATTCAGAAACACATAAGCACAATGAGCCACTAGTACGTCACTATAGTTGGTGCGTAACTGTGTCAGGGTACGATTTAGATATATTGATGCTTGATGCATGCATGCACTAAAATGGCTGTATTGGTCACACAAGTGAGGTAATAACAATGGCAGTCCTCTCCTCTGTTCGCTTTTGGACAGATATTGTTTTAACAGTTAAAAATCATTGCAGCCGATATACAGCCTGATCTCTCATTATATATAATCGTAACCCCCCCCCCCCCCTCCCCCCCCTTTCCAACTGCCCCTTTCACAGCTTCGGTCATAAATAACATCTGCACTTGTACTGCACTTGCAAATGTATAAATTTTAACACACAAAAAATACAACAAGTGGCACAAGGAATGCAATACCTTACTGTATTGAACCATCACTTATAAATGCTGGATAGAATACCTTACTTAGACACAATGTGGACTGAAAACCAGCTGCTTTGATATCTTCAATTCATCATCACTCTTAGATCCATTGTCTTCTTTTGTGAACTTGTAAATAAGTGATAAACCTTCAACCCCGAATTGACACGCTGAAATGCACAAAATGTAAAGGATTAGTAACTATAGGTCAATGTAATGCATATTTGCAGGCTAGCGCTAGCCGATGGATGGAACATCCAAGATATAGATGTAGCTTAAACACGCAATCACAGCAATCAAGGAACTAACCCTGAACATGTACACCACCTTTTATATGCTTCAATGCACACCACCACAAGAATACTTAGCAGTCACTCTGAACAATATTGCAATGGATACAAATGATTACGATGCTTATTATTTATCAATGTCCAAGTCTCACATACATTAGCAATACTATGGATTGAGGGGGGGGGGGGGGGGGTGTCCATGGGTACCTAGTTATGAATTTAGAATTTTTCTGCATTCGTCCCCCACCCCCTCACTCCCCAATGTTTGTTTTCATGGGAGTAATGCTTGCAATGTATTGACACAGATTTTCAATGGTAAAATAGCAACTGTCTTTTTGAAAACTTACATGTACCTTGCGCACAGGTGTTCTTAGTATATCAATATAATCGCTTGGATGGGCATATCATTTACAATCCAAGGCATTTCTGTATGTAATCTCGCGCAAGATGCAAGATATAGCATCATTGTGAAAAGTCACAAAACATTTCAAAGTACTAAACAAGTGCTTGCTATCAATAGATTACTTTTTTGTCACAAATCCTCAGTCAAGTAAGATTAAGGTCATAAGATTAACTGTTGCATTCATTTTACTTGAATTGTTCATACAGTAGTTCTCCTTGAGGGTATGTAATTTATATATGTATCAAGCTTGTAACAGTACCGATTTTTTTTTGCCATTAACAAGGGTCAATACCTTCTTGTTGCGTGATTTATAGTGTAGGACAGATGGCATAACTTTGGTATTGGTCATGTGTAAAATGCATGATTATGCATAATTGAAAAACTATGGTGTACCTCATTTGTGTAACTTATTTTAAATGCATCTTGAAGTTTGGAGTTTCTTGTTCTAAAATCATTTTCTTCAACAGGCACTTCTTCTCAGTGCATTTATACTCCAAGGTATTACTATTTTAACTTTTCCTATCATCAATTCACATGCACATGGGATATTGTGTTTAGCATTTTTCAGTACATTCAGCCAGATCAGTACAGGTGCACCAAAAACATAAAATAAATAATGTACCTTAATTTTATGTCTGTGGTTATGGCTGAAAGCTTATAATTTAATACCCTGGAATTCCCATTCACTTATCATCATTTCAGTATTAGTTCAAAATGTAATACCAACTAAGTGCACACATAAACTCCCACAAATCAATGTACTTGCAAATAATTGTAGGGTTAAAATAATTTATTTCTAGAGCTAGAGCACAACAATGATATGTATATGTATGCTCAACTATTTCCCTCTTCTCTCTCTCTTGATATTCATATTTACAACTTATGAAATGTATGTTTTCAACCTTCCAGCTTCTTCCCTGACCTTACCATGTCAGCTCACTGGAGGGACCAGCTGTCCCACAATGATATGTCCTAACACTGCTGTCAACTACACCTGTAATGTTGGCAGCTTTGCTGGAAGCACACTATGGAATGTACCATCAGTGGGTGTGTGCTCAGGAACCACACTCATATTGGCACAAGGTCCACCAGGGCCTGGACTATCCTGTCTGACCAGTTCTTCAAGTGGCACATGTGGACCCTTCACAGTGACCAACACACCTCCTCTTACTAGCAATGTTTACTGTATAACCTCCACCCTCTCTGTGGTGGTCACATCAGCAATGAATGGTCTAGTGGTCTCATGTTCCACATACTCACCAATATCATTCACCATAAATCCAATTGGAAATACAACCATATCAGTAGCTGGTATGTTATAAAACGTACATGTAATGGGATATACATGTATGTCTCATTTGTTTTTCTTCTGTTCCTTTGTATATCGGTATATATCCCAACAGTTGCAGAATTGTTTATGGGCATTGTGGCATAATCAAAACATGTCCTACTTGCAATGCAATTTAAAGTTATTCATCACATACATTGTATTTGGCATGTTATTATTAAATTATCGGTGATCTTACATACTGGTTTCAGATATTTGTAGGCACCTTGTGATGCTCGAAAGTACTATTGGATTTAAATATGGCCAACATTATTATGTTTTTCTCCAGCAACTCCAAATGCTCCAACCATTACATCACTGATTAGCACCTATCCAGACCAACTAACAGTGACCTGGACATCTGTTCTCACTGCTACCAGCTACAATGTCAGCATTAATGATAGTATCAACACAGTGTACAGCGTGTCATCCATCGGAGCACCACAGTACACATTCACTGGACTGACCAATAACACAGTCTACACAGTCTCAGTGGTGGCCATCAACTGTGCTGGGAGCAGTAGTCCAGCAGCATCAACAGGAAGAACAGGTGAGACCAAAGCATGCATTTCTATGACCTCAAATAAAAGATTGCATGTACCGGTATGAGGTCGTTTCTGCGAAAAGGGACCTAACGCATGTTTTTTCAAGATTTCAAATTATTTAGAAGTCTGAATGTCCTCTATACATTGCTTCTTATGCACTGGAAATGACAGCTTAGCTACAAATGTAATACTTAAGAGTGCGATCAACTAGTTTTGCGTTGCACGAGATCAATCCCCCGACATGTGACCTGCCATGTGTGATTAGGCTACTTCACCCCCACTTCCCACAACCCACAGGTGTTGACATGTGTCATTAGGCTACCAACTAACGACGCTTTTATTTAGCTACTTCACCCCACCCCCATAATCGTATCAACATGTAATGGGTAATAAGTGTTCTAAATTGTTTGCCGTTGGGAGGTTTGAGGCTCCTTTGGTGATTGGTAGGTTTGGGTCTGATGGTATTGACGACATAGATTGTGTTATGGCTGAATTGCCATCAAGTAATGATATGATTAATTTAACTATGTGATTTGAAGTATTCAATAAACAGCATGTGAGGTAGCATTTTACTAATAACTTCAGATAAGACGGAATGGATCTAATACAATGTTTTGAATTTTTATTAAATTAAAGTTTTAGCATACATGTATATTGGGGAAACAAACCAGCATATCGAAGCACTACATTCATTTTGGATTCCATGTATATTAATACATTGGTTACATACTGCATATCGGACTGTTTATTTTATTAAGTTTAAACATTTATATGGCTTTTTTTAACTTCTATCTAGAGAATGGGAACAGTAATGCTTATGTAGTAATTTTATTTGCAATAAAATATAAATGATGGATCCTCTATGTAATAATACATACCATTTATTGTGATCGTGCTTACCAACAAATGCCTTTTGAATTTCTATGTCCTTATGAAAGGATACAGATGTATCACAATACACAGGTAAAATACAATTATGTCATAAAGTATTAATTGACCATAGCAACTATACATTACGTGGAAGTCTGACTCATGCATGTAGACATTAATACAAATCCTCACTTACCCTCTGCAGTTCTTTCGGGATGGGTATCCTCTTCCAAACTTGATGCTGACCCTTTACGACTCTGCTTTGTTTTTGAACTTGATGAACTCGAGTGACATGAGTCAGCAAATGGAACTGAGGGGTTGGTAAACATGACATGGTGGTCTGCAAGATTCCCTCATCAAAACCCAGTGGCCACTAGAGGTCTGCAAGATTCCCTCATTAAAACCCTGCAGCCGCTAGAGGTCTTCAAGATTCCCTCATCAAAACCCTGGGTAGCGCAGACTACATGTTATACATCCGAACACCAAAGTCAGAACTATGTTCAGTGGCATCAAGGCTAATTTCTGATTAAGCAGTGAGAGGGTTCATTGATTTACATATACTTAACAATTACACCAAATTTATACATCTGCTTGGGAGGAGGGGTGGTTTCAACCACCATGGGGATGGGGACCACAGGCTCCCCACAGGTATTACTCCCCAAGCTCATATGGAATGGTTACCTGCCCGCCAGCTCCCTAAGCATTAGATAACCCCAGAACTAGGTACAGGTAGGATGGAGCCTGTCATATTACATAACTGACTTCTGACTACACATTAAAGGTTGGCAAGGGTGTGCTCCAATCCATCTAGGCTTCTTGTGCACAGCCACTGGCACACCTAACACTGCTTTTCTCTCCATATTGTGAGTATGCAGGTTTTATAATATTGTTTTAACTCGCTTTTCGCAGCAACAATTTAATCAAACACACTTAACTGGGGGGAAAAACAATGATCTGATATGCATCACCTATTAATCACCATCACCACACTCTGTGCAAGGACAATATTAAACTCCATTCTTCAATAACAGTAACCTTTACACCTGCTGTACATCAAATAGTCATCTTTTATTTACATTATTTGAGGTCATACAAATGCATACTTTGGTCTTCCAGTTACATGTATCGTTGCAGGACTACTGCTCCCAGCACAGTTGATGGCCACCACTGAGACAGTGTAGACTGTGTTATTGGTCAGTCCAGTGAATGTGTACTGTGGTGCTCCGGTGGATGGGATGGGGACCAGTGTGTTGACACTGTCATTGATACTGACATTGTAGCTGGTAGCAGTGGGAACAGATGTCCAGGTCACTGTTAGTTGGTCTGAATAGGTGCTGATCAGTGATGTAATGGTTGGAGCACTTGGAGGAGCTGGGAAGGAGGTAATATGGCACATTTGTATATCAATATCAAAATAACAGTGTGATTCACTTGTACCTGGGGGGGGGGGGGGGGGGGGGGGGGGGGGGGGGAGGGTGGGGTCACAGAAAATGTGCTAAAGCAGTTTTAAAGCAACGTACCAATCAATATAGGTACATTTGGTACATTTGGTACATGCAGTTGCCTCACATCCTATTTGGAAGGATTTATGTGCATATCACATAACATTCTTAAGCACATATTCAGGAGGGGCCTCAGGGAGCTCCACTTATCCCCAAGTATAATACATAATGCATATTCTGCTAAGCTATGGTGTAGTGCAACCACATGTACAGTCGAGTCACTCCCTCCCTCAAATCCTGTATACACCCATGACTTACCAACCACTGATATGGTTGCATTTCCAACTGGAGCTGTGGTGAATGATATTGGTGAATAGCTGGAACATGAGACCACTAGACCATTCATTGCTGATGTGACCACCACAAAGAGGGTGGAGGTTATACAGTCAACATTGCTAGTAAGAGGAGGTGTGTTGGTCACCGTGAAGGGTCCACATGTGCCACTTGAAGAACTGGTCAGACAGGATAGTCCAGGCCCTGGTGGACCTTGTGCCAGTGAGAGTGTGGTTCCTGAGCACACACCCACTGATGGTACATTCCATAGTGTGACTCCAGCATAGCTGCCAACATTACAGGTGTAGTTGACAGCAGTGTTAGGACATATCATTGTGGGACAGCTGGTCCCTCCAGTGAGCTGACATGGCAAGGTCAGGGAAGAAGCTGGAAGGATGATTACATACATTTCATAAGCCCCACATGGAAGGAGATGAACACTAACAAAGCCTGAATAGGTCCCAAATAGTTCTGGCTTCCCCAGTTGAAATAGTGCCCCCCCTCCACCTGGCTGTGGGTAAGGTGTGTATTAATTAAGCAATTGTGTCTCGACTATTTAAGCCTACAGTGCAGATGAATAATCTTATAGGTGTGTCTCTAGTGCCAGCAGAAGTACACAGAGTATGCAGATATCAATAATTAGTGAACTCATGAAATGATTTGGTATACTGGATTTTCCTGTGATGGGTTTACTTTAAAAGTGACAATGCCCTAAGCACTTACTAATATAGCATGCTTTGAACTATATTTAGCACAGTTGAGTACAAGTCATCATAATAGTGTTAGTCAATCATCTCAGGGAGAAAACGTTGCCATGGTATCAATTCCATTCACTTAGGTAGTCAGTCCATACTAACACTGCTGCATCTGTCCAACTACCTTGACAATAGGAAGAGGGGGAAGGGAGAAGGGGGGATGAGGAGGGGGAGGGAGGGGGAGGGGGGAGGAGGAGGAGGGGGAAGAAGGGAGAGGGGGAGGGAGGGAGGAGGGGGGGGATGGGAGGAGGGGGCGATAGGTCTTGGTAGGAGGTGGTGATGGAGGAGTTGAGGGGGGAGGGGGGGATTCTGGTTTTCTTTTTGGCGTCGGTTGGGAGTGGGGGGGTGATGATGTTCGTGGTTCTGGAGGAGGGGAGGGAGTGCAGGAGGGAGGGAGGAGGGGGGTAGGGAGGAGGGGCAAACAAGAAAAGGCACATATCCTAACAGCCATAACATAATCTATGTCCTCAATCCCATCACACCCAAACCTACCAATCACCAAAGGAGCCTCAAACCTCCCAACAGTGTCATATGATTAAAACTGGCAGACAATATGACATAATTAGAACACATATAACCCATTACATGTTGATTCGATGATGGGGGTGGGGTGAAGTAGCTAAATAAAAGCGTCGTTAGTTGGTAGCCTAATGACACATGTCAACACCTGTGGGTTGTGGGAAGCGGGGGTGAAGTAGCCTAATGACACATGGCAGGTCACATGTCGGGGGTTTGATCTCGTGCAACGCAAAACTAGTAGTATTAGATCACACCCTTAAGTATTACACTTGTAGCTAAGCTGTCATTTCCAGTGCGTAAGAAGCAATGTATAGAGAACATTCAGACTTCTAAATAATTTGAAATCTTGAAAAAACATGTGTTAGGTCCCTTTTCGCAGAAACGATCTCATACCGGTACATGCAATCTTTTATTTACATTATTTGAGGTCATACAAATGCATGCTTTGGTCTCACCTGTTCTTCCAGTTGATGTTGTAGGACTACTGCTCCCAGCACAGTTGATGGCCACCACTGAGACAGTGTAGACTGTGTTATTGGTCAGTCCAGTGAATGTGTACTGTGGTGCTCCGATGGATGGGATGGGGACCAGTGTGTTGACACTGTCATTGATACTGACATTGTAGCTGGTAGCAGTGGGAACAGATGTCCAGGTCACTGTTAGTTGGTCTGGATAGGTGCTGATCAGTGATATAATGGTTGGAACAGTTGGAGCAGCTGCAATATCAAAATGACAGTGTGATTTACATGTACAAAGAGGGTTCAGTTGTCTCACTCTCACTTGTATAATATCAAATAACATTCTTACAAGCACATATTGAGGAGACCTCAGGGAGCTCGACTTAGTCCCAAGTATAATACATAATGCATATTCTGCTAAGCTATGGTATAGTGCAACCACATGTACAGTAGAGTCACTCCCTCCCTCAAATCCTGTATACACCCATGACTTACCAACCACTGATATGGTTGCATTTCCAACAGGAGTTATGGTGGCTGATGCTTGTGAGTAGCTGGAACATGAGACCACTAGACCATTCATTGCTGATGTGACCACCACAGAGAGGATGGAGGTTAGACAGTAAACATTGCTAGTAAGAGGAGGTGTGTTGGTCACTGTGAAGGGTCCACATGTGCCACTTGAAGAACTGGTCAGACTAGATAGTCCAGGCCCTGGTGGACCTTGTGCCAATATGAGTGTGGTTCCTGAGCACACAACCACTGATGGTACATTCCATAGTGTATTTCCAGCATAGCTGCCAACATTACAGGTGTAGTTGACAGCAGTGTTAGGACATATCATTGTGGGACAGCTGGTCCCTCCAGTGAGCTGGCATGGCAAGGTCTGGGAAGAAGCTGGAAGGATGATTACATACATTTCATAAGCCCCACATATGAATACTAACAAACCATGAATAGGAGTAAATTATCCCCAAATAGTTCTGGCTTCCCCAGATGAAATAGTGCCCCCCTCCACCTGGCTGAGTTGGATACACTTGTTTACATAACCCTGCCTTTATAAACTTTCACAAATAATTGAATTATCATAAATTACAAACCAGTGGAATATATTTCAGAACAAGAATATTTAGCAACAGTACGGGAAGGGGCGGGGGGCGTACATAAATATTGCATGTTGTAAAGAAAAGATAGTTTTGAATAATAGTTTTAATCATGCGTTTTGTAATCATCAAATCTTTTATGACAAAACGATAGCAAATCAGTGTAAAATACACATGTACAATAGGAACATTTATTATGATGGGGCGGGAAAAGGGAGGGCAGGGCAGGGAAACCTTGTAATCTCTCATATATGCCATTGAATAGTTCATCAAGATCTGGTCTGACCAATGCCCCCTGGGTATATGGCTAATGATACCATTGCTCCTGCCGGGGTGAACCCGGGGCAGCTCCTCCTCATAAATGAGGACATCAATAGAAGTTAGCTGCAGTGTTCCATGATGACCACACCCACCGAGCCCTCAATAATACTGTGGTTTGAGGAAATCTAATCTGGCCATGGTATAGCACTCGACATACGCGCCAATGTCTGTAAGGCAATTCCATTGGCTTACAGACTAAAATTCAAGCAAATGGATGCTTATAATTAATGCAGCTCATCCAGGATGGATGGGTTGTTGGTATCTGATGGATAAACAACCCTGCTTGTATAGTACCTACATTATAGACCTTTAGCAGTAGTCAACTAGCTGCCACACCCCCTGCAATTGTTGCATGTGAAAATCCATTCCATTTGATGTATACTATATCTACCCTCCAGGGATTGTTCCAGTTGTAGCCATTACCACTTGTCTTTGACATGCTTTTGGGCTTAGACTACTAAACTAGATCTCATCACCTCTCGTTCCCGCGACCACAAATACCTAAATATCAAACCTAATTTCCTACACAGCCATGCCAGAGATTATAGTAGGGGATTGGAAGCTGATCATGCACGTTCGCTATACCTATGCACAGAACATCCGAGGTAGTATTAATATTAATCACACCTCTGAATTTATGGATTTTGGAGAAGGACCATTGGATTTGGAGTTGTCTCTCTTACAAAGTAAGCCAAAAGTTTACTGTAACTTGATCAACAAATAAATGTAGCTCTATGAATATGATTTGACAATGCAGTCTTTTTATGTTAGCCAAATTCATATCCGCTATTTTTTGTTTTGCTTCAAACTAGTGAAAGGATGGATATTTTTTCCCCTGGATAACTGCTCGTTACCTGTTAAAGCTTTAGTTTCTTTTTTGTGCTTTAAATTTGTAGCATTGTGCATTGATGAAGGTTTTAACTTTTAAGAGTGATCCTTGCCGATGTTTTGCTGCAAGATCCTGAAACATGATTTGGTACACAGGACACAGCTTGAAGTTGTGTTGTGTGGTTACTATAATGCAGCTTGAAAATGACACCAATATTTTAGTACGGTCAAAACCCATGCATATGCCAATATACATTTTGGGTCACGTTAATTTTGTTTTCGGGCATGGGTGGATCAAAATTTAGGCTAGGAAGAATTCCACAGTACACAGACCAGCTAAAGTGAAAGCCTATGACTGTTACAGTGTGCTTGAAAAGCTTTCTGCTGCACTTGTGGTGTTCAGGGCAGATAGTGCACATGAGATGAAAGTGTGTACCATTGCGTCCATCTACATTCATAAAAAAATATGTCACTGTTACTTGTAATCTTGGACACAAGCAGCTACTTCCAATTCAAATCCAAGATCGAGGTTCTGAGGGAGACCACTGGCCCCTCCCACTGTGATGTTCATGTTTTGTTCACAGGTGGGACACTTGAACACTTGTTGGGAACCACTTTTCTCTATCGCAGAATGTATACATTACTGACAGAAGGAGTGCCAGTCATACATGTAGTAGAGTTCTTGGATTAACGTAGTCCCATTATTTTTAAAACATTTAATTCAAACTAGGATAAAACAGTGTACAGCCTTGTCCAAGCTTCCTTCTTTATCCATATCAATCAGACCTGCTTTCGTTGGATAGTTGCATGTTGAAATTCAACCCAGATCCTCTCCACAAGTGCAATTCAAAATGACGGAGAAAGAAAGACGTCATACTACACAACCTAGGAAGATATTATGTCGACATCAGATCGCCATGTAAATATCAAAAGAACAATAACTGAACTTTTTATTTGTTGTTTGGTTAATGTGCCTCATTGTATATTTAGTAAGACCAAAGGTTTAATAGGTGTGAGATTATTTTCCATTTCATCATCTTGTGATTGTACCCATGACATAGACCATTCTGGAACAGAGGCTGAAAATGGCCGAAACAAACTGAATTAATGTTTGGATAACCAGCAAAAGATCACACTACAGATCCAACCCAGTGAATAGATTATCTACAGGTCTGTGTTGTGTGCTTCCCCTACCACACCACACTCTCCTCCCTTCCCATCTGTACAGTACACCTGCTCACATAATGCTATGCTCATTGATCTTTAATAATGACTCTGAACATATCCTGCTATTCAGGTCTGTTTTTGATAACAACAAGAAAAAAGAGAATCAAATGTGTCACATATAACTACGCATAATTGCAAATGATGTACACCAAGTCTGTGGGGTCCCAGTGTTCTGCCTTGGGTACTTGGACGCAAGGAGCCATGTATTGACACCATACACAAGCCCCCCCCCCCCCCCCCCCCCCCCCCCCCCCCAGTTATGGAGCTAATAGCAGTTTTTTTTTTAATGCACTGCTTTGTGCTGTACCAGTAATTATAACTATCATATTTTGTACCCAGACCCATGTGAGATGTAATGATGTCTGAGCACGATATTTTATAGTTCAGCAGAATTCCATGTGCTTAGCCACGGAGACAAATGAATCCCATAGCAGGTAAATGAGTGGGGAGAGGGGCTGGGAAGGATAGGTATACCACGTTTTTACCGCAGTCATCCAAGAACTCTACTACATGTATGACTGGCACTCCTTCTGTCAGTAATGTATACATTCTGCGATAGAGAAAAGTGGTTCCCAACAAGTGTTCAAGTGTCCCACCTGTGAACAAAACATGAACATCACAGTGGGAGGGGCCAGTGGTCTCCCTCAGAACCTCGATCTTGGATTTGAATTGGAAGTAGCTGCTTGTGTCCAAGATTACAAGTAACAGTGACATATTTTTTTATGAATGTAGATGGACGCAATGGTACACACTTTCATCTCATGTGCACTATCTGCCCTGAACACCACAAGTGCAGCAGAAAGCTTTTCAAGCACACTGTAACAGTCATAGGCTTTCACTTTAGCTGGTCTGTGTACTGTGGAATTCTTCCTAGCCTAAATTTTGATCCACCCATGCCCGAAAACAAAATTAACGTGACCCAAAATGTATATTGGCATATGCATGGGTTTTGACCGTACTAAAATATTGGTGTCATTTTCAAGCTGCATTATAGTAACCACACAACACAACTTCAAGCTGTGTCCTGTGTACCAAATCATGTTTCAGGATCTTGCAGCAAAACATCGGCAAGGATCACTCTTAAAAGTTAAAACCTTCATCAATGCACAATGCTACAAATTTAAAGCACAAAAAAGAAACTAAAGCTTTAACAGGTAACGAGCAGTTATCCAGGGGAAAAATATCCATCCTTTCACTAGTTTGAAGCAAAACAAAAAATAGCGGATATGAATTTGGCTAACATAAAAGGACTGCATTGTCAAATCATATTCATAGAGCTACATTTATTTGTTGATCAAGTTACAGTAAACTTTTGGCTTACTTTGTAAGAGAGACAACTCCAAATCCAATGGTCCTTCTCCAAAATCCATAAATTCAGAGGTGTGATTAATATTAATACTACCTCGGATGTTCTGTGCATAGGTATAGCGAACGTGCATGATCAGCTTCCAATCCCCTACTATAATCTCTGGCATGGCTGTGTAGGAAATTAGGTTTGATATTTAGGTATTTGTGGTCGCGGGAACGAGAGGTGATGAGATCTAGGTTAGTAGTCTAAGCCCAAAAGCATGTCAAAGACAAGTGGTAATGGCTACAACTGGAACAATCCCTGGAGGGTAGATATAGTATACATCAAATGGAATGGATTTTCACATGCAACAATTGCAGGGGGTGTGGCAGCTAGTTGACTACTGCTAAAGGTCTAATGTAGGTACTATACAAGCAGGGTTGTTTATCCATCAGATACCAACAACCCATCCATCCTGGATGAGCTGCATTAACACAGCAATTCGGCCGTCCGCACGCGGGTGATTACAAACTACGTATTCAGTCATGCATCCGTGCATATCACAAAGCGTGCACTCACGATTAACGTAGTCCCATTATTTCACCGCCCAATCCTGTACGGGAATATCATTAAACGGCCATTTAACCCTCTCCTCACGTATGATTGAATTTGAATTCGAATACCTCTTTTAAGTTTACAACACGCCGAGGCTACAGCTGCAGTAGAGGACAGGTCCCACGAATTTTTAATTAAGGTATGTGAGGTCAAAAAAAGCTAGTTTTCTAATGCCTGAAACCGAAAACAATGTGCACTCGTTGTCGCTCAGGGGTCAGAACAAGGCTATAGCTAGTTGTATGTACTCACATTGGTCTGAGGTCTCACCACAGTGGTCTTCCTAGGGTGATGTGATTCGGAAGGGTGTGGCTATCTTCGGTGAGTAATTTGTCTCTAGATCTAATAATGGTATACACACGGAAATGTGTATCACTCAGCACATTCATAGATGTCTAAATAATCTATGGTACATTTCATTGTATGTGACGCAAGGTTTGTCCAGTAAGCTTCACATTGGTATGAGACATCACCTCAATGGTCTTCTGAGGGTCACGTGATTCTGAAGGGTGTGGCTATCAGGTGAGTCGTTTGTCACTAATAATAGTATACATACTGACGTGAGTGTCACTACATTTCATTGTATGTGACACAAGATTTGTCCAGTAAGCTTCACATTGGTATGAGACATCACCCCAATGGTCTTCTGAGGGTCACGGGATTCTGAAGGGTGTGGCTATCAGGTGAGTCATTTGTCACTAATAATGATATACATACTGACTTGAGTGTCACTACATTTCATTGTATGTGACACAAGATTTGTCCAGTAAGCTTCACATTGGTATGAGACATCACCCCAATGGTCTTCTGAGGGTCACGGGATTCTGAAGGGTGTGGCTATCAGGTGAGTCATTTGTCACTAATAATGATATACATACTGACGTGAGTGTCACTACATTTCATTGTATGTGACACAAGGTTTGTCCAGTAAGCTTCACATTGGTATGAGACATCACCCCAATGGTCTTCTGAGGGTCACGTGATTCTGAAGGGTGTGGCTATCAGGTGAGTCATTTGTCACTAATAATGATATACATACTGACGTGAGTGTCACTACATTTCATTGTATGTGACACAAGGTTTGTCCAGTAAGCTTCACATTGGTATGAGACATCACCCCAATGGTCTTCTGAGGGTCACGTGATTCTGAAGGGTGTGGCTATCAGGTGAGTCATTTGTCACTAATAATGATATGCATACTGACGTGAGTGTCACTACATTTCATTGTATGTGACACAAGGTTTGTCCAGTAAGCTTCACATTGGTATGAGACATCACCCCAATGGTCTTCTGAGGGTCACGTGATTCTGAAGGGTGTGACTATCAGGGGAGTCATTTGTCACTAATAATGATATACATACTGACGTGAGTGTCACTACATTTCATTGTATGTGACACAAGGTTTGTCCAGTAAGCTTCACATTGGTATGAGACATCACCCCAATGGTCTTCTGAGGGTCACGTGATTCTGAAGGGTGTGACTATCAGGGGAGTCATTTGTCACTAATAATGATATACATACTGACGTGAGTGTCACTACATTTCATTGTATGTGACGCAAGGTTTGTCCAGTAAGCTTCACATAGGTATGAGACATCACCCCGCTGGTCTTCTAATGACCTATGCAGCACTCACTGGAAATGCTTCAAGAATCTTTTCACTTATCAGAGTCATGTTAATGAATAGTTTTTCATATTGTTGACTTGGTTCTGAGTACAGTGCTACACAAGTATATAAACCACACACAATTACACACAAAGTTCATCCACCTGCTGCACAAGGTGTAAGAATGACTCAGAATGGTATGAGCATTAGCTGAGGCGACCAAAGCGGTCAGTCAATGCCTTGGTTATTTTTTATGAAGAAATGCATTTTTATGTATTTCTTGGACGATGGTTTATGCTTCAGCTTGCCCTGAAGACTATATTATATGTTCTGCTGCGTGATGTTACTTATTATATGCATCATATAAAGAGGCGGGGCACGCAAACAATCTATCGCTAGAATGTACCTCGTTCTCTCTCGGTGTCTTTGGTGCCATCCATACATTACGTCACTTCGAAGGGTCCCCAGCATGCAGGGTGGTAGCAGCCAGTATGACGATGTATACATGAAGCATACATCAGTATAAGAGGGGTCCATATAGGTGACGTAATTTATGAACGGCCGCTTGTCATATCATTTATACAAAGGCTCAGGATTCCAACTCCAACCTCCCATTATGGAAATGTCTTTCAGAATGCCTCACGCTCTCAGCAGGCGAGGTCTGCAATCGCCATGTCATTAGTAAAACATCATGACGACGCATGCGGTATGCATTTCATAGCAGCCACGTGAATCACGTGAGGATTTTTTTCGTCTCGCGTCGGTAAGTATGGCTCCACAGAATGTCTTTTTTGATAGGATGTATGACCGCTGTGGAACACTACATCTTCCACTGTAAGTCAGAGAGGTGCCATTTTATTCCAAAATCGTCAAACGAAAGCCAGGTGAGTTACCTTTAGCCTACGCTCGTTTTGAATTGAAAGCTTTGCTTGTCAGGAAATTGTGTATTGGGATAACGTTCTGCGAAGCAATTCAGGCAGGTTGTTGGTTAGAAAGAACGGCCGGCTACGCTACACAGCGAGGTAAGCTGTCAATTACGTGTTTTTGTGTGGCACTTTGTTGCGTAACGTCGGGAACAGAATAATGGTGTTCTCTACTGCATTATGGCAGAAATGTTGGATTCCTTGATCTACCTGAAACATCCTGGCTGAACAAGAGCGCTAAAACGTACGTGATGTAACAGCACCTCGTTATTGTTACCCTTTTCCTTTCGCTCAAATGGCGGTGTATTCTACGTGCATTCGGGTTGACAGCAGTGAACTATTCTAAAGAAAGACCTGAAGTCAGATGTTACAACGTCACCATCAACTGCTGGGAGGTAAGGCCATTTTTGGGTAAAAGTGTTGTTTCAGTTATGCTTTCTTTTCTACGAACAGGTTTGTTCTCTTATCAACTTTCTATGTTTCATATTTGTAAACTTGAAACATTAAATTTTTTGACTATGTGATCAATAACCTGAGAAATAATGATAGTATTAACTAGTATATTTAACTTTCCTTACGTCATACGATAGTTCTATATTGCGCGTACACGGTAGGTTCCTCGGTCACGTACAAAATTGCACGTTCGCGCGCGACGTTGCTCTCGAATTATCCCGTGCGCATACAAATGATCCTCCGGGACCGAGAAATCATTCGTATGAAATCGGTCCACTCACGATTTCGAGAGCACATGGCGCGCAAAATTCGGAAGCACGCTCTTCCGGGTGATATTGCGTGCTGTCACGGGCCCGGAATCAAAGCCCTGAATTGCTGTGTAAGCATCCATGTGCTTGAATTTTAGTCTGTAAGCCAATGGAATTGCCTTACAGACATTGGCGCGTATGTCGAGTGCTATACCATGGCCAGATTAGATTTCCTCAAACCACAGTATTATTGAGGGCTCGGTGGGTGTGGTCATCATGGAACACTGCAGCTAACTTCTATTGATGTCCTCATTTATGAGGAGGAGGGGCCAGAGATGGAGGCACTAATGGTAAAAGGAAGAATTTTTTAAAAGCAAGCTGATAGCATAATATGTAAGAGGGTGTGGCCACAGTCCAAAGGTAAGCCAATCAAATACACCCACAAATTAATACATGAACCCCTTGCACACACATAGTCACACACACACACACACACACACATACGCACGCACACACACACAATACCATTACATACCGTAATGCTGGCTGCATTTGCAAATGCAAACCTGTACGAGTACATGTACACACAGATACACACACCCACACATTCCTTGTCATGTTTGCTGGAAAAACCATAGATTATTTAGACAACTGTGACAGGGATGCATATGTGCATAGCAGCCATCAGTGTGTGCCTTCACCAACAAAATGCTACGATGCCACTGGCACTAACATTGAAGCCCGCGTATACCCGACACGTAACCGTTTAGCTCAGGCTTGCGTACTTCTTTTTTATTCTCACAAAGCTTCAGCCCAATTAACTTCAGTGGCGTGGGTTCCTGGAACCGGACAGACGAGGATATAGATAAACCAAATACATAAACAGATTTGACATCTTCGGGATTGAACCTGACCAAGTTTGATTTTTGCACCAAAAGTCATGAAAATTTTCAAAGTCACTAACCGAGGCTTGGACGATGGATATATAAGCGAGTTACAACTAAAAACCTAAATTTCTAAACATTTGAACCGTTGAGTATCGGGAGTTTAAAAGTTTAGATTTTTAAAGCAAAAACCAAGTAAAATTATAAATAAGGCAACTGGGAATGAGGGGATAGAATTTAGTCCGAATCGTACAAGGTAGTAAAATTCCAAACAAGTTTGAGCATTCGGCCATTTGAAGTTTAGAAGTTTAGATATTTATAGGCGCGGTGACGTATATTCCAAACGACTAAACTTGCGGTGCAGTAATTAGAGATTTGCATCAATTTCGTGATATAAAATCATATTCCAATGATTTTGACTGATTGGGACGTGGAGTGCTCTAAAGGTACACGGACTCTCCTGCTCGCAAAATGAAAGCGAAAAATAAAAGAATGCATTATTTATATTTTAAAAATTAATCCAACTGCGTTAATGTTTAAAAACAATCAAATACTTTACAAGCGTTTTCAATGTACAGATGTGTATGGATGTCCGAAATTGCTGGACATATGTTTTATGAAAATGAAACGTAAATGAAACGTAAACAAATATAACTGAACTGCCAACTCTTTGGCACGTTTTATATGGTCAGCTCCACCTAGGTGACGCAGGATGTCTCTTTCACCTTGATGCTCAAAGTTAAATGCTCGAAAGCAGACAAAGCAGACACTCCACTCCGCCAGGGTCTCAGACTTTTTTGTGATGCTAGGGTATTGGATGCCCAGTTATGCTGCCACTTTGTTTTTGTACTGCGGACGGGGTCGCTTCTTAGGTGGTGTATCGGCATAACAATGTGGCTCGTCCATATCGTCGGAAGAACCATTTCGATCCAGGCCCGGCGCACTCTGTCCAAAGTTGGTGCGGCCAATTATTAAATATTAGTATGGGCGTGGCCGCATGCAAAGCGCGCGCGCGTTGAAGTTTTCTTTCGAAGCACATGCCCGGCCCATGTTGATGAAATACATGTTTATAAACTATAAGATGCAAAAACAGAATCATATGTAACCGGACAATGCGAACATGGGTGTGGCAAAAGCAAATTAACTGATCAAGATTCAAGCTCTTTAAGTATTAGGGGACTTCGGTATCGTTATCAAGGATTGCCAAATGCTTTGTCCTATGCTGTGAACTGCTAACAAATTCATCTGCGATGTTCTCTAGCTTGATGGTGTCAGTGAGAGCTTTGTGAACGTGTAACACCATTAGGGGATCTTACCTGGCTCATTGTGCTGCGTCGATAGCTTTTAATCCTACGGAGCGCGCTAAATGTACGTTCGGAAGTTGCATTTGTAGCAGTCATAACTAGCAATTCGCTTCATTAGTGTACAAACTTCAGACAGAAGTTGTATTTGAGGTGCTGTTAAAGTGCAAGTGTACTTTATGATGTCCAAAATTGTCGGCGGAATTTGAACTGTTGAATAGAAGTTTAGAAATTCCGTGCAAAAAATATACAACTGATAGCGAGGGGGGGGGGGGGGGGGGGGGGGGGGGGCAAAAAAAAAAGTTATAGACACCATCCCAAAAATTCTTAAAATCAAGGTCCAGGTCAAGCCCCCCGCTCCCCCTCCGCCTACGAACACGCCCATTTTAAGACCACGCCCCTTAAAATCATTACGTAATCGACAATTGACCGCACCTCTATTAATAATAAGAATGCAATCGCGCACAAACATAGATACACTATATACTACACATTGCCGCATTGCGCTTATAAATAGTTGTAGTTATTCCCATTCCTCTCGCATTAACTTGCTCCAAAACTAAGAGATCCGAGGCTTCATTAGCATGTCCGTCTTCAGAAGCAAGAATTCCTCTTCACTTCTATTTACAAGCATCATGCTCACCTTCTGCTTCCACTTCCACACCCACAATCTCTTCTGCAGATGTGGAAGACGGACTCGAAATAGGCGTTACGGGTTGCACAGCAGCTGCTGTAGCATCACTTACTTGCAAACACGTGTCTTAACAACGAAGTTATTTTTGGCTGACTAGCGCTAGCTTTTACCTTAGCAGCAACCGCTTTACAACTCTTGGATTGTTGATGCTGTCGTAGATTGATCTCGTCTATCAGCGGTATTTGAAGCTGTACGTTGCAACGATCGCAAATAGTTATATTCATGATGAAAGTGTGTGGTTTCCTCAATCACGTGATAAGTACAGTTGGCCCTCTGTGGCCCTCACCGGCTAATTTCCGTACAAATAATAATATAGAATCGCGCTACTGGGCAGATAGTTGACTTAAACCATATCTTCGCACGCATAAAAAACCTATGGACACTACGAACTGTATGATGTTGTCCGCTATGTTGCAAAAAAAAAAAATTCATAAATGTTATGAATTTTTTCAAAAAATTCATTTAAGGCATAGACCCCCCCCCCCCCCCCCCCCCCCCCCCCCCCAAAACTTTGACACCTCATAACTTTTTTTCCTAGACCCCCCTGCAAAAAATAATAGCATATTTGTGATGCTCTCAATGAGCTCTTCAAAGTTGGGGGATGGTGTCTTCCACTTTGTTTTTTGCCCCCCCCCCCCCCCCCCCCCCTCGACTGATAGCATAATAGCTCTGGATGGAGGTCATCTTTAATGACTTCATAAAATGTGCAGACAAGCTCAAAATCTTTCTGGACTTCATCTTTCGTTCTTTAAATCCCTTCACGCAGTGTGGTAGTATGATAAGTCTTTACCTTCATCATAGTGAAGAAATGGCCATGTCTTAAACTATGCAGCCTGAAACGATCGCAAGACAGGATTTTTTTCTCCAAATGAACGCTTAGGAACGTCAAACCCATAGGGTGGTGCGGGATGTCGGGGATCTGAGGCAGATCATTTATTGAGAGCAAAGAGTTGGCGATAGTTGCACAGCAAGAAATTCATACAATGGTTAAAGTATGACAATCAATTAATGTAATTTTAATAATGTGAGACTAACACGTTCAAATAGTTATAGACGATCGATAATTGTGCAGAGGGAATTCATACAATGGTTAAAGAATAAATGCTCTATGACATCAGACACGCTCACATATTAGACACGCCCATTTTGGGACCGAAAGTTGGTGCGGCCAAAGCCGCACCAACCGCACCGTGTGCGCCGGGCCTGCGATCAGGTTCTAGATCGGCAACACCCATCTGCCATTTTCGCGGCGCATGCAGCACGTGAATACATTAGATAAAATAATCTATGATAGAAAAAATAACGTGAGATAATAAAGAATAACAGAATTAACTATCATCGTTACAAGTATTATTGTTCGAAGGTTATAAGACCAGTATAGGGCGGCGCCGGGATCGATAAACCGTAATGCGTGAGAACGGACATGGCTAGCGGGAGTGCGGGAGAGTGGTTGTAAATGCGTGAGACTCCCGCGAGATGCGGGAGAGTTGGCAGGCCTGTTACAGTGGGCGCTGGAGAGCGAGTAAGTTGTGAAAGGTTGTTCTTATATATAACTTTAGGCAGTAGAGATCGTCTTTGCGTACTCAGAAGTACTTATCATTTAGCACTAACTTGTTTTTAATAGGACATCTGTCGCTGCTGTTGATATTGGTGCGCGTGTATTGGAATTGTTTGACGTTAGGGGAGTTTTTCCGTTTGCGTGAGTGTATAGAGCGTTTAAGCGATTATGCTTACTATTTAGACCTAGTAAGAGGTGTACGGTAGTTTGAAACTTACATTTTCTTCCTTGGTCAGAATGAAATAATATTAATAAGAAATTAGCAATTGAGAAAATGTACTGTGTATCAATAAACTCTCTGACGTTAGGTTGGACACTGCAATTGCTTCTACCCATATTTGCAAATTAATGTAGAAGGGCACAATATATAATACTGGATTCATTGACAGACTGCTTCATGTTTCTTCAGTATGTGTGTAGTGAACTACAAGCCGACCGTTGCAACATGAATCATGAGCAGGAGCTATCACTGAAAAGAAAGCGGACCATAATGTGTGAGGGTGTGTCTGTGTATTATGTGCTTGTGGGTTTTAACAGTGACCTATCAATTTCTATTTTGTATGAAGCTGTGTGTGTGCTGTGAAGATCTGTGTGTGAGTATTTGAGTAAAATTAGTGAATTATGCTCACTCCATTTCCAGCTGCAGATTATGTACTTAAGGCAAAGTGAAGTTATTTCTTGTCAGGGATACCTTGGACGAGAATCAAAAAGTATGATACAAGGAGCGATATGTGGGGGGTTAAATTCATTCTTTTCATATGCATGCAGCTTGTGTGTTTTTGTGGAGAGGTGGGTTACCTCCAAATAATGCTAATTCAACTCTAAAGTTGAAATCAGTGGGTCTCGAATTGAAAGCTAATTATTGGATCACATGAATTAGACTTCACCTAATGTCTGTGTGTTGTGGGCTTGTGGATTTTAACAGTGATCCTATCTATTAACTATCCTGTATTAAACTGTGTGTGTGTGTATGTGCGTGTGCGTGTGTGTGTGTCTTGTTTGGACCTTTTCTTTTGGGGGGGGGGGGGGGCTATGAAAATACATCATTAAAATTGAAATGCAAGGGGTTTTGGGCTTTTGATGTCACCGGTCTATTATGTAACTTGCATGGAGGGCTAGAGTCTTTGGGATGGCTCCGTATCGATTCACCTTCTGGTCATGGGTCGAAATCATGAACTGAGAACGACAGGAACGATGAACCAGTAGTGCGCCTGGCAGCCACGGCAGGCCGTATTGGTAAAAACTTCTTGGTACCTATAAGTGCACGCTACACCGAGCCAGATCCACAGGGGAAAAAGATTAAATTGCGTAGAATCATTTAAGAATCATTACGTGATTGAACAGTAAAAATCACACGTGTCTGATTTTATTGTTCAATCACACAATTGTTTTAGAGGTTCCTCAAAATTTGATTCGACCCAATTTTTTTGTGTGAGAGTGTCAATATTGCATATTAGCCGTCATCACTTCTACTACGAAGGCCTGAATTGCTTTGCTTGACCCCCCCACCCCCCCCCCCCCCCCCCCCCCCCCAAATTCGCAGCTTCATGCCTTCAGTCACTTGTTCTTGACGTGGTTGGTAGCCATGATGATCAAGAATAGGCCTATACCCCCCCCCCCCCCCCCCCCATTCAGAACAGGGCAAACTGTATCTGTATACCTGTTACATGTTTAACCCATCTAATGGCATCATGCAGTAACAAGTATCTTACACCATACATGTAGATATTTGAAGGTTCTTGCACACAAAGGCTGTACTATAGCTAGTACTTAACACACTGCACGCCTATACCTCTTATCTGCATCTCTAGTCAGTTCATGGTGGAATTGATTGAATCAAGAACTAATGTGTTGGAAGGCAACAATGCATCACAAAAAGATGGTTCAATCGGAATAGGAAGAACTGTCTAGCATTCTAGGGTGATTTCTTCTAGGTGCCCATATTTCGCTATTACTTAGTCATTCTGGTAGGATTTATTGATAAGGACACCTAGAATGGCATGTGCATGTGACTATAACATTGCCTTGGGCTTTAAAAAATCTTTCAAGACGTTGGATATAGTCCTTCTTGGTTACAAACTCGTGCATTTAGATCTGTGGTTGGTGCATTTGTTGCAAGATTACACATTTCACAAGCCACTTTGACCAACTCACAGATGGAATACGAAAAGCAAGAGTGCATTTGGCACATTGACAAGTGGTTTAAAACTCACCTGTTTCAGTAGAGAGATTATGAAACTAATGCCACTGGAGGTACCTACGTCTCTATTGCGACAACCACAGTATGGCAATTCCAATTCCTAATCACATGTAAACAGACCTGTGACGTCAAACAACACAATGTTGAATAAAAACATGTGCCCCAAAAGAGGGCAGAAGCCATGCATTATCTTGAATTTGTCTTGATTATAGAAGCAGCTATAAAAAAGGTTGTTGAATGAACTTTTGCTGATGTTTACAATGATTTAAAATTATAGTGCATGCTCACAAAACGAGAATGATCTGCCTCACTATTCATGCAGTGCTATGTGTTATATTGTGTTGATCAAGATCACTTTGAATATGCATACAAGTGCAAAATTTACTGACATGCATGTAACCCCATAGTCATACAAGTACAGTGTATGTGGTCCTGGTGTAAACACATTTTGTGTGTCCATTATAACCCGCTGCACCTTTTGTTGCAACAACCCCATAATGCTAACTTGCAAAAGGGAGGAGTGAACAGGCATGATATGCTACACTGGTCTGGGCTACGCATTCTTGTTCTTGAAGTAATGATGCATTAGTGAAATCATCTGAATAATGGGGTTCTTTAGCCAGTGTAGGAGGAAACATAATTACTTTGTACATGGACTTATAAGGTTACAAGTGCAGCAAGCATATGCATGCATCATTGAGCTGTGACTGATCAACACATTTTTGCACGCACTCATTGCACGGTTGTGTGTGCATGCATGCATGTACGCACTTGATGTTCAGAGAGTTATAATTAAGAGTACATGTTGAGCATTTATGCAACATTGGCACTTGGCCTACAATCTAGGGGGCTCACAACTACATGTAGCTACAATCCAATGCATCTCTACACTGGACAAGCTGCAATGTTTCATCTGCCATGACATATTCCATAGGCCAGTTGAGCTACCTTGCCAGGTTGTTGTATGTGCAGACTGGTAGTCTGGAATGTCCATGCATGTGTTGCCACACCATACTGACAGTGGAATGTGTGAGGCCGGCTCCCAGTATATACATTAGCCTCCTGAAGGATATCCTACTGCACTGTAAATCCTGCAATGGTGATATCAGGGCAGGGCTTTACAGTAGTTACAACTGCTGGACAGTGGTGGACAGTGTAGTGCCAGCTAAGGAACCATCAGTCATGTGTTGCATCTAGAGCAGTTGTGTTTTGATCCACCAGTGTCAGCAATCCAGCGGCTCCTTTCTTCCAGCCCAGAACCTGGCATCATTAAAGTTTCAACTGGAGGAAGAGTATGAATAACATCCATTCATTGCCATGATTGCATATATTTAAACATCTTTTCTAGCCATTGACACTTCCACGAATTACAAAAGCTGGCATCCCATAAGTAAGGCTAGCAGGAGTACAAAGTATCACTGCAAAAAACACGCTCATGCAGAAATTGAAAGAAGTCCTTGCTTGCAATGTTGTATCTGCACTCCATGAAGAGATCCAAAGCCTGAGTAGTAGTGAAAAAAAACGATCTCCTAAAGAGAGAAGGATTACACATGTAATTGCTCCGGAGCAAGGCTTAGCTATAAAAGTAGATCTGATTCTACCTTGGAACAAAAATAGGATGATTCGAAAGTTGGTTCCTTGTGCCCTTGCTGTCCTATCACATGTACTGATGCATAGATGACCGAAAGGAACAGGTATAGTACTTTCCAGTGAAGGAAAGCTGAGACAGCTTGCCATTGACCTAATCGGCCACAACCTTGATGCTGAGGTTGCTCCTTTTTCTTTCATTACTGTATCAAAGTCAGAAGAGATCAAATGTGCTCCTCATGTATTCATTCCCCATCTCCAGGAAAAGTTGTTTGAACTATTGGAGGAAAATGACAAGTAAACTTCTTCATTTCTTTGATAATACACTGCACGTTATACGTTTTTGATATATAGATGTGGGAGACTTTCGTGGGTGGACGTTCATTCAAAATGAACTTTCAAATAGTGAATACACCAACACCCAATTCTGTGCAAAACACATGCGTCTTTTTATTTTTTGAGGCCAATGACACTACCACAAATCTGCATGTGGCACTTGACCGCTACAAGCCACATATAGAAGATCTTGAAGGCATGAAGTGGAGGTAGGTTACTGCAGTTACGTTTTACATATATGTATCGTATTTGAATATTTAGAGATGACACAATTCGAACCTTTATGTGTGGTAACTACTAGCTCCTAAGCAAGCTACATGGTATGACAGGAGCTACTGGTGAGTTAAATGTCTGACTGTATCAGTTACAATTTAAAATGCCATGAGATTTCAGGCCGGCACCCATGCGTATGCTGCACAATAAGCCATAGTGAGATGCAGCTATCGAAATCTGCTAGAATGATGAGTACAAATTATACTATTGAATCGTTTCATGAGTACCATGAGAAATTTGTGAAATCTAGTGGAGACGCAAAGAAAGTTAAAGAGTTCTTTAACTGCATTTCAGAGCCATATCCCTCCAACACGAGTAGGTGAACTTGAAAAGTACTATAGCACCATGTGTGTTTTTATTTATTTTATGCACAGGTCTGCTTGCCAGGTCTACACATGAGTCAGGGAATCTTTCTAAAGATCTTTGCGCTCTTTTAAAATTCATGCCATGAATTAGACTTAAAACTGGCATTAGTTCACAGTGATGAGAGTAGTATTTTGCTCTCGCACATCACATATATGCAAAGATTGCACAAACTGAATAAAGCAAATTTGGAAGAAACAGTCAATGAGGGTTTTGCCTATAAAGAAGGGTCATTTGTCAAAGCTTTGAACATAGCCCTTCAATCCTTTGGTGTATGGCGCCAAAACTGCCATGGTGGAGCAACTATATTCACAAGATTTTAGAGGTATAATAAGTGTATACAACAATTTATGACAATGATAGTGTATTCTGTTTTCCTTTAATACGATTTGATTGTCCAATGTATATATACTTACAGTTGCCTCCAGCTCCAGCTTGTACTCATTCACTTGCTCCTTAAGGCTTGTAACAATGCTTTTGGCCTGACCAATAGCAACTGTTAAATATGTTTTCAGTTCAACAAACATATTTAGATTTTGCAAAGCTATATCATGATCATTTGCCTATATATCTTACACTCCTTGCAGCCAACCATATCAACCCTCTGTCCTTACACTGTTGCTGTGGCCCACACTGAGGCTCCCACACTGCTACTAGAAGCTCAGCTTGTAAGCAAGACGTTTCATGACACCTTTTCTTTGTTTGCCAGATGCCATTATCTATACAACCAAAACTACTTATCAGAAACAGCTTGCAAGCAATGGCCTGGGTATGAGATACAATCATGGCTTTCTGACTATTGCCTAACCTTTTCAAAAATGCAGAATGTGCAATTGGTGCTTTCATGACACACTTTACACTGGCAAGAGTGTACCATTAAAAATGCATTTGTTGGAAGATCATACAGTCAGCTGGATACGAACGAATGACTATATTGGATTTGGTCTCACAAGGTGCTGAATCTATTCACGCAAGGTTTAACAGGTTATATTTATATTTAATATATACTGCACAATTTCTTCAACCACCCATTCACTGGACAAATTAAAATACATCATGAAAGAGCATTAACTCAGCATTTCCCCAACCCTTGTATCATCAAGGCCACCTTCATGCAAGAGAAGCAAGACTGTATAAACCTTTCTACTGCACAAGCAATACGGCTCTCACCAATGACTGACTTCTGGTATCACACAATCTGAATAACTTATGATTTAAACTAAGGTTTTCCATTGAAAGACCTTTACCAAATGCATAACGGCTACCTAGTCGCTAGGACGCGCAAACATACAGTTAGTTTTAAAACGTGTATTAGCGCCAGCTCCAATAAACCAAAAATATCATGCTCTTCCTATCTCCAATACAGTACTAATCTCAGTTTTGGTACCAAAACTTCAAGCGTTTGGGCATATAAGCAAATTCGTGAAACAACTACAGCAAGACATGGGTCTGTCTTACCTCGTATGGCCAACGAGCGGCACAAGTTTGAATCATAACACTGCTAAACCAGGTAGAGGAGAGGTCAGGAACTACAAAATTGCACAACCGTTGCTATCCTTTGTTGTATTTTAGAGGAATAATGCATATTCCAACGTCGCTTGGATGTGGCCATTTTGTTGCTAGGCTTATATATACGATTTCATTTCAAAATTTCTGGGCGTCAGTCGTTTTGACACACGTTTCAATGCTAGTGGATTGAACACTCTCAAATTTCTACCGTCGACTATGAAACGGAGTGGAAATTGGTGAGTTCTCGTATAATTTTTTATGAATACAACTTTGTTCAGACGCAGTAGAGTATTACATGAACACGTAGTTTGAAATGGTATGTCCTCATCACTATATGCCTAAACTAGGCGAGCTCCTAACTTCAGCCCAATCGCTCTGGTCGAGCGCTTTAGTTGTGGGGTGGTTCTATGTGTTGAGAAGGGAGGGGGTAGAATTCCGCTCCTATCCCCCCACCCCCACCCCCACCCCCACCCCCGCCTTCCCCCTTTGTTTAACCGATTATACGCGGAAGACGCAAATTACGCAGCCCTGACCGTGTATTGCACGACATTGCCAGTGGTTACTGTGTATAGACGGCCGTAAACAAGTGATTGTTACCAACAGGGTCTTTGTAAAAGGTAAATAGCTATATCTTACAGTCTTCATGTAGGGGAGGGATGAAGATACACGCGAGCTATCAACACATCACTAAATACATTCAGGTTTGCTACCAACACATCTCTATAGACCTTGTTCACGCGCCATTTTGAATTAATTATTGTGTGACAAGCATGTGACAATTATTAATAGTTAACAATCGAATCGGAATGGCGCTGACGATACAAGATACCTGATGAGTCTGAGTTCTACCAACAACTTGATGCTTCGGGAAAGAAGAGATACAGGGAAAAAACGGCATTGTTGGGTCTCTGTTACGATCCTTACACTACATCCCGGGAGTGCTGGGAACATACACCCAACGTATGGCCATAGATATTAGAGTAGAAGGATGGGAAACACAGCCAATTAACACGATGTAACACCTGCAGTCCGCATAGTTCTCGTACCCAGGCCATCATCATGGCGTCTTCTTTGACGGTAGGTCTTCAGGTGGAATAGAGACTGGAAACACACTGACTTTATCTAACGTTATGTGCACTAGTAGCACTAAAGGGCCATCCTTTGCCTTCTTTATTCTACAGTCCAGCCTAAACTTGCAGTGCCCAGTCCGATCATCAGTTCTATAGAGACATGAAACTTTTTTTTCTCCCTGTAAAGAAGCATATCATTACAAAACCAAAATGCGTTGCTGTATAGAATACATGCCCCAGCATATATACTCAATATGGCCCAGAACAGTATCAAAATACGCACGTTACAAGCCACAGTTCGACCCCATATCAGGAACTAGTCATTTGGCCCTCACACGTACAACATTTATCTGGTATAGGGACAACATATACCATGCTGTGTAGTTTCACGAGAAATATACGAAATATCATGCCAATGCGATTTAGACGCATCCGTTTGTATTCAGTACGCCTCAGTTCACTTATATATGTAACTACTACAAACGCGCGTATCTACCGTTATAGGCATGCGTCACTTTAAAAACTTACATCGCCTTGATCAGCGTTCGCAGCTCTATCGGAATCCATACACAAATGTTCTCTTTCTCTTAAAACTCTTGTCGTCGTTTTTGGGGAGTAGCATATAACACTCAATTAACAACTATGTGGACTGCGCGCCTAAAAATCTATGGTAGAGTATTGCCCACGTGATTTGTTTCCTATCCTTCTACTCTAATATCTATGGTATGGCCAGATGTCGAATTTCCATATGTGCGTACCTTATTCATACTCCTAGTCCATACACAAAGGAGGCATTAAAAGCATATAAAAGTACCGAAGCGTGGTCTTACTTTTGCGCTGGCCCAAAAGGTAAATGGTACTGTCCTGAGTGGCTACACATCACACACAGGCCCACATCACACAGGCACACATCACACATAGACACACATCACTAAGGCTACAGAGGCACAATCACAACACATGCACACATCACACACATGCACACATAAGACACATGCACACATCACTCATCACACAGGCACACATAACAGAGGCACCATCACACAGGCACACATTACACAGGCACACATCACACAGGCACACATCACACAGGCACACATCACACAGAGGCACACATCACAGAGGCACACATCACACACAGGAACACATCATAAACAGAGGCACACATCACACACAGGCACACATCAATGGAGGCACTCATCACTAAGGCTACACAACACACAGAGGCACACATCACACACAGAGGCACTCATCACACACAGAGGCACACATCACACACAGAGGCACACATCAAACAGGCACTCATCACTATGGCTACACATCACACACAGGCCCACATCACAGACACACATCACACATAGACACTCGTCATTAAGGCTACACATCACAAAGAAGCACACATCACACACATACACACATCACACACATGCACACATCACAATAGTCACATATCACACACAGGCACACATCACACACAGGTTACACATATTGGCACACATTACACACAGGCACACATCACACATAGGCACACATCACACAGAGGCACATGTACATCACACATGGGCACACATCACACAGAGGGACACATCGCACACAGGTACAGGTACATCACATGTGGGCACAGGAACACATCATACAGAGGCATGTGTACATCCCACACAGGCTACATATATTGGCACACATCACACACAGGGACAAACAGAGGCACACATCACACAGAGGCACTCATCACTAAGGCGACATATTACACAGAGGCACATATCGACACAGAGGCACACATACATAGTGGCACACATCACACACAGTGGCACACATCACATACACACAGGCAACTGATGCCATTTATAGTTATGGAGTCCTGCTGTGCAAAGATTCTTCACTCACTTGATGACAAATCTGACTCAGAGGTATTCTATATGCTCTCCTGTCTGCCATAGTACCGGTACGTCTGTATAAATGATACAATTAGCTGCTAATAGCCACCGCTCAGCACTAGCTATATCTCGCGAATCGAGTATACGCATATGCATACATAATCGGTGCACGTGTATGATATAAGAAACATACCTTCCGCAGGAACTGTTGTTTAGCTTGAGGAGAACTATCAGCTTTGGATGACGACTCTACTAGCATTTAGTGTTCAAAATACGTAGATCTACACACGTATTCCCCGCAGTGGAGTAACGTCCGCTTGCAGCTCATTTTTTGAATTCGGAGGGAGTTACTTGTATCACGTGACCCTGGCGTCAATAACAGTGAGGACGCGGTACCGTGCGGTAGCGTTCGTCGACTACCGTTCATTAATACACGGATACCGTCCCTAAAGTCTAAACGTTTCCGTGAAATTTACGTGGAGACGGGGCACCATTGCAACCCGTCTCCGATAGCGGTTTCGCTGTGCTGGCTTGTAAGGAGGGTGCATCACTGTCAGCGTTTGAGTCTATGGTATAGTCACAAGTCATGTATGCATCCATTTTGTGAAACATACATTGTACTAAATTTAGTATTAGATTATTTTCATGCACTTATACATTGTATTATACTCTCTGTCCTTCCCTAGCCCAAACGACAACCTTGTTGCCCGATTATATTTATTTCTCAGTTTTGCTTAATTTTTAACACCGGTTTCGTGTAAATCGAAGGTATTTTTTATCGAACCTGGTTTTTACGTTGCTTTAAGTTGTAAAATGCACATTCAGATAGCCCAACTCTTTTTACGACGTTTGGTGCTATTCTTAGCTTCATATCATGAATGGCAACGTACTTGCTTGCGGTCATCCGTTTATCGATGTTTAAGAAGTACACTTTTTTCTGGAGTAGTTTTAAACAAATTTTAAGGTGTCCTTAGATTCTTTTAGGTACCCAATAGAATATATCACATTTAAAATGTTCACAACGTACCTTGTTGTCGCAAAACAGTTCAGTGAGCAAACTTCCATCTTGTGCCCAGACTATTCAATTATAGCGGTTGTGCACGGCTTATATCATCTGGGCTCACGTGCACCATCCCTAGCTCTAATATGTCTCTCCCATGTTCTTCTAAGCACAAGAAGCCTGTTTGCGACAAATGCACTACAGGAACCAACTGTACGAAATGCTGCTTGTGCCAACCCCGTTCGCGCGGTCGACCTAGAAAGGATAGTGTTTCGTCAGATTCTGAAATCTTTGCTCGGTGCTAACCCAGAACGCCAAGCTCGGATCCATCACGATAAAGTAGCGTCTGCAAGTTCTGCCATTGATATGATGCCCATGGCCGGAGACAACTTTTGAGATTTGGGGGGGCTTAATTACATACAACCATGCATGAATACATTTTACACTTCACACAATAAAAGCAAAGAACAGCGTCCTCGTTGTCAAGGTAATGTAACCAGGGATATTTTTCATACCAATGAACTGAGAATCCCCTCCGCTGCTTGCCAAAACACCTCCGAGGAAAGTTAAGTTTTGGCTGGTTTGGTTTTGAAGGTAGAATTCGAACATTACGAGGTAAGACAGACCCTTGTCTCCGGCCATGATGCCTTCTATACATGTATCAGATGATCGCTTGGAACATGTATCTGCATCGCAAGCACAGATTTTGAAGGTGTTGGAGCTAATGGATTGTGAAGACGGGTGTTGTGCGCCCGGGGACATAATGCACTACTGGCGCCCGCGGGGGGGGGGGGGGGTCTGTCGGCTTCTGGCCCGGGGGGGGGGGGGGGGGGGGGGGGTACCTAGCGGAAAAGAGGGAAAGGGAGGAGCCTTATATTATATGAACGGGTTTACAACTGCCCCCGGTATCTGCCCATGCGTTTGTGAGTTCTCGTTGACGCGATTAATTATCTCTCGTCTATTTCGGCGCCCCCTCAACCCTGCGCCCGGGGACATATGTCCCCCCCTGCCCCCCCCTCGCTACGCCACTGCGAAGGCTTCCTCATATTGATGTCAGTCGTCATGTACAGTATGAAAATGAGCTTGATGCTGCTACCTTACAACGAATTGATTATGTATTTCGTAAAGGCATCAAGTCTAATGACCTGGGTAAGGTGAAGATCTCTGTTGATGGTGTGTTTGCCAGGCTGGATGAGCTGCAGCTGCAGAAAGCTATAGGCTGAGTGAGCTTCCTCTTGCAGGGAAGATACAAGCAGTGTACCAGACCATTGGCAGCAATGTACGAAAAGGATCTCAGGCAACGGTATCAGCGCACACACTCTCTTGGAATATATCACGTGAACACTAAAATTATGCAATCAATTCATTAATTCTAACACTCCCCCGCATTGACTACAACTAGTCAACGACAGGTAAATCAATATTCAGTTCAGACAAAATCTAATCTTCTCTCTGGCAAGACTTGAGGCTTTTTTTGGCTGACCTCTTCGATTCTCGACCTTCTACTCCATACTGGAATCTTCGGCATCCAATGGTTCTGTTACATTATCTGTGACAACATTAGATGCTTGACCTTGTGCAGACATCTCCAGTGGGTAGAGAAGTTGGAGTGGGCGCCTCAGAGTCACAGGGCCCTTTGCAGATGATAGGCGGACAACTGCTCCTCGTGTAACTCCATCCCGTCCAGTTATCAGCTTCTCCACGATACCGGTCTTCCAGAGTACACGGGAATGGTCAGCATCATGTACTAGCACCATATCGCCAACTCCAACGCAGTCAGATCCCCGAGGTTGTTTTGCATAACGATGTGCGTCTCTCAACTCTTTCAGATATTCATCCAACCATCGTTTTCAGAAGTGTTCCATCACTAACTTTATGTGTTTCATTCGTTGAGTGATCACCATTGGAGTAGATGTGAGGCTAAAATCAGGATCACACTGGTCTCCCTCACATTCGGGTTGGCTCAGCAATCTATACCCAATCAATAAGTGTGATGGAGTGATTGGCTTTTCCAAGTCGTCAGACGACACGTAGTCAGTGGTCGTGAATTGAGTGTGGGTTCTACTTGGGTGATTACAGTCAGCAACTCATCGTATGAGAGTCTGGACCACCTATCGCCTTCTTCAAGCACATTTTCATCGAGCGAATCATCCTCTCAAACATCCTGCCCCACCAGGGGGCCTTCTCCAGATTGTAGTCCCAGGTCAAATGCATGTTGCCAAAGTACTTCCTTACTTCTGAAGACTCCAGCAGCTTGAAGATGAGGCGACTGGCTGATTTACATGTCTTGCTGTTGTCTGAAATCACTCTGCAAGGGACTCCTCGGCGTGCTGTGAACCTCTAAAAACACCGTAAGAATGCACCGGCTGTCATGTCTGGGACTAGTTCCGGTGAATGGCTTGTGTTACACAGCAAGTGAATAGGCTGATCCAAACCTTGTTCAAGAATAGGGGACCCGCGTAGTCCACTCCGCAAGATGAAAATGGTTGAGCTTGCTGTACCCTAAACTCGGGCAAAGGTGGTGAAGATGGGATGATGTAGTGCTGTCCTTGCATCTTCTTGCAGACTAAACATTCGTGCAGTATTCGTCTAATGAAACTTCGTCCTCGAACAATCCAGTATCGCGATCTGAGTTCAGAGAGTGTTTCCCGCACACCATTATGCATGACTTTCTCGTAGCACTATTTCACTATCAAGGTTGTGAAGGGGTGAGTAGTCTCCAGTAGGATTGGGTGTTTTGAAGGTTGTGGCATATCTGCATTAGTCAGTCTCCCTCCACACCTCCACAATCCAGACTCATCCGTGAACATCTTGAACTTTTGCTTCCATGTGATGAATCTCGCATTGCTCTCAAGACTGTGTTGGACTATCTTGATCCAGTATAATTCAGACTTGGCCATGTCAGTAGCAGTGATGTTAAGTACTTCAACATCTCGAGCTTCCTTGCCAATCTTAGCCTTCAATACCTCAATAACCTTGAAGATATGTGCCGTGATTCTCATCAATCTTCTCAGTGTGCTGAAGTTCTTACACTCCATTATTGGCCCGCCTGGATCATGTTCACTGGATATTAGATTGTGAGTTGACTGCATCGATTGGCGGCTTCCAGCCTTCATTTCATTCAAACATCCTTCTGGAACAGAGTCTTCATCCACTTGTGACTTCTCTTCCCCAGAATTACAAAGCCATTTCCGTACATTCAACCACAGTGGATTGTTAGCAAGTTCTGCCAGATCCATACCTCTGGAGGGTATATCTGCGGGGTTTTCGCGTCCGCTGCAGTGTTTCCAAACATGTATTGGTAACAGTCGCCTAATGTCCCTCACTCTATTCTGAACAAATTGTTTCCATTCCTTTGTTTGTCCCTGGATCCAATACAAGGTTACTTTGGAGTCGGTGAAGCATGAGGGGTCATCCAACGTGAGTTCGGGTTCTAGAGCACAACTCACGCTCATCATCAACTTGGATAACAGAAGAGCTGCTAGTACATGTAGCTCTAATCTGGGAATGGTCATTCCATTAGCAGGGGCAACTCTTGTCTTTGATGCTACAAATCTGACTTGAACTCCATTTGAGGTCGCCACCTTCAGATAGATCACTGCAGCGTAGGCTTCCTGTGAGGCATCAGAGAATCCCTGCAGACTGTAGACTACGTCTGTCTTGTCCTCTACATGATGAAAGAAGTATCTCGGGATGCGGAGAGGACAGGTCTGAGTTAATCCATGTACCAAGGACTTCCATCTTTTCAGAGGATCTCCTGCATGAGACGTAGTTATCCCATCCAATCTTCAATTCACAAATCTTCTGGTAGAGTATCTTGAACTGGATGGTCACTGGGGAAAGTATGCCCATCGGGTCATAGATCCTTGAAGCCAAGCTAACAACATCTCTCTTCTTCGGTTCCAGGTTTGCGTCAATGCCCACTTGACTGACATCAAAAATGGATTGGTCACTGCCTGGATCCCAATGCAGACCAAGGACCCTTTGTCCGTCTAGGGGTTGGAATCGGTTGGCACCAACTGCGTGTCTTGCATTGGATTGGTCTTCCTCTTGAAATGTGTTCCCTTCACTCTTGAGTAACACTTCCGACCGATGCTGCTCCTTCTGGCTGATGCGTTCCAACAGGTCCATGGAGTTTGATGACAATTTTCTCAGGTTAAATCCTGCTTCAGCTAGTCGATGCTTTGACTTGGTGTATAGCTCAAATGCTTCATCAATACTAAATGTGAGGTCATCTACGTAAATAGAATTCAAGAATCTTGTCACAAACGATGGATCATCCGTTTGATATCCTTGGATGTGGTGTCTGATTGTTGCGTTTAGAAGAAATGGGCTTGAGGCTATACCGAAGACAACTCAGGCGAAGCGCAGGACTGTCATTCGTGGAGTCTCGCACTCCATGTCTTCTATCCACAGGAACCTCAACACATCCCGGTCTTCTTCATCTACAGTGATCATGAGGAAGGCCTTCTCTATGTCTGCAACTAATGCTACCTTCTGTAGGTGGAACCGCAACAACATGTTCATTATGCTTTGGCCAAATGCAGGTCCGACATAAAGACAGTCATTCAAAGAAGGACCAGTAGACTTTGCAGAGGCATCGTATACTATTCGGAGTTTTGTGGTCTGCTTCTCTTCCCTAATCACTGCGTGGTGTGCATGGTAAATAGTGTATCCTCTTGTGTTCCTGAGGTGACAAGTCTCCCACTACCTCCACTATGCCCTTGGTCAGCTGTTCTCTAATTACTCCATCGTACTCCTTCAAAAGACGAGTATCCTGCTTGAGTCTCCTCAGTAACCCATGCAGTCGCTTCTGGCAAAGGTCGTAGTTGCTTGGTAGAGTGCAGTAGGGATCCTTCCATGGTAGCTTGACACAGTATCTCCCATCTCGCAACTGAATGCTATTAATGAAATTGTCATACACAGACATTTCATCTTCCTTGATGCCAGAGTCTCCAGTTCCCAAAGCATCTTCAATCTTTCATCCAAAGAATTGGCTGAGTCTGTATCAATGTGAAGAACATGAGGTTGACAGTTTGGTATTCGTCACTGTATCCTGGCACGGGACCGGATAACACCCATCCGTGTTTCGTTTCAATTCCTGTGGGTCCAGTTATTCCACGGCGTATGTTCCCTGTCGCAAATTGCCAGTAGTAGTCGGCCCCAATTGATTTTGAGAAGAACCTGTCCAAATGGAAGAAACCTGAATTGGAGGCAACGTAAATATTTCGGTCTGGGGTCGAGGCTATAGCTTCCAGCTGCTGTTTTGTTCCAACACTTCCGTACAAGTAAAGAGTCCTAAATCGTGGAACGCCAGTGGCGGATCCAGGGGGGGATTGGGGGGGGGGGTTGCAACCCCCCCTTTCAGACCCGTAATGAATAATATTAACATTCACTAATAGGAAATTCGGAACAAAAGAGAAAGATTCCTAAAGGCGCTTCCACACTAGCATTGCACATTAATTTTTATTAATAATCATGCACGTGCACATGTAGTTATTAACCATAGATTGGTCAATCTTTCTTACATAAGCGCATGGTGCTTACTTGCGTAAGCAAGGTTTACAACTGTATTCTTTATATAAAATAACAAGCAACATAGCTTCTGTACTGATGCTAAACAAAAAGTAACGGCGTGCGCGTGCCTCGTGTAACGGACCCGCGATTTTGTCCTGTCTTGAACACAAGCTTTCTGTGGCATTTTCTGTCAGTGCAGAAGGTTATACAATCTACTCTACGTGATTTAAAACGATCGCTATAGGAATTGCTTGTTCTGTGATAGCGGAATCAATTTTCTTTCGCTCGTATGCAACCATGCAAGAGGCGATGTAACTTAAAAGTCTTCTCCAATACGCAATAAACTACAGTATCACACTGCACTCTAAAAAACAAAACAGGACATTTATAAAAACTCTTACTCAAGTATGCATGCAGTTTTCTTACTTTAAAAAGTAAGCATTGATTAATCTATATGATTAAACATGAAAATGATCCTACGAGAGATCGAGGCACCGTATACATGTAAATGGTCATGGAGAGCGCTTGCTAGATATCCGCGCCGAAGTATAGCTACATGTAGTTAATCAATGAGAAGGATCAAAGCATATGCAACATCTTTTGGCTTTGACTTCCATGCATGCGTGCACTATAAAGAAAGAGTACCTGTGGATGAAATCTGCATGCGAGCACATCCCAGAAAACTGTCAAGCATACGATTGTAGTACATAGATCCAGCAATTCTTATAATCGTACATGTAAATATCTGAATTATTTGATTCATGAAAAAGATATACTATATCCGATTTTGCACGCAGTTTTATGTAGTGTTTTGAGCATGATATAATTAAAAAAGCGTTGGCGTCTGGGGCAGAGCCCCAGACCCCACTGGGGGAGCTTACAGCGCTCCCCCAGGCCCCCTAACTGGGCGGGCGGGGTTCCCCCTCCCGCACCCGCCCCTCTTTAATTAATCATTATTCATTAACAACCCCCCCTTTTCTGAAATCCTGGATCCGCCCCTGAACGCTATGTATCTTGTTGAGGTAAAAACCTCTGAATAGTTTTTTAATAAGACCCAGTTAAAAAAGTGTCGGGAAGGGTCTAACCGTTTCAACTTCCGACGAATGGTGCAAAGAAGCGGAACGACTTACGAAGCTAGGGATAACACAAAACGTCGTGTAAAAGGTTGGGTTACTACGTATGTACACGTTTGTGAGAGTTACAATTTGTCCGACTAATTTTCCAAAATGTGAGTTCGACAAAAATGCCCTAAAAAACCTTCGATTTACGCGGAACTGGTGTTAAATCTAGGCCTATCACTTCAATTAGCTCCCACCCTGACACCTATTCCTGCTGGTGAAGAAATTTATTATCTTTGTCACTTTTCTACGTTTATGAGGTTGCAGGCCTGCATTCAATTCCACTGATTCCGATTCCGGACACTCTGAGACATTCTCTTACATGTAGAATCTTGCCGCAATTGCGTTCGATAAACTATTAGCGATAATAACTTAATATGATCGCTGAGTAACTAAAAAGCGGCCCGCAAAGTTATTAATTTATATATGGAGGGGGGGGGCACTTGCCCCGAGTGCCCCCCTCCTGGATTGGCGCTGTCTTTGACCTCGAAGAACTACCCACTGAAGTTGGGCTTGAACCATAGGTTAAAGAGTTCCTGTAATCTATGGTTGAATCAATGGCTATGCGTGTCTGAGTCAGTCTGACACGTTCAGTGTCCGTGGATAGAAGATCTGCAAGCGAATAGATGGCGATTTAAATGTCTGCGAGAGAGTGGGTGCGGAACCCATGTGATGTAATTGGGGTATTATTGTAGCTAGACATTATCAGGAAACTCGACGAAGAGACATTAGAGGCCACCTTAGAAGAAGGAGAGATCAAGAACGAGATTGAACAGGCGGATATCTACGAGACCTGACCATCATATTCCTACAAATTCAGATATCATAATTAATTGGAATGTTCGGAACTGCATGCGTTCAGAGGGAATTCGCGAAACACGGCAACGAGAAACAACAACATTAGTGTCGAGAAGATAATGCTCATGCGCGTTTTCAAGAAAACGACAACTCAACTCCGAGGACGTACCTGCATCAAATGCCAGAAGAGTGCCTAGAGAGTTAAAGTAGTACTGAAACAATTAGATGGTCGCCTAACGGAATGGGCTGCATGTTTCAATCCTTGGTACACAATAACCCGGAGCTCTCAGATATTGATCCGTTCAACTACTTGCACTCTCTGCTTGAGGGCCATCAGCAGATGCCATCTCTGGTCTGTCACTAACTGCCACCAACTATTCAAAGCTATCACTGTCCTCCAGAAGAGGTTCGGCAACAAGCAACAGGTTGTCAATAAGCATATGGATGCCCTTCTGGAACTTGAGGCAGTCTCCTCAATGCGGGACCTCAAAAGACTCCGTCATCTCTATGACCAGGCCGAAGACCACATCAGGAGCTTGAAGTCACTAGGTGTGCCCACTGAGTCATATGGAAGCAATTACTAGCGCCGATCCTGATGAAGCGCGTACCTCACAAACCTTATGATATCATAAGTAAGGATGCTACCATCTGCAATGGCTTCAGAACGGTGAGTCCTCCCATGGCAGACACTTCAATTCCATTAATGATACAAGACGTGCAGTCCAGCGAGCAATTGATCTGTATGGCTTACTGTTATGCTGATTGCTTGCCACCACTTTCACCTCTCTCCTGTTGAATTTAGAGGTGTTGATACCTACCACGATCTGATGCATTTGAGAGATGATTTTCAGTCTCTTCCTTTCTTGAGGCACACAAAACACCTACCAGCCTTCAGCAGCGACTGTTTACGGGCTTCTGGAGTTGTCACATTTTTACAGGATGTGGATAAATGCTTTTCTCTGCAGTAATAGCAGTTCAATGAAGGTGGATTGGTTGCAACTAACACTGCTGCTGTTGATCGTTCACGATAACTACTGGGCCTCTTTGTCCGGCTGCAGGGTGGAAGTCTCTATTTCCTTCTCTGCAACCTCCATATTTTGTCCAGATTCCACGACTCCGATTCCACTTTCACTTGGGCCTCTTCTTAAAACACTGGCGCATTGTGATGGATGTGGAGAAGAATTCAGCTTTCAACTTGCACTTGATTGTAAAAAAGGTGAACTTGTCGCCCAGCGTCATAATGAAGTGAGAGATGCTTTAGATTATTTGGCAGCTATTGTGTACAGATGTTGTGAGAGAACCTATTGTTCAGAAAGCAGATGATGCCAATGGTAGACCGGCTTTGATTGCTGACCTCAGCATATGAGGAGTGTGGCAGCCACAAGTTGCTAGATGTTCGTGTCATAGACACTGATGCCCAGCCTTATGCAAGCCGCACTGTTGATGCTGTACTATATTCAGAAGAACAGGAAAAGAAAACAACATACTCAGCTGCTGTTGAAGAAAGACGTGGTTCATTGTACCTTTTGTAGTTTCTGTTGATGGGGTCTTGGGTCATGATGCACAACACCTGATGAAGTGCCTATGTGACCAAATTGCAATGAAGTGGGAGGAGTCACATTCAGAAGTAATGGGATGGGTTCGTGCCAGAATGGCTTTTGCTATTTAATGTGCAACAAACCTTTGCTTGCGTGGGTCCAGGGTAAAATGGAGAAGTGGACATGGCATGGATGATGGACCAGGCATCCCCATTTTCCTCACTGATGTGGTTTTTCCATAAGTGTTCATTTCACTGTAACTATTTTTGTCTAAGTGTATGTGTGTGTGTGTGTGTGTGTGCGTGTGTATTTATTCCTAATGTACTGTATTATTACATGTGTAAACGTCATTAATTGTATATTCGTTTTGTATTGCTGTTTATTTAAGTTTATCATTTTTGTCTATAATTTTAAAAAGGCTCAAATTACCTTATACATTTAGTTAGATACAGCCACATGCCCTCTCCCCCCCACCCCCCCAAAAAATGATGGGGTAATGGCCTCCTGCCATTTGTGATTCACATCATTGAAAGCTACATGTACTCCTTCTGTATGCAATGACTGTAAGGTTAGCAATCAGGTGGTTATCAACTATAACATGCATGTTTTAGTTCCAGGATTGTGTCTTCTTGCGTAAAACTATTTCCAAATTCCTTACTTCCAAGAACTATATAGGGTAGTAAACACATTGTCTTCTGTATGCAATGACAATTGATTCTTGTCACAAAGTGCCAGAGGGCATATCCATTTTATGTATGATTGTTTGTAGTGACTACACGATGCGCATGCACTTCAGTCTTTATAAATGCTTTTTTTTTTCTATACTCGGAGATTATATATAAGACTTTTGCGATGAATTTAGAGCTTCTGTTATGTTTTGATAATCTTTTCCCATGAACAGGTTCGTCTTGGGTATGTTCGCTCTCCAAGGTACTGACTGTTGCTATTGTAATACACATGTGCCTTGCGATGTATTTAGCATGTTTCATTGTGTCATGGGTACCATCTGCATTGTAACAACAACCTTGACTTTACTTGACAATGTAACCCGACAAACCACGCGATGACAACCAAATAGATAAATCTCTGTTCTGAATAATGCCGTCCCCAATTAACCCCAACACAACATATTTACAGACTCATGACATAATCACTACATTCGTCCCTTTTATTAAAAAGCTCGACCCGAGCTAGGCGAGTATCTTTCTGGAGGACGTCTGATTCGTTCAGGATATCTTCTTTCCTCTGCTGTATGCTGCTGGTCAACTGGAGCATTTTCTTGAGGAATTTCACCCAGTTCCTGATGCTCAGGCTGAACAGGGAGTACCTCAGCATCGTCTTGAAGATCTTGGGCTCATGGTGTACAGGGGATGGGAATGTGATGGCTGGCATTTCCAAATGGTCAATTTGAGGTGCTTCCCTGTTTGGGTGTGATTCCTGTAGCACTCGCCCACTGGGTTCCTCCATATTGGTGGTACAATACGTTGACGTAGACGGTTGACGTGAACAACCTTCGTTTTAACTCCATCAGTGATTTCCAAGGTAAGTGGAGTCTTCACAGATTTAACACTCCATCTTCCATTCCAGTGAGGGTCTAGTTTTTCTGCCGTTGGGATTGACAACCATACCATGTCACCTATTTTGAAACACCGCTCACTGATCTTCTATCATTATACAATTTCTGTCTGTGAGCTTGCTTCTGTATTGTGTGCTTCAACTAGATCCTGTAACTGAGATAGTTTGGACTGCAAAACTGTTGAAAAATCACTAGCATCATAACCAGATGGCTGCATGAGAACTCCACTTGATCTGGTTCCCTTCCATACATTAACATGAATGGTGACACCCCTGTTGATGAGTGAACAGCAGTCCTATATGCATATAGGGCAAAGGGAAGGTGGCTTTCCCACTCCTCTTCCTTTTCTACATATGTACGCAACAGTTGTATAAGTGAACGGTTGAACCATTCAACCATTCCATCTCCTTCAGGGTGGTCTGTTGTACATGACTTTTCCACTCCGAATGCTTTCAATGTGGTGAAAGACTGCACTCTCAAAGTTCGGAGTGCACAATGTCAGGAATACCATATGTGGAGAATACTTTCACCATTTCTGCACTAATAGTAGCAGCCCTCTGGTTTTGGAGTGGAATGGCATCTGCCCATTTGGTAAAATAATCTTGGATTACCAATAGGTACTTGTTATTGTGGGTGGAAAGTGGTACCTGGAGAATATCTCTTGCTACCATCTGCCATGGTCGCCCTTTGTGAGTGGTGCTCTGCTTGGCATAGATTATTTTGAGCTTTGGCACTTTTGACATTCCTTGCAATGTTGCTCCACATCCTGTGTCATATTTACCCAATACACCTCACGTCGCAGCTCTAGGGTCTTTTTAAACCCTTGATGTCCAGCTCCAGGGGAATCGTGACACTGGAGTAGAGCCTTTTGTTGCAAAGATTTAGGCAGTATGGACACAGTGAGTCTCTGTTGTTGGTCCAGGTGCAAATTTCCTGCATAGTACAACGTCAACAATGACAAACTGAGACCACAGTTGAGCATACCGTCTCCACAAGTGTCCTTTTGGGCACTGTCCAGAGCTTCAAACAACCTTAATGTGACCTCATTGTTCTGCTGTGCAAGTTGAATCTCCAAAATTGCCACTTTAGTCTGCATTCCTGTGGCTGCAGTCGATACAGGCGTAAGCTCCCTAATTGACCTTTTCAGTCTAGACAAGGCATCCGCATTGCTGTTCAAGGTTCCTTTCCGATACACAATTTTGAAGTTGTACTCCTTGTACAATTGTACAATTTTGAAGTTGTACTCCTGCAATGCAACAGCCCAGCGGTAGAGGAGACCCTCCATCTTCTGTCCAGCAAGCCACTTCAAAGGCTCATGATCAGTCCACAACTCAAATGAACGTCCAAGTTAATAATGTCGAAATTGCTTTGTCCCCCAGACTATGGCTAGGCACTCTCGTTGGATGACACGTCTACTGTAATTACATTCTAAAATTGATAGTGTTCGACTGGCATATGCTATTACGTGGCCATCCTGTTCCAGTACTGCACCTAAACCTATTGCACTAGCATCTGTCTAGAGGATCATTGGGCTTGCTTGCTTGTCAAACTTTGGGTATGCTAGGATAGGTGCTTCTGTCAGTCTTTTCTTCAGAGTTTGGAATGCCTGCTCACAAGCATTATTCTAGACATATATGGTGTTCTTTTGTGTTACCCCATGGAGGTCTGGCAATATCTGCAAAGTTCATGATGTATCTCCTGTTGTACGATGCAAGGCCTAGAAATTGCTTCACTGCTGTCATGTCATTTGGTTTGGACCAGTTTTGAACTGCTTGCACTTTGCTGTTATCTGGAGCCATTCCAGCTGCTGAGAAGATGTGTCCCAAATAACTCACCTGTGTGACTCCAATTTGGCATTTACTTCCTCGGAGAGTTAGACCAGTCTGCCTAAGTCGCTTGAATGCATCAGTAAGATGTTGCTTGTGTGCTTCTTCATTGGGTGAGTGGATCAAAACATCATCTATGTACGAGGTGACAAAAGGCAGCCCTCTCATCACAGTGTTCATTAGCCTTTGGAAAGTACTAGGTGCTCCACACAAACCAAATGGCATCCTTCTGAACTGAAACAAACCCATGCCAGGAGCAGGAGAGAATGCTGTTTTTGCTTGGTCTTCTGCATCTACTGGCACCTGCCAATAGCCACTTTGTAAGTCCAGTTTAAAGAACATAGCAGATCCTGTCAACCGATCCTGTACCTCATGGATCAGAGGGAGTGGGTATGCATCCTTTTGGGTCTGTTTGTTTAGTGCTCGATAATCAACACATAGCCGGATCTCACCAGTTTCTTCCACACATACACAGCAGGTGCTGTCCAAGGGCTACAGCTCTCTTCAATTACACCTTTTTCCAGCATACATTTTCTCAATTTCCTCCCGGAAGTGAACTGGAATTCTCCTAGCTGGCACTCGTACAGGTGAACCCATTGTGTTGATATGGTGAGAGGCCATGTTGGTTTTGCCAGTTTGTGTTGAAAAGAGGTCACCAAACTCCCTGATTACAGCTTCAAAATATTGCTGTATGTACTGTGGAGGTTCTATCTCTGCCAGGTCACTGAATATAGGTATGGCACACTCTTCTACCATATCATTATTGACATTATCATCATCCACTCCACCTACACTGCAAGTTTTGTCTCTACCCTTGAGGCTGTTTGCTAAGACAGACTTCAACAGAACCGCATCTTCTTCATGACTAACAACTTCTGCTTTCATTGCATTTGCTAGTGTGGGCGATAGGACAGTCACAGGTGTTGTTCTGAAGTCTAGCAACAGACCTTGCTGTTGTAGGAAGTCGATGCCAAGGATGGCAGAAGTGATCAGTTTTTCAACCACCAGAAAGTTATGTACATGATCCAAGTTGTTGAGCTTAATGTGAACAGAGACCTGGTCCAGGATGGGAAGCTCCTCTCCTGCAGCTGTACTAGTCGTGTATTCTGTACATACTTTCATTTCACCACTCCTCTCATACCTTTGATTACTTTTTCTTTCAAAAGGGATACTGATGAACTGGAATCTAACATGATGTCCACCTCTCGCTCTCCAATTTTTCCTCTTACAGTGGATGCTCACTTTTTACTGCAACAATGATAATGAGGTTTAATGGGCTTACTGACGTGCGGGATGGCTGTTGCCTCTTGCAGGCACCCCGTTGTAGTTTTCCTGTTGCTGTTGTTGAGGATAATGACAGTTTCGGCGAATGTGACCGAGTCTTCCACTATTGTAACATCGCACAGGCCTCTGCTCTCTTCTGTCTCTAGATTGTGCACTTAGTGCAGCTACTTGTTCAGTCAATGATGCCACTTGTTCAACCAACCGTTCCATATTATGGCTGCTGCTTGTTCCCATTTGTGGTGTTACTGCAGCCACGTTCTGTTCTGCCTCCAATGATAACAGCAGTTTTGCACGTTCCAAAGAGCTCTGAAGATTAGTCATGTCTCTTGTTGCGCGTAATTGCCTGCTAACGGTGACTGGGAGTCCTGCTACAAATTAATGCAAAATCATCTGCTCTTAAACTTTCAATACAGAATCCAATTTTGGCGTCGATCTATCAACTGCCTTAGATCACGGAGATATACGGACAGTGCCTCGCCAGGTCTTAGTTGTCTCTGAATTCTTCCATTGTTACGAAGTTGCTAGGCTCCATCCGAGCGGCGAGGTTCTCCTTCACTGTCTTGTACTCCTTCTGTCTTCGAGGCTCAGGTCCAACTACGCGGCAAGTGCTTAATAATGCCGTCCCCAATTAACCCCAACACAACACATTTACAGACTCATGACATAATCACTACAGCATCAATAGTTCTAGTACTGTTTACAGAAGCTACAGCACAGTAGAAATATGTACTATATAAATTTTTGTTGGACAAATAGCACTTCACCACAGCATTTAGTATGCAGAGTTGTGCAGAGTCTGCATATCAACCATATGCAGATGGGTATCATTGAAGTGTTCAGATGCAGACCTCTGCATATGAACACTTCAATGATACCCATCTGCATATGCTTAATATGAAGACTCTGCACAATTCTGCATACTAAGCGCAGTGTAGGATGTTTTACTTCTGATCAGGCTTTCTTTGTGTGCTTCTCATTTCATGTTGGCTTATGAAATGTATGTTATCATCTTTCCAGCTTCTTCCCTGACTTTGCCATGTCAGCTCACTGGAGGGACCAGCTGTCCTACAATGATATGTCCTAACACTTCTGTCAACTACACCTGTAATGTTGGCAGCTATGCTGGAAACACAGTATGGAATGTACCATCATTGGGTATGTGCTCAGAAACCATACTCACACTGGTACAAGCTCCACCAGCTCCTGGACTATTCTGCATGACCAGTTCTTCAAGTGACACATGTGGACCCTTCACAGTGGCCAACACACCTCCTCTTACTAACAATACTTACTGTCTAACCTCCATCCTCTCTGTGGTGGTCACATCAGAAATGGATGGTCGAATGATCTCATGTTCCAGCTACTCACCAGCATCAGCCAACATAGCTCTGGTTGGAAATGCAACCATATCAGTGGTTGGTAAGGAAGGTGTTTTATAAAGAGAATATTTTTTAACTTGTTATTTAGTAATGAACTGGTGTATGGTAAAACAATACATGTATCATATGTCAAAGCTGTATTATAGGAACAAGATTGCTGGTTTGCTATAAAACCACTCAAGTTTGATGTTTGCATGACACTGGACACAGGAGCTAGCAAAATGTGCCAGTCTCACAATAATGAATCTTTGAGGTACACCAACCCGCTAGCAATTGTGCACAATATAGAATCATCTCTTTTTTACAAAGGTGATTTTATAATCACCTTTGTTAAACAAAGGGGATTCTGTATTGTGCAGGATTGCTAAATAAAGATGTGCTTGATGGCAGAATACATGCAGATATCCTTTCCCTCAATGTCACAGTGCAGTAGTAAAAATAATTTATGTATGGGTGATATCAGTACGTACAGTAAGCTCACAGCAAACACATTCACATTCTCTGTTGAAGGGATTGCGGGTCAGAGTGATCATCATGTGTTGGCTCTGACCAATGATAAAACTAAGGTGGCCAGAACTTTAGATTTAGTGTGATTTCCACGAATTGCTGTCGACAAGCCACTCCTGATGCCCCTGGGCCCCAGTGAATGGTAACCTTAGTATTGGTTTCTGCCATTCATAAGAGAGTTCATGCCTCTGCATGTTTCTGCACCTTACTCCTTTGATTCAACCCACCTATCTCCCCCTGTCAAGAAACCATCCCATATTTTTGGAATTTTACAATTGAAAGTATTGTGATCACCACTGCCATAATTGTGTCACACATTACTCCAAACAAACACATTGCTTTCCTTCTGCAATGCAACACTTTTTTTTTTATGTTGGCTACATATCTCCTTAGCAGTATCAAGTTGTCATCTTGCACAGAATAACTATTTGCATACATGTGGACAGATATGAGTGTGTGCTTGGATGGGATGTCCCTTTGTCTGAACAAGTTAAGTATAGTTATCCAGCCATGCATTAGTGCAAGTGGCAATGCGATGGCTGATTCCGAGTATGATCATAAACAATGACACTATGAAACATGATGTTTGACATTGTAAATAGGACATTCTTGCTTGCAGCTTGTGACAGTAAGTGGATCATCCTGTATTTTACATGTCTAGATTTCCATCTAATGTCAGTTTTACATGTACATGTAGCATACCTTCTCATCCAATTTCAATACTTCCAGCTCGTCCTGTGGCTCCAAACATTACTGTGAGCTCAGTCTCCTTGGATCAGTTTACATTGACCTTGGAGCCTCGATCCACTACCACCACCAGCTATAATGTCAGCATCAATGACATTGCTCTGATTTCCATACCTGTCAATAACTACGCTGTCACTCCTACCAACTACAATGTCAGTATTGGCAACAGTTCTATCATGCTGGTATGCATTCCTACCAATGGAGGACTGTCCTACATGCTCAACTTTTCAAATCTAATCAGTGACGCAGTGTACAATGTCTCAGTGGTAGCCATCAACTGTGCTGGGAACAGTTGTACTAAAACGATAACTGGAAGACCGAGTGAGTTCTTTAGACACCTGCTGAAGGTTTAACAGGCCTTCAAAACTGCAAGGCATGTGGTCCATTACAATGTGGGCAATAAAGATTCATGTGGGTGGGTAGTGGTAATTGGTGTGTATTAATTGATAATAAGGATTGGGCACATAGTCATTGATTAATTCCTTCCTAGGAGTGTGGCCCTATATTATGTTACTGTCAACCAACGTTGCTTAACAGCTTTGGTGAAGGCTTTACTTCTTGTGCTATGCTGATGTAGTAAATGGCCTATATTTATGATGACTTTGTTGTTCTGTGTTGCAGGGAATATGGCAGGAGTAACGCCATCATTGTGCCTGTCAGGTAAGGCTCATAATGTTAGGTGTAGACTTCAGTATAACACTCCACTTGAATGTATATTAACTATGTCCATGGCATTCAGAGTAAAGCAGTGTTCACTGGTGGAATGGTAGATTAGTTTTGACAATGACTGACCAGTGTGTATGTGCTTCCATCTCAGTAATAATGATTGACCAGATCTCTATGTACTTATAAGTCAAACGTATTGTGTACTGTTTGATTGTTTTGGTTTAAGCAAAGCAATGAATGGTAAGGCTTTTCAGAAACAAATTGCAATTGCAATCAGTACATGCATGTGCACTAGAATATGCATATAATACTGCATACCACAATTAACATGCATATTAGCACATTATGAATGCACATATGTAAAAGTAGATTACTGGTGATATCATTGTGTATTTTGGGTCATTCTGTGCAGATTGCGCCTAAATGAAGTGGGCTTGCACTGTGATTCTTATGATCCGATAACTGTGGCATCGGTCAATAGCTTGGTTTTAAAAGGGTTAAACCACGATGCATAAATTCCTACATTGTGTAACATTCTTGTAATTCAGGTCTTACAATCTAGACTGGTTTGTGTACAAGCTGCATAAATAATTTTATTACTTGACTGCACTATTAAAAAACCCGAACTATACATGATGTCCTACAACCATAGAAAACTCCTTCAATTATAAATTTAGCACACTAATTAACTTTCAATGTATTACTAAAATTCATATAATTAACAAATAGTAATAATTTAAAAATATATTTAACAATACAGACATTCAATGAGTCTGTATTTCCTTCTGATGCAATTCAGTCTGATGGTTTAGTTTTGTCTACAGTCCATCAAAATCAACTTTCGAGCAAGATTGACATCCATCAGTTCAATAACATCCTGATCATTTCTACTGTTGCTGATAAGGCTCGTTTGTTGTCTGTCTCGTCCCCACATGCTGCTTCATGGCTGACTGTAGTCCCTTCTGAAGGTCTCGGCCTTCATCTTGAGCCCTCAGTATTCCAGGTAGCAGTCAAGTGGTGGTTTGGTTTGGACACCTCCAATGCTTCCCTGTGTGCCCTATGCCCAAACAATGCATTAGATCCCCTTGGTCATCATGCTACAATGTGCAAAAAAGGAGGAGACGTAGTCACCCGCCACAACCAGCTGCGCAATGTGTTGGCGGAGACTTGCCGTAGAGCCCACTTGAGCGTAAAGGTGGAGATGGGTAGCAATCTTACATCTGAGCATGACCATTCACGTCCTGCAGGCATTTTGCTACCTAACTGGGCCCTTGGCAAACCAGCTGCCTTTGATATTTCAGTGACATCACCGCTAAACCCCAAAATCGTTTCAGTAGCGGGATTGTCAGCTGGGGCAGCTGCCTTGTCCACTGAAGAGCGAAAGCATACTGAGAATGACCCCAAATGCAATGCTTTGGGTTGGTGTTGTGTACCTCTGGTCACAGAGTCCTATGGTGCTTGGGGAAAGGAAGCCATGGACTCGTTTAAGATGCTTGCCTCCCGTCTTGCCATCATATCTGGCAAACAAGTCAGTTGTGCTGTCTGAACTGTATAGCAGGCTCAACTTGTATCTTGTGAGGGCAAATGCGACAGCAATCCTTTCCAGGTGGCTCCAATTTTAAATTTTATTGAACTGTTGCAATAATTCATACATATGTATTGTATGAATTATTAGTGTGTTGTATTGTATCATGATGTTTGTTTATTTTTTTGTTTAATTAAATTAACAAAACTAATTAATGTAAATGCAAATATAATATGACACACAATTATTGACTAACCTGCTAGGTAATTTTATAAATAATTCAGTGACCACCCTTAATCAATTTATAATGATGAATTAATAAACGTTTAGGTAATTGGCTAAAAAGTGTATCCTAAATTAATTCCATTGCTGAGTTATTAATGATCAAACACTTGGTTTTGCGGCACTTGATTAAGGGTAGTTTTGCTTGTTATTAAGTATCCATTATAATTTATAATCATTTCTTTCTATTTGAACTGCATGGTCATTAATCACCATACCCATTAATTAATGTAGCTACTTTATTGAATTTCCTTGATTGTGGGAACCCCTGTTTTTATAACAGTTACATTATCAGAAGATTTGTCCCTGTAGACATTAACCTCAGAGTACATGTAAATGTACAATCATGGGAAAATATCTATAACCTTTCATAATCAAGGGCTCTATATTCAAACATTGACCATTAATAACTCAGCAAATAAACGGTTCATTGGTGGTATTATCAAAACCATTAAATGGAACAATAAATCAGAAGTGATAGCATGTGATTCAATAGATATGTATGTCAACAGAGTAATGGCTAATGTCCTGTAGGTCCCTACATAGTTGAGGGGTCACTAAGCATGTATTAGAACCTGTGTTGCAAAAGGGTTTGGAGCATTGCTACAGCCAACATAGTAGTATGAGCATTAGAAGCACTTTAAAAGAAGTTGATGCTGTCTATATCTAGTACATACAGGTAGGTAAATCTCTTAACATAAGTAATGATGAGTGGTGGGATCATGTCATACCCAAATTTTGGTTGATGAGCCTCAATGTTGCTACCATGCCTGTACATAGTATATTTTAAAAGATGTGATCATTTTGACATCTGCATGTTAAATATAAAAAGTGTACCTTGAACCCACGTGCATGTCATTTGGCAGGCCATATTTTGGTTTAGACTATAGCATAATGGAATCTCGCAATCTGATTGGTATATAACAGGTACCTTATTTCGCGTAGAGACCTCTTTAGCCTAATCGCGTCCTCTAAATGCTAGCGGGCGGGTATTCTACAGCAGAATACCCGCCCTCTGGCACTTAGAATACCCACCAATAAGATCCCGTTGCTACAGTACACAAAAACTGCGCTTGCGCAATGGATAATTGTAGCTGCATTGGTTACTATAAACGTAAACATGCGCGTTGCTATAGTTTAAATCAGTTAGATACTGTCTGTCACCTTCGTGATCTACGTGATTTAGAATACCCTCGGGCCCTCAGTAGCGCCCTCGCTACGCTCGGGACGCTACAGCCCAGGGTCCCCGGGTATTCTAAATCACGTAAATCCCTCGGTTCCAGTATCTAACTATTATTTAGACTATAGCATAATGGAATCTCGCAATCTGATTGGACAATTGCAGATACCATATTTTGCGCAGAGACCTCGTTATAGCGTTATCGCGTCCTCTAAATTCCAGCGGGCGGGTATTCTACGGTAGAATACCCGCCCGCTGGTACTTAGAATACCCATCCACTGGCATTTAGAAGACCCCCATATATACATATGGGGTCGAGGCAGCGAAAAGGGACCTAGCGCATATTTTTTCTTCAAGTTTTCAAATTTTTTCATATTCAAAGAGACACCTATGTCCTTTACTACTTCCTTCTTACGCACTGAATTTACCCGACCATTGATTCCATATTTTAACGCAGTACTTTGTGTCATCTCTAGTCTTTTTAGATACGCCTGCAGAAATGACTTTATTGTCCATTTTCGGAACTGCAAATGGTCGGATATTTATAAGTAAGTCTTCGCTATTGCTGTTTGTCATCCTCTTCGACGAGCCAGTCCAATAGGTCGGCACTCAGTATATCTATTCCGAAAAGATCCCGTTTAAACTGCGCTTGCGCAATGGATAATTACCGCGTACAAGCCCCCCCCTCCGCCCCCAACGTGAGACCCTGAAAAAAATGGCTAGTTTTTGTAACGATTGTATCTCCTGAACCATAAACGTTGCGACCTACCTTTTTCAAACTCTTGTTGTACTACCATTCTTTTCCTGAAATAATATCCTGTTTGGAATCGCCTCACGAAAAACAAGGTCTGGAAACATACCTGGTTCAGAACAGCCATATCGTTTGAACCGCTCATCTCCAAACATGGAATTTCGATGTATATATCCTACAAACAGCGTTCAACACATGCGGCATGTTTTTGTTCCATTTACTTTGTAATTTCTCGCAGTAAACATTAACAACATAGTCAGTCCACATCGCTCCAAAAACTAGCCATTTTTTTCAGGGTCTCACGTTGGGGGCGGGGGGGGGGGGGCTTGTACGTGGTACTTTACGGTATAACGGCATTGGTTACTATAAACGTAAACATGAGCGTTGCTATAGTCTAAATCAGTTAGACACTGTCACCTTCGGGATCCACGTGATTTAGAATCCCTCGGGCCCTTAGTAGCGCCCTCGCTACCGCTCGGAACGCTACAGCCCTCGGGGATTCTAAATCACGTAGATCCCTCGGTTCCAGTGTCTAACTAATATTTGTATTCTGTCTGATTCATTTATACTGTGAGTAATTCTCTTGTAATGGAACTACAGCTCCAACTATGACTTCAGCATCATCTCCAACGACAGGTTAGTAAAAAACTTAATTACAGCAAAATATTATGATACTATTGTGAGCCATTCTTAGACACTACTCAGTGGGTGGTATCTGTGTCACAAGTTTGTGCACGATTTCTTTTTTATACAAGTTTGCACACACTTTAATTCTTTAACTTGATATTTGTATTTAGAAGAATACAATTGGTGCATTTCGGTTTCATTTTCAATAATTCAGGTACATGTACTGTAGGTGTGCTTGGCAATCTTTTCCATACAGCGTAACCATTGCATTTTTGTTTATGACATATACATGTATGCGGATGCAAAACTAATCTGAATATTTCATTTCAGTGCCATCCACTTCTTCGGTCACACATGGTATTAGCATAGCAGGTCTTCTAGTGGCATGAAATGAGGTGCTTTAGCACTGTTGAATTAAACCTTCACTCCTCTTGGTGTGGCATGCAATCCTAAGAGATATGGTACTGCATAAGGGGAGTGGTGCATGGTTTGCATACAGCCATATAAATAGTTTCCACAAAGTATAACAAGAACCTATAGACAGACAGTGTCATACATGTAGTTACACACATTTTCGCATGCAACCAGTGTACACATTCTATGCACTTGAGCTTAATACTCTCCACAACAATGGCATGTTAGGATCTGTCTCTTCTGAGCAGAGCGCATGTATGTCTGCGCACATGAGGGATGGAGAGGCAAATACCCAGATACACAGCTAGCTGTGGTATCTGGACCATGCCGCCCGCTATCGATCCTTCAAGAAAGGGTCAAACCAGTAGGCTCACACATGGTCTCTCCCCATTGGACAGTGTGTTGTGTCGTCATGGTTAAGCTATATATTGTGTCGCTGCATGTGTGTTATCGAGTTGTTTGTCCTGCATCCACATGCACATCATACATGTAAGATGTTACACTAGAATTATAGCTAGTACTGTCAGATAGACACACCTACAATGAAAGTTCTGAATCTTATCAATGACACTTTATATTAATGGATACCACTCTAATATGTTTCTACATGGACAGGTATACGCTATAAGCTGGAAATTTTCTTTGTAGTCTTCAACAAACATTTCTAGAATGATGATGGTGATATGGGCATGTACATCAAATTTGCTGGTGGCTTATATCAATCATGTACTTTGATGGACAGACACATGTGCAGTACACATGCGTGTACATGTGTACTCAACTGCGAGACAGACACGGTTACACCATGTTATGACAATTGGGATAAGCGCACATTAGTTTCCACAGAATTTGGCATGACTCTGCTATAACTACCACAATCTGATAAGGTCCATGTACAACTATCATAAAACTCTTGTATAACTATTTGTGCGCTTATCCCAACTGGTATAACTAAGCTATCACTAAGTTATTGCTAACTAACTTGTTTAAAACATACTTTAGTGCTGTGTCTGTGCATGTGAGGTCAATTGTGCAACATTACAATGGGCACCAGAAATTGGGCAATTTAGATGTCACGGCATCCTAGTGTGTGTACTTCATTGGCTGCATATTTATAATTTTAAATGATGCCTTGCTACTGGGGTGTAAATGAGAGTTCTGATGTGTACTGTATGAAGAACATGGCTTTCTCCCTCCCTACCTCCCTCCCTGTACACATCTGGATGCAACACTTTACAGCACCATCGAACAACATTGCACTCAGAGTGGGCATTGGAGTGGGTGTGGGTGTTCCAATAGTGCTGGCTGTGATCTTGGTGATTGTGGGTGTGGTCTACTGCACCTCCAAAGGTGAGAGGTTAGAGTACAATAAATTATGTTCTCACCTCTGTTGTGCTCCATTGTGTACACTCCTCTGAACCTACAGGTGGAAAGACAAGGTGAGGGAAGAGGGAGGAATGGTCCTGTCTGTTGGGTGTGCATGTGTGCTAACACTGGGCCAAAAGTGGAATTTCATGATGAATGATAGATGCATGAAATTTCATATTTTAACTACATTTTCACCAGAACGAAATTTCACATTTTCATGCTGTATTGACGTATAGCATAGCTGACTATTTCATACAAATTTCCTTCATAGTAACATGTCATGTTTCAGGTGAATGAAAGATGAAATGTTGTATAATTGTAGAAAATGTCTCATTTCATAACATTATTTTATTGACTGAAATATGTATATGCTTTTTAAAATTTTATTTACATTACATTAATATTAATCGCAGTTATACCATTTATAACTAAACATGGATAAACTTTTTCTGTCAAACAAAAAATACAAGTACAAAAAACAAGGTGAAACAAAATGAAAGTTCAATCACATGCATACAATGAAGCAAAATTATCAGCAATTGCAAGTTCCATTAGATTTGAAAGCTTAGGCATATATATGTGGGTAATGACATGTAGGCGTATCATTGGTGTACATGTATTGCCCATCCTACACTTTCATCTTGTGGCGGTTGTCGCTCTGAAAATGATCCATCAATTCTTTTTTTCTGCATTCGTTTTGCGTGATTTGATTTGCGGTCATTGTTGAACTTATCAATTTTGTGAAACATGTTACTCACACTTTCTGCTCTCCAGGGTAAAGGGTGCACGACTATGGAGTCATTGTCTTCACCTTCGTCATGTGTGCTGTCCTCTGAAGACATGAACTCATTTTTCATAACTGCCATCCATTTTTCCTTAACTTCACTCGTGACTTTAGGATTCCGAACAAGGGCTAGTTCACGTTCCTTTCGTTTCTAATGCATGTACATTTGTGTAATAATTACTGAATTACTATACAATTGCAATGGACTTACACGCACAATCCGCTCATGTTTCCTCCGTAGCTGTTTTCTTTCAATGTCCTTCCCTCGCTTCACTAGTGATTCTTGTTGTGCCCGTGTTCTGTAGTATCTATAAGCAGCAGCTGTACATGTACATGTACCATGTATGAACAAGAGAGAGTTAAAATTAAATGCAATATGATATATACCTCGAATGTCAGACTCTTGAAATGACGGGTTAACCCCTTGGACTTCTTTAAGAATTTGTTCTAAAGTAGCAACATTTTCAACGGACTTGTATCTGTACATGTGGGCCAATGAGAACAGCATAAAAATATAACAAGTAAATGCTACTTACCCTGAACCAATATTCCATCCAGAGAAATTGACATCTTGGCTTAAAGTTGAATAAATTCTTCTAACTTCAGCCTAGTATATTAACGTATGCATATTTGTAACTACACAGCCAAATCTGTACAATTTGTGACATATATGTAGGGTAGAACATTCTGTAACAAATCTGATAAACATATGCTCTACATATATTTTTCCTGTTACAGCGATGTTGCGTTATTCTGTTACAATATGTAAATATTGGTACAGAATGTCCTTACATTCCTTTACAATTTCATGAACAACCAGGTACAGTTTGTTTCTTAAAACTGCTACATATTCTTATCATATCTGTCACAGATATAAGTGCGATATTTCAGTATAATTATCCGCTGAGTCACCAGCTTGCGCGTAACGAACCAGCGGCATTAATACGAAGTACGTACGAACAGAAGGCAGTGTGTGTGTGTGTGTGTGTGTGTGTGTGTGTGTGTGTGTGTGTGTGTGTGCGCGCGCGTGCGCAGGCCCGGCGCACTCTGTCCAAAGTTGGTGCGGCCAATTATTAAATATTAGTATGGGCGTGGCCGCATGCAAAGCGCGCGCGCGTTGAAGTTTTCTTTCGAAGCACATGCCCGGCCCATGTTGATGAAATACATGTTTATAAACTATAAGATGCAAAAACAGAATCATATGTAACCGGACAATGCGAACATGGGTGTGGCAAAAGCAAATTAACTGATCAAGATTCAAGCTCTTTAAGTATTAGGGGACTTTCGGTATCGTTATCAAGGATTGCCAAATGCTTTGTCCTATGCTGTGAACTGCTAACAAATTCATCTGCGATGTTCTCTAGCTTGATGGTGTCAGTGAGAGCTTTGTGAACGTGTAACACCATTAGGGGATCTTACCTGGCTCATTGTGCTGCGTCGATAGCTTTTAATCCTACGGAGCGCGCTAAATGTACGTTCGGAAGTTGCATTTGTAGCAGTCATAACTAGCAATTCGCTTCATTAGTGTACAAACTTCAGACAGAAGTTGTATTTGAGGTGCTGTTAAAGTGCAAGTGTACTTTATGATGTCCAAAATTGTCGGCGGAATTTGAACTGTTGAATAGAAGTTTACAAATTCCGTGCAAAAAATATACAACTGATAGCGAGGGGGGGGGGGGGGGGGGGGGGGGGGGGCAAAAAAAAAAGTTATAGACACCATCCCAAAATTCTTAAAATCAAGGTCCAGGTCAAGCCCCCCGCTCCCCCTCCGCCTACGAACACGCCCATTTTAAGACCACGCCCCTTAAAATCATTACGTAATCGACAATTGACCGCACCTCTATTAATAATAAGAATGCAATCGCGCACAAACATAGATACACTATATACTACACATTGCCGCATTGCGCTTATAAATAGTTGTAGTTATTCCCATTCCTCTCGCATTAACTTGCTCCAAAACTAAGAGATCCGAGGCTTCATTAGCATGTCCGTCTTCAGAAGCAAGAATTCCTCTTCACTTCTATTTACAAGCATCATGCTCACCTTCTGCTTCCACTTCCACACCCACAATCTCTTCTGCAGATGTGGAAGACGGACTCGAAATAGGCGTTACGGGTTGCACAGCAGCTGCTGTAGCATCACTTACTTGCAAACACGTGTCTTAACAACGAAGTTATTTTTGGCTGACTAGCGCTAGCTTTTACCTTAGCAGCAACCGCTTTACAACTCTTGGATTGTTGATGCTGTCGTAGATTGATCTCGTCTATCAGCGGTATTTGAAGCTGTACGTTGCAACGATCGCAAATAGTTATATTCATGATGAAAGTGTGTGGTTTCCTCAATCACGTGATAAGTACAGTTGGCCCTCTGTGGCCCTCACCGGCTAATTTCCGTACAAATAATAATATAGAATCGCGCTACTGGGCAGATAGTTGACTTAAACCATATCTTCGCACGCATAAAAAACCTATGGACACTACGAACTGTATGATGTTGTCCGCTATGTTGCAAAAAAAAAAATTCATAAATGTTATGAATTTTTTCAAAAAATTCATTTAAGGCATAGACCCCCCCCCCCCCCCCCCCCAAACTTTGACACCTCATAACTTTTTTTCCTAGACCCCCCTGCAAAAAATAATAGCATATTTGTGATGCTCTCAATGAGCTCTTCAAAGTTGGGGGATGGTGTCTTCCACTTTGTTTTTTGCCCCCCCCCGACTGATAGCATAATAGCTCTGGATGGAGGTCATCTTTAATGACTTCATAAAATGTGCAGACAAGCTCAAAATCTTTCTGGACTTCATCTTTCGTTCTTTAAATCCCTTCACGCAGTGTGGTAGTATGATAAGTCTTTACCTTCATCATAGTGAAGAAATGGCCATGTCTTAAACTATGCAGCCTGAAACGATCGCAAGACAGGATTTTTTTCTCCAAATGAACGCTTAGGAACGTCAAACCCATAGGGTGGTGCGGGATGTCGGGGATCTGAGGCAGATCATTTATTGAGAGCAAAGAGTTGGCGATAGTTGCACAGCAAGAAATTCATACAATGGTTAAAGTATGACAATCAATTAATGTAATTTTAATAATGTGAGACTAACACGTTCAAATAGTTATAGACGATCGATAATTGTGCAGAGGGAATTCATACAATGGTTAAAGAATAAATGCTCTATGACATCAGACACGCTCACATATTAGACACGCCCATTTTGGGACCGAAAGTTGGTGCGGCCAAAGCCGCACCAACCGCACCGTGTGCGCCGGGCCTGGTGCGTGCGTGTGTGTGTGCTATCATAGATAATAGAATAAAGGGATTGGAAACGGTATATAAATTTACGTGACGTGACGTCACGTTCCGTTACATGACCGTGCTTCGCATTGAATATTCTAGTGGGCGTGTGAACTGTTGAGCATCCGTTCGTAAAGAGCTTCTTTAGTGTTGTTTAACCTATACCTGTGTGAGGACAGCCTTTTTGACACCCAAACATCGTTTAGCTATTCTTTCCAGAAGTTAAGTTCAGACAGCGGGCAATCGTATAGCTGCCTCCTGATTGGAAATTGGTTGTGTGATTTTCCTGGACACAGGTACCATCAGGAAACCTTTTTGTGAGTTCCAGTATAGAGTACGTAGTGGGTAGTGTGGCTGTGGAAGGTTTTGGAGCCTCTAAAAAGTGTTTTGGCGTTGTAGATCGGTAATTTGCTAGCTAATGACACCCGAAAAGCGTACTTTTTGTGTAATTTTCCCATAGAAGTGGTTAGGTTTGTAGAAAATTTCAGGATATATACTGAACCAGAGATGCATGTAGAGTGGCGTGATCAATATTTGTTGTATGTGCTGCATGTTTATAGGAGCAAATGGCTCGCAAGTTTCGTTTGGGTCGGTCACGTAAGAATGCTGAGAGAAAATCCCAACAACATAAAAAATCTACATGCTTCGTGAAAAAAGGGAGGCCTACTAAGAAAGTGAGTTATAGAGCATAAAGTTTGTACTGTCTGTTATACTTGCCACTGCAGATTGGCATCCAACAGCTCTCCACTGGGATATATTTGCCCCCATTATGGAGTAACCAGTCTTCAATGCAGTTTGTACACTTCTGCAAAATTGAGCATGGAAGCTCAAACCAAACAGCAGCTACTGTTACTAAGTCAGTGACAATAAATGAGGACCTAAGTTGGTCTGTTAATGTTCATGGACACAAGTTGATAGCTGGTAAGTGCAACGCTTTGTGCTGTGTAAAAGACAAGATAACAACAAAAGCTGCACTTAGTCGACTGGTACACCAAATAGACAGCTTAAGTGTTTGTTCAAGAAATCCTGATAGTCATTTTCTTGAACTAGCAGATGCTCGCAAGGGCATTTTTCATTCTCCTAGCAAAAACATGGTGGCATTTATTGATTCATTCTTCCCTGTTATGTTTGAGGATGAAATGTATAGTAGAACACTGCGCTGTAATGAATGTGAACTCTTAGTTACTAACAACAGGTGTGATACTTGCAAGCAGTATCGTTGCACTCTACGTGCTCTGCATAGCCAGTGGTTACGGCAGCAAAAAAAAACTGCCAATCATGCCTCAATATCAAGCCACACCAACTTCCGTTACTTAAAGACACCTGAACGCCAACAGAGAATAAGAAGGCTCAGGAATGAAATAGTGAACAAAAGAAAAGAAGTGGAAAGGTTAAAGAGTTATGTGAATGTTGCCACTGAGCAGCATGGAATATACATAGAAGAGGCTTTGGAAAAAGATATTAAGCAAATTATGGAAGAGAAAAGCAATGAGATAAGAAAAACATACCAAGCAGATTCATTTCAGTGTATATTTTGGAATCAACAACTTGAGCTTTTAAAACTGAAAGACAAACGGCAAATAAGATGGCATCCTATGATCATTAGATGGTGTCTTAGCCTGAAGCTGCTTTCTTCTGCATCCTATCATGCCTTAAGGTCATCAAACTTAGTTATCTTACCATCTGAACGAACACTTCGAGATTATACTAACATAGTTAAAGCCAAGACTGGATTTTCAACAGGCATTGATGCACAGCTGTGTCATGAAGCAAATATTGATAGCATTCCTGATCATGAAAAGTATGTGTGCCTAGTATTTGATGAAGTTAAAATAAAGGAAGATCTTGTCTTTGACAAACATTCATTAGAGCTTGTTGGTTTTGTTCAGATAGGTGATATAAATACTCACTTGTCTAAATTTGAAAGCTGCAGTATGCCACAGAAAACTCCTGTAGCACCACAACTTGCCACTCATATGCTAAGCTTCATGGTCTCTGGTATCATGACTGATTTGCAGTTCCCTTATGTTTCATTTCCATGCTCAACGATTTCTGGTGACCAACTGTATTCAATGGTATGGGGGTGTATCCGAAGGCTTGAAACCTGTGGATTTAAAGTGCTGGCAGTCACTTGTGATGGTGCATCCTCAAACCGCACATTTATGAAGCTACACCAGTCTGGTGATAATTTAACCTACAAGACTATTAACCCATATGCAAATGAGGATCGACCCCTTTTCTTCATATCAGATCCTTCTCACTTAATAAAGACAGTGCGTAATTGTTGGGCCAATTCATATGGTCACAGCTATACAAGAAAGCTTAAGGTATGCATCTTAGTTTTTTCCCCTCATAAATTCATTATCTCTCACATCAGATTAATGGTCAAGACATAAGCTGGCAACATTTAGTGGACCTGTACAAAGCACACAGAGGACCTGATTGTGCTACACTTGGACTGTCTATTCTACCTAAGCTGAAGTGGGAACACATTGAACTTAATTCTTACTCTAAAATGAGAGTAGATCTTGCAGCACAAGTAAGATATTTATGGGGATGGATATGTGTGACCAGTATGACTTCCACAGGTGCTTAGCACTACTGTAGCTGAAGCATTTGCATATGAGAACAGCCCGCATACCAAAGAGACAGAACGATTTGTTCGCATCTTTGACAAATTTTTTGATCTAATGAACACCAGAAACACCAAAGAGTTTGTACTTAAGCGAAAACCTAATCTTGCCCCCTACATTAATAATCCTGAAACTGAAGAGCGTCTGAAGGTAAATTGTATGCATAAGTTTGAAAAAAAACAAAAACAATTATGGTCGCTATACTTATTGTCCTATAGTGGCTGCAGGATGTGTTTCTTCCGTATCTTGATGAGTGGGAAGCATATGCTCATGCTCAAGAGCATTTAAGTTCTGCTGAACAAATCAAGTTGTGTTTAAGTCAAGAAACATTGCAGGGGCTTCGCATAACAGGTACATTCTATATCATGCAATAATCACTGATTACTCTAACAAATCTAATGCAGTCCATGCATTCATTGAACTGGTGAGATATCTTCTAAAGCAACCCCGTGTGGTATATGTGCTGAGTGCGAAACTATCTCAAGATTGTGTGGAATCATTGTTCGGCAAGCAAAGAATGAGAGGTGGGTATTGTGAAAACCCAAATGTATCCTCTTTCATTAGTGGGGCCCAGTCATTACGTGTTCAGAGTTCTACAGCAATACAACCACGTAGAGGGAACTGCAGACTTCGAGTAGTAGATGATGTTTGTATTGATGACAGACCACTTCCAAAACGGAAAAGGATAAGCAAGAAAAAATAACTGCATTACATTACATTACACACATGCAGCAAAGCATTTTAACTTAAATGTCATCAGCAGCAGCATTGTTCATATCTAACTTCCTACGTTTAAGTTGCTTTCGTAATCCAGTTGACTTTTTTGTACATGATTTTGTTATCTGCTTGTATTGTTCCACAAATGCTCCAGCAATTGAAAACCCTCTGATTGTAACCCACAATTCGATGATTTCTGTCAATAGTTGTTGTCCGACTATATCATCCAGTTCTACAGCAATCATAGACCAGTAGAATTGAATACTATCATTGTTGGCTATCTGAGCAATGGCATCTTGCTTATCTTTTTCAAAACCATCCAGTGTTGTCAGAAATTTCTTAACCAAACACTCTATTTCATAAAACATATTGTATGCCTCATCGTGTATATGGAACAAGCCTCCCCGGTCTATTGCTAAAAGCCATCTCTTAGTGTACTCCAGGTAAGTGCTTGTAACAGAGCCTTCACCCTTCTGAGATAAACTTGATAAGCACACTATGAAATCCTGTCTATTCGGATCTGTACAAGTTGGTTTAGAATACTTTTGCAACAGTTTCCATGGGACATACCCAGCAGCATAGCGCAATGCATTCAGGTCATTCTCAGTGGGGTCAGCTACTACAATTTGCTGCTCATTCACTTCGTACATCGTCTTCACAAACATTCCAAACAATTTCTCATTTACGTATTCGCATAGCAAAGGGTCTTCTAAATACTTGACATCTAAAGCACTGCTTTGAAAGTATTCTTTCCACAGCACACGAAGCTCAGATATCCTTGCTGAATGGAATTTGCTCCACAAATGCCTCTTCTTATTGTCGAAAGCCTTTTACTCTTTGGGATCGCCGGATCGGGCACAAGTTTCTGATATGTACCTACTATTTTATCGGCAAAGCTCTCAAACTTGTCCTGGCCATCATGGTGGCAATCGGCACTGGAGTCAAGTATGAGATTCGCTGCTTCTTTAGCCAGCTTCATTCTAGGAGTGTCTAACTGGCAGTCCTCGTCATCAAAAATGGCACAAATAGCGCTTCTAAGTATCGCAGCAGACATAGCTAGGAAGATCGAACACAATCATGCAATTTACGGTATCGCGAAATGCGGATGAATCCCGTAATCTTTACCGTTTCCAAACCCTTTATTCTATTATCTATGGTGCTATGCTCCTCGATTGAGGCATGGCTTGCATCTTGGGCTGATGTAGTAGCTGCTGGTTACTGTTCCTTTTATTTCATATCAGACTAGCTGCGTGCGTGCTGCGTGCGTGTGTCTGTGTATGTACGTACGTACGCACGTACGTACTTACGTGTGTGTGTGTGCGTGTATGTATGTATGTATGTATGTATGTATGTATGTATGTATGTATGTATCTACATCCGCGTGGCGCTTTAATGGGCGGCCTTTTGGAACTGAGTTTTCTCAGTTCCACCCGCTCCATTACTACCACCGTATCTGAGTATCGTTACGGCTGGCCACCAGAACGATACCTGCCATCCTTTTGCGGCTCAAATCTGGAGAAGGCTGAAGATACCGTGAAGGTGCGCTCTAAATGGAGACCTACTGCCATCATCTACCTGACAACTCGAGCGGTAATAGCTGAACAAAGAGCGAGGAAGACATGCTTTCGTAAGAACGTGGCAGAGGATGACGTTTCGACCGGACACTCGCCACGAATGCGATTAGCTCGTGAAGCTATAGCGAAGCGCTATTTTGCTGATGAAAATAAACTTGATGCTGAACTTTACGTGTGCCTTTGTCCTCCCTAACGTGTCTGCACTTGTACCTGTACATGCAGTTACGATGGAAATATGATGTATGTATGTATGTGTGTATGTGTGTGTGTGTGTGTGTGTGTGTGTGTGTGTATGTAATGTATGTATGTATGTATGTATGTATGTATGTATGTATGTAAGCTTCTATTTTCTCACTGTACTTAGGGTGAGCAAAATTTGAATCTTGTCTGGAAGATATGGGGATTCAAACTCCAAGTCTGGCAAGGGTGAAATCATTTAAGCTGCCCCACATTCAGCCACCAATTCAGGTAGTTATTAGCAATGAAATCTATATTATTCCATGATCCATTATTCGTATTAGGTATTTTCTTTCAGCACGTCAGTTGTAAGGGAATCCCCTTTTATAGCACACCCTTGAGTGCAGTTCTGCGTTTATGTCTCGGATGTTGTGACTTAGCTACTGCAGTGGCACGCTATCCAGACAGCCAACAGAGGTTGCAAAAGCTCGTCTGCACACTTTGTATGGCCTTAATGAAGATGACAATGATTTGCTTGATGCACTTTGTGATCTTTTCCAGTAAGTGAATTATTGTACACATTTGTTATTTGCATGTGATCTTTTATTAGGAGCACCCCTTTAGAGGTACTGCACACAATTTTGCTTGGCCCATGCAAGTATCTATTGAAGGAGTTCATGCCACAATTATCAGCCCGGCAAAAAGCGGAAATACTTGCTAGGCTAAGAGCATTTTGTTCATCTGGCCTTAAAGTGAAGTTGTATGGTAATGTGTGCTCCTATTACCAATCATTCGTCGAAAGAGATTTTAAGGCCTGGGCTCAGATGGCAATCTTTGTCATGGGTCCTTACTTAAATGAAGGACAACTGAAAGTACTGTTGAGTTTCACTAAGGTACTTAATGTAATGTATCACAAGTAACACTAATGGATTTTCTTTTTTGTAGGTATTTCATATTGCTTACTGTGAATACTTCTCACTGTCTATCAGAGATGAATGGCAGGAGTTGTGTCAGGAATTTGTTTCCAACGTGAAGCTATACATGCCAGCCATGCTTCAGAAGCAAAAAATACATCTCATACTTCACTTGACTGAGTGTATGGAACAATTTGGTCCTTCTTCAGCCAAACGGTAATCTATTGGCTATTTAGAGAATTTTTGTTATATTGCATTCAATATCAGGTTTGAGTCACTTAACATATCGAGAAATTGGCGGTCAAAAGGATTACGCAGTATTCGGTCATTGCGTAATTCAATGTCCATAGAAAATGTATGGACGCATTCAGAAAACTGCAGCTAACTGCAGAAAAAAAAACAAATATTGACTAGCTGCTCTCGGATTTGCAATGTGGGGACTAGTTGACATATTTTGTGTAGTTTTTCGCAACTTAAGTACCTATATCCGCACTTCCACATTAATTATGCAAGGTTTCCAATGTCCATTCATTTTTTCTCATTTCCTTATTCAGTCATCAATAGTTTCGAAACCAAATGACATTTTCCTTACCTGCTCACGGATTACATGAGAGTAATCAATGAACGTATTTATCATTATTTTTTCAGAGCTTAGGGCCTTCAAATCGCACTTCCCTTGAATGGTTAGTGAGATACACCCCACATTCAATGTGCCTACCACGATCATCACGTGCCACCCTATCGTCAGTCAGCCGTGCCCAGACCTGGTTGATGTTGTATTAATGACCAATATGTACTGACTTAGCATGACCCCTTGTAAGAGTGGGCACTAATTGGGATTATATGTTGCAAAGACGGAGGTGGCGTTTACACAGAGGAGTTTGCCACTTATAGAATCGACACAGGAGTGCCTGGGCATGACAACCAACCAGTCTTTTTACGGAAGCATCTTGCAAGTCTCAGAGTCCTAGGTTAGCATGAATGTGACACGTACATGATTACAGTAGCTACGTCCGTAATAGGCTAAATGGTTGTGTAACTGTACTATACCGGAGCATTAGTACAAATAAGCAGGCCCGTAGCCAGGAAGTTAAGTGGGGCGGGGGGGGGGGATCGATTAATACTTCTGAAAGCATTTATCCGGGGGCCCAAGTACGAGAGTGGTGGGAGGGGGGGGAAGTCCGTCAGGTTCCCCTCACGTTTAGCGGGCCAAATACGAAAAGGGAGACACCTTCGGGCCTAATGCATTTTTATAAGTACCATAACTAGAAGAGGCGGAGCTCAAGCATCGAACGGGGGAGGGGGGATTCCCCCTGGCTATGGGCCTGATAAGAGCTCACACATAGTGAGGTTACGTCATAGATCTCTAAACTATCTACATGTATGGTACAAACGATGGAAGCATCAAATGTACAATAGCAGTCATACACTGGCGGTACACACTTTATTGACCTTTCCCATTGACTTATTAAAGATTCCACACTTTTAACTTTGCAACAGTTAGTCCGACTTTAAGTTGAGGTGCATAAGATTTGTGTCAACTATAACATTTGAAAACTACCATGTTTTCTCTGCCCCATATGTGTATGTACATGCATGTACATGTATATGGGACAGTTTCCACGAAAACGGCCCATCGCATATATATAATACATGACTGTATTAAATGTTATAAAAATTCTTTGCGTTTGAATCATTATAACTTCCGAATTATTAAAGCTATCGACTTCCTATTTTCAACACTTCGTACATTTTGGGGCCTGCACTTGCTCTGTGCAAGTATCGCAACGTCCAATACTCCACCGGGTTCAAACCTACCATAACTTTCCGTAGTTTAAAAGCGATTTGATTACAGGAGAATCGAAAGGTATTTGGCGGGTTTGAACCTAGTGGGGTATTGATCATACATTAATACCCCAAAACGTATTTCACCATACATAAATGGTGTAGTATGAAGTGTTGAGAATAAGAAGTCAATAGCCTTAACCGTTTGGAAGTTATAGCGATTCAAACGCAAGGGAATTTTGAGGGGCAATTTTGTGGAAACTGTCCCATATATATAAATATGTGTATGTGTTTTATGTACATGTATATATGTGAAAATTCTATGTTCTTGACCTTCATGCCTTCTCAGCCTTGTAGAGACTCACTGATGGAAGAACCATGTGTGTAGCTATGTTGGTGATTCAGTGTCAGCTCTCTTGAACTATCCGGCATGCTCCCGCCTGAAAGAGTGCTGCAAGATGTAAAATAGGTCACAGTCAAGTTGAACTTTGATTTAGGAGTATTGGAGTTAATGATACATAAGTGTGTGCTTAATTGTAGTCATTCCAGTACTTCACCACAGGCCTATTGCTTTCTGGCCACTTAATTATATGTAAGCTTTTGTTTTAAGTAATGAATTGCTTCCAAAGGTGATAAAAAGCTCTTGTTAGGAGTGATGTTTGTTTTATGGGACACAAATATAAGGCATAATCTCCCTGTCTGAAGTAATATCTGTGGATGCTATCACAGCCTCACCCGTCCACCAAAGGGTACTGTCAAAGAAACTAGAGGACCCAGTTCTCATTGTTGTTGAAAGCATTATCACCTGCTGACAAGGCTCGGCTGCTCTCTGTGTCAGCACCTCATGCTGCATCCTGGCTACTGGTCACACCTCCTAGTCTTGACTGAACTTCGAACCCAATGAACTGCAATTCTCCATCCAATGGTGGCTAGGGATGGACACGGCTAGAGGCTCCTCATGTTCTTTGTGCCCTGGTGCTACTACCTGTAAACAGGGTGGTGATGTTGTCCAGTGCCAGCCATTGAATCACATATATGTAACAATGAGTAAACAAGCACATACATGTAATACATGTACGTTGTGGGTGCAAGGGTCAAGCATTTTAGTAAAAGATGATGGTGCAGGGACTGATACAGAAAACAAAAGATAGAGGCAGCAAAAACTGTTAGTCATTTGCAACCACCCCCATGATGGGTGGGGCCTTAGGAAGAACGGTATCAAGTTTTTGAGGGGTGACTCTTTCATTGTAAGGGCATCCTGTTCAGCTGATCCTGACAAGAGAGTACATTCAATTTCAGTGATGGATCCAGGATTTCCAGTTTGTGTGTGGGGGGGGGGGGGGGGGGGGGGGGGGAAACAAATGACCCATGCCCACGTCCTGCTCCAGCTGGGGTATGGGGGAGCGGCTGTAAGCTCCTCCATAGGGTCTAGGGAAGAGCACATTACATTGTACTTCGACATCAACCCATATTTCAACTAGTCAAAGAGTGTATGGAAGCACTTGTGCCTTACAGTACATGTACACAGATAAAGCCCATTACATAGAGGTGTAGCTCCTCCCATGGATGTGAGATAAAATAACCACAGGCATTACCACTTACACACACACACACACACACACACCCTCCTTCACAAGAAATCCATGTAAAGGTATCTGCCACACACTATCTGCCAATCAAGTGAAGGTCAGTACACACAGCTCACAAGATGCTTTGATTGTATTCATTTTAGCTAGGACAATGGTTGTGTACACCTTGGACTGCCCTTGTGGGTTTTGTGGTAGCAGTCAGGCCCAAGGCCAACATAAACAACACTACCTAGGGAGTATAGAAGGCCAACAGTATACCATATCAACGCTAATAGTACATGGCTACACTACACCCTTCTCCTAAAACTCTCCTCTCTGCTAGTGGAGCATACTGCCCCAAACATTCATGACACAAGTCAGTACAGGGAGGATAAATGGTATGTGTAATTTGCCACAGATGTCCCTGCTGATGTACATGTACTGACTACAGGAGGATCAGGGAGAGAGGGAGGGAGGGAGGGAGGGAGGGAAGGGAGGGAGGGAGGGAGGAGGAGGGAGGGGGACGGAGGAAGGGAGGGAGGGAGGGAGGGAGGGAGGGCGGGAGGGAGGGGAGGGAGGGAGAGAAAGGGAGGGAGTGAGGGAGAAAGGAGGGAGGGAGGGAGGGAGAAAGTGGGGAGGGAGGGAGGGAGAAAGTGATGGGAGGGAGGGAGAAATGAGGGAGGGAGGGAGGGATCAAGTGAGGGAGGGAGGAGTAGGTGAGACAGGAGAGAAAGAAAGGGAGGGAGTAGGTGGAGACAGGAGAGAAAGCAAGGGTGAGGGAGTAGGTGAGCAGGACGAGAAAGAAAGGGAGGGAGTAGGTGAGAGGCGAGAAAAGGGAGGGAGTAGGTGAGACAGGAGAGAACGAAAGGAGGAGAGTGGGATAAGAGCAAAGAAAGATGGAACACAAACTAAGTGATTGAAGTGTACACAATGTACCTGGGCAGGCTGGCTGCAGCACTGATGACGCCCAACACCACATTCCAACTGGAGTGCAGTGCCTGTGGGCGTGACTGGAGGACCTGTCCAACAAATAACGTACTGAGCACAGATCATATACATGTACCATGCACACTGTTATTTGTGCATGTTGCACACAGTAGCAGAGAAGACATACATGTACATGTACATGTACAAAGTGAAGGGGAGGAGGCCGGTGGTGTTGTAGCTGATCACAGTAAGGGGCAGGACACCCGCCAGAGCACCATTGCAATACAAACTGAAGTTGATGAGGATGCCATTACTGTCAGTTGGCAAGTCCCAAGACACAATGATGTAGGTGGAGCCCACATTCTGCACCGACACAGCATCAAATTCATCCGGTGCTGGGGAAAGGAGGGGGAAGAGGATGACATCACATGCACACAATGACATCACACATACATGTACATGTATACACAGTCAGTGACACACACATACACACGCACACACAATCACGCACACCGAGGTACCATTCAGGAGGGGATAAGACATATGCTGTAAGGGGTTGCAATGCCATATCTGCTCGACGTGCTGGGAAATCCCTCAAAGTAGACAGCAGTGGGACAATCGCGGCAGTGATGGCCGCCGCATGCACCGTATCCATGGTGACATAGAAGGTATTGGAGGCCTGCTCAAACAGTACCACGTGCCCCTGGCCATCACAGAGGTTACTGCCCACAGGAGGGGACTGCACCACACTCGCACCGACGTACAAGCTCAACATGACCGATGAGTTCTGAAGCTCACAGTGTGCCACTGACCATCGTTGAAGGTTCTGGTACTGTTGGATCCAACGACAGCTGGTCCAGAGCCCACATCAAATATTAACCATAGCAACCCGCCATGAAGCTTCACCCGCAGGAAGTCAGTCATTACACTGTTGATCTGGTAGAAGAGAATGCCGCTGGGGTTGTAGGTATGGAGCTGGACTGTGGCCTGGTTAATAAAACCACAATGGAACATGCCCCTACCGTCGAAGGAGGTGCCCACATCTCTGACTGGGACTTAAGGCTGGGGACTCGATGGGGCAAGGTGTAGGCAGTGATGACATAGTCGGGTTGGAGGGGAGCATTCCATTGGAGGGACATGGAAGAGGAATTGGTATTGAGGATGAGGGGGGAGCTTGGCCCACAGGTGCTAAGGGTGTGAGAAAGATACAAAGTGGTTGTCAATGACCACTTGGGGCTTTGTTGAATATAATTGAACACATAACACATAACCCACACACACATCATGTGCACATGGCACACATGCATGCAAATGCTGCTTGTGTCTGCTAAGTGTACAAACTGAATGATGACTGCCATTTTCTTTACGCAAGGCAAGAAGAGAAGGCCATAAAACATGTACCTACAACACCAAAGTCATACACATGTACATGTACCTGCAACACAAACAACATCCACACACATACATGTAAACACACACGCAACACACACACACACACAGGGCCGGCGGAACCGGGTGGGCTGAGTAGGCTATAGCCCTACCAGATTTGGCTGTCGACACCATTTATAACTATTAATATTAAGGTTATATTGCTCAATAGTTTTTAAAATTATCGTTCATTGCGCAGCAGCTGAATGGCTACATTCGAAGCAAAATTACTCGTAGTATCAGACACCCCCCATCAACCCGCAGGTTTTAAATTCCCGCGTAGGGAGATAGGAAAACAGCACCGTAGCTTCCAGCAGATCTGGTTTTCGAAGTGGAAATGGTTACATTACAGCGAGTCGGATGACAAGGTATTCTGTCATACTTGCGTTAAGGCTGTCAGAGATTTCAAAATGAGTTCAAAAAATGCCGAGGAAGCCTTTCTGACTAGAGGATACAATAACTGGAAGGCAGCTACTGATGCGTTTCGCAAACACGAATCAAGCAATTGCCATGCACAGTCGGTAGAGAAACTGTATACTCTACCGTCCACTACAAAAGACATCTGTACAAGTGTGCACTGTACTGAAACTCATTCTGATCATGCCTGCTACAAATGCTACCAGTGAGCGATCATTTAGTGCCCTGCGTATAGGTTGAAAACATATCTTCGCTCATCTATGTCTCAACAGAGACTGAACCATCTTATGCTGCTTCACGTTCACAAAGAACGTACAGATGCTTTGGATCTAGAAGAAGCAGCCCGGGAGTTCATAGTCAACTCAGAGCACAGGCAACGTATTTTCGGAGCGTTTTAATCATTGTTTTGCAGACCGAATGAACATGCATATTGAAAATTAATTGATTTATGCGTAGATATTAACAATAAGTAACGATTAATGTTCATTAACCTAATGAATATTAATCAGCCCAACCAGTTTCTATAGCCTTCCGCCGGGCCAGACACACACACACACACACACACACACACACACACACACACACGACAGTGTGCATATACGTGTACATGTATGTGAGTATGTGTGCGAGTGATACATGTGTGAATGTGAGTATGCATCAATACATATGTTCACACACACACATACACACACACGTGCCTCACATTGATTTTCATTGCAATACAGGGGGTGTGGCACCTACATGTACTTACACAGCATGCGGCGTGAGCAGGGCTACAAATACAAGTCGTGTTCACAGTAAATCGGGGGTGGGGTATATACAATAATCGGAGATCAAACACTTCCAAAGGGTTGGGTTTCCCCAAGAAAGGTGCCCCCCCCTATCCCACACATCATACTGGATCAGCAGGCCATTTGGATTGGACAGTGCAGTCACAGCGTTCAGAGCAGTAACATTGGGAGCAGCCTGGAATGTGGGCATGGCTTGTAATGTCTTCAAGCTGCTGGAGTTGCTTTAGTCACACCCACCGGATGTGCAGGCCTGTACCAGTATGTACGCTGTAAACAGTTGTAGTCCATAAACAGTGTATGGTATTGGACAGGGCCTGCAGGGATTTACTGCTCCCACCCCCTATCCACCCCCTGGATTGCCCCTAATTTGAATAACCCAGGGAGAAGGCCAACAGTATACCATATCCACACTCAACAAGGCCAACAGTATAGGGAGAAGGCCAACAGTATATAGGAAGAAGGCCAAGAGTATATAGGGAGAAGGCCAACAGTATAGGGAGAAGGCCAACAGTATAGGGAGAAGACCAACAGTATAAAGACAAGGCGAACAGTACAGGGAGAAGGCCACCAGTCTAACAATAAAGGAAGAAGACCAACAGTATAAGGAGACGGGCAATTAACGGTTCGGGAGTAAAGGGAGAAGGCTACCACTGGTTACAGTACAGGGAGATGTCCACCATTATAGAGAGATGGCCAACTGTACTGGTATAGGGAGAAGGCCATATCTACTCTTTCCAAGATATGCACATAGGGCCGAACACTACCCACTGCCGAACATACCCTACGCTACTAAATTCACACAGTATACTCACCATAACACCTGCGTCTCAGAAGATGAAAGCATGAAGGGCATACGTAGTTCGATCCCTGCATGCATCATTGTGCCTAATTGATGCGCTCCACATCTCCAGTGCAGTGACGCGTACGCATAGCCGATAAGTTAATTTTAATTTGTGTATCGGTTCAACTATAATTGTAATTCAAATTGTATTGATAGTTACGTTACAGACATTAAGGTTTATAACCGTTAGCTAGCCAACATAATTTTAATAATTATAGCTTAATTCTAAGATGACGCAAGGTATTACGTAATGACTACTTCGTTTATGAATAAATTATGCGCGGTAGAAATTAAATTTTTGTCTTGATTGTAGTTTACGAATGGTTAATGGTATAATCTTATAAAGCACAGATTCACAATCAGTCTCATTTATCGTAAATTATAAACGTATTTCAAATTCAATTTGAAAAAAAAAAGCAAGATGACCGCCTATGTATGGGCCATTTCTCCATATGACTCAAGAGTGCGCACATTCAACGTGTTCAGTAACAGACTAGCACCGAGTCGTAATATAGCTTGTCACTTTTCAGTGCTACAACACCTTCGGTTCTATTGTCATGATGGTCAGATGATGGCTGAAGAACGGTATGTTTGATGCATTATTCGTTTTGATGATACGAAATTCTTTTTTTTTTTAAATAGATGCTCCCTTGATCTGAAAGAACTGCTATCTTCTGATGTCATACAGCATGTTGTTTGTGGAATTCCATACAAGGAACTATGCAAGAGCCGTGCTATCTATCTACCAGGCTCAGCACAAAAGGTAATGCCATTACTGCATGTTGAGGTGGATACAGAGGGTAAAGGGGGAAACCCCCCCCCCCCCCCCCCCCCCCCCCAACGCTGGGCTGAACGAGCTAAGTAAATAACATAGTTAGATCAATCACTAGTGCTCCCCCATACCACCTAGCTGATGCTCTCCCTCCCCCCCACCTCTGTGCATGGGTACCGGTAGACAAATGTTTAATTAATTCAACACAGAACATGCCCAACACACCAACCTAATACAGCACCACATGTGTGTCATGCAATCTGCTATACATCTATGTGTTAAACAGTTATTGTTATATTCCAGGTCGCACATTCTTCTGCTATGTTGTCGACTTTACCCCTCCATGCTGTTGGCTACCAACAACCGATTAGTATAGAGGCCCTTCAGCAATCTGATTCCTCGTACACCATTTTCATGAACAACCTGGTCATGGACCAACTGGTCACCCCGTGTGCTGCAATTGTATCCCTAGACTCTTCACTGGTCAATGTTGGGGACTACATTGAGATGAATTCAGTTCATGATCAGGTTTGTACACATGAAAGTATTGTATTTTAGCATACGGTAATTAAATATTTGAAATAGTGTCAATATGGGATCTTGATGGCAGTCTTCAGACTCTCAAGTGGTGAAGCAAACTGCATTGTTCAAGGTTTCCATTCTATGAACGTTTCGAATGAGTACTATCTTCACCACATCCTCGCTCAACATTCAAAGACCAGTGTGCATTGTTCACGAATGCACACCCACCTGTGTGTTTCAAGATTCAACAACATCACGTACCATTGAAAGAGAAGATTTTGCATCCACTACACTTGTTTTTGTGCATGACTTGCAGAACAATATGTACTGTTTAAATGTTTTTTGTGTATAAATTTTGATTTAGGTACGGTTCTACACTCTTACCTAATTATGTATTATGAATTTTGATTTATTAAATATTTCCTTATAAGGAATAATTAATTTTTTTACATTCACTTACAGATATGAAACATATATGTTACATAAATGGATAACTTGACGTAACATTTTATTGATACAATATGTTACATTTTACTGCCGTACATACGCGTACCAAATTGTGTTTACATACATGTAAGTCATGCATGATTACTTTTATGTAGCGTATATGTAACATATCTGATACATAAAATCATTTTTGGCTGTGTAGCGTAATTAATTCCTCACCTTTACTTTGAGTGGTATGTGTTTCGATACACGTTCTGATCCACTGCTGGAGGTGGAGCGCGATCGCGAACTAGCGTTGCTGCTACCACATTTTGAAGACGACAGCTGAGCAACTCTATTTAATGCACACAGGGTACAAAAAAATAAATGACATATGTATTGTCAGGAAAGTATTCTTACTTCTCTGCTAGTGCTTTGGTTGTAAGTTCATACGAGTCAACGTTTTTCATTAGGTCGATCACCAGTTGCTCCCAGTTGCAGGTAGCGGTTTAATTTGTTGTACGCCTACCGGAACGTGTGCCAGTGATTCTGATTCGTTTTGCATGTCATCGTGATCATCATCATCAAAGAAGCTGTCTTCAGCTGCAGCATCCAATGTCGACGTCGTCGATGTCATACTGGACCTTTGCACACGCGCACGCACGCGCGCGAATCGATCGTATACGGAAATTTACGAGCAATTATTGTGAGGATGGCTCTGGCAATAGACCTGACTAGGGTAATGTTTAGCCTGCCATAAATGTCTGCTACAACTTGAGGCTTGGGGGAAGACATGCTGATGGCCAGATGGGATGACAGCCTTGAAAACATTTCCTGGGCCTCCTTTCCCCAGGGTTGCCGTAGGCCAGCCAGGGGTCTGGCCTGAGGCCGGCCGGCCTGACTGCCTGGCCTGATAGGCCGACCTGTCAGGCCAATCAATTATAAATTATTCGGTGTTCAATTCATTGATACGCATGCAACGTGATTTTGCCTCCGCTATGTCGATCGACAATTCTCCTGCATGGTCCATCATCTTTAAACACTCCTCTGCCTTCCACTCGTCACCTCAAACCTTGTCCTAACCCCGATCTGAGGGAATACGTGTATTTTCAAGAGCCAAGTTGATCCAGGAGTGTCAACGATGGAATCTACTTCCCCAACGGCTGGAAGCATCAATTATGCTAAAGCATAATGCATGGCTGCTTCGAATGCATTAAGCCAATATTACGTACACTCTTGCTCAGTCGCTACACATGTATAAAATGTATTTGAAATTCTGCTGCTTTTTGTCAGTTATTAAATATGAATGATTTACAATCGTGCATTTGGTGAATGTGTAAAGTCATTTCAGTACTTCGTATTTATTGGTTGCACCAAATCCTCCGTAATAAGATATTATAATACTTGTGTATACTGAATATGATTGCAGTTGACAAAATACAAACATGTAATTAGGAATGAAGGATTTGTATGCCGTCAATAAATAGTTGATGATTGAGTTTTCAATGAGTAAGCCCGCCTAACATACTGCATGATGCTTAGGGTGGGCGTGGTCCGGCCTGATAGGCTAGACCTCTGGCCTGACAGGTCAGGCCAGGCCCCTAACCTGTCAGGCCGGCCTGACAGGCCGGCTGGCCTTCGGCAACCCTGCCTTTCCCCAACTTCCATAGGTTTCCACAGCTACAGGAATGCAGGTCCACCCCAACTCTAGGCATTTATTATTACTATTTATTATTATTGAACATGAAAAAGTACAAACATAAATACATGACAATGACACATGATACGCAAAATAACAAGTTGCTAGCCTACTGAAGCTGAGGAGGAGGTACGCCAATTTTAACATTGTTAACAATGACCACACATAGTTCTGCTGCATTACAAAGTTGTGACCCAGGAGAGGAATATAATGAAAGAGGCACACACGTACAGTTCGTAATTGCAAACACAGATATAATTTAACTTTTCCGGCATAGCTTGCATATATATATAGTACACCTTGTGAATTATTCTATATAAAATGAAATTTGTACAAAATGTCATATTTTGCGTGATATGAAAATCACTCTTAAATTTCACATTTCAGCAAATTTCTTGTACGTATACATCATATCACATTTCTAACAAATTTACACATGCAGTAATGTGACATTTTGTGCAGAGGATGAAATGTGCATTGAAATGTCATGTTTTGCATATACCAAAAATGAATTGAAACTTGGTATGGCCATACACATTTCCAGAGTTGCAAAAAATGTCAAATTTCACTTAAATTTCACACAGGAGGAAATAGGACATGTCATGTGGCAAGCTATAATTTGTATCAAATGTCACATTGTGTAAGAAGCCGAAATGATCTGAAATTCCACTTTTGGCCCAGTGTAAGTTGTCAAACAGCTTGCATTGCATTGAGCATGCTGTGTACTCTTGACCTAGACTGCTTGTGGTTTATTGTTTTTCAGAGTACTCTATGAATACTCTTAGTGGTTTTAAAGATTATTAATGGAAGTATTCCTCTTTGATCCAAGTCTAATGGCACCAAGTCTAATGGCAACAACAGTGCCCAGCCACATGCTTACAATGATCGTGTAGCTATAGTGATGTCAAACATTAGTGAGGTGTGTGTGTGTGTTACATTGTTTTAGCATGGAGGACATTGGTGTGCACATGCATGCACTCTATGTGATCATGCAAGGGTGAGCATCAATTGGGAACTCCTAGTAACATGGTGTATGGTGTGTGAAAAAGGCATCATCGTACAATGCTTTAGATTTGCCCCAGTTATGTACATGTAATTGTTTTGGGGGGGGGGGGGGGGGGGGGGGGGGGAGAGTTACAAGTGAATGTAATGTGACTCATGGATGGACATTATGGACATTATTTTCTTTCTCGCTGCAGGTCATGTAGTATGATGCACCGTTTGTTCTGTGTGCTTTAATACAAGAATAACCATTATCGATTTTTGTAATGCTAGTATCCCTGTGTGATATAATAGGTGTTACATGTACCCATTGTCTACAGTAGCAACTGAGTTCTGTTCGAAACCGGTTTAGTGTGTGTGTAACTTGCTAGGAACTGGTTTAGGTGTTTGGTTTGTAGTCAGACAGGTTTTGCCTAGTGGCTATAAATAGTTTATGCTGTACCAGTGATCTTTCTTCACCAATTATACTTTGTACTATCTGGGAACTCAACTGGTTCGTATAGGCGTGCGGCGCCAGCTATTGACTGGACATTACACCCTGCTTATGTATTCTTTGTTGGAAGAGATGTGTTGTTTAAATTAAAAATACGTGTCCTTTTTTTAGTAGTGTTGTAGTAATTTGTGTGATGCTACATGCCAACTTGTGTTATCTCTGTTTCTGTTCATTATTAACAGTTATGTGTAGCAACACCTTAATTGCCACCATGTTTGTTTTGATAAAGTAGCACATGTGGTCTGTACAAGTGTGTGTGTATGTGTGTGCATGTGTGTGTGTGTGTGCATGTGAGTGTGTGTGTGCATGTGTGTGTGTGTGTGTGTGTGTGTGTGCCCATATAAAGTCGCACATGTGGTCTGTGTGCTGGTTATAGTAGAGCTTTTAAATTACCATTGGTATTGTAAGAAGTAGAATTATCCACCCCCTCACCTACCACATCCATATCGATGTTATGGTAGTTTGCCCTTTGATGAGGCCAAGAGGGGTGACCTTGTTGTGTCTCTGTTGCCTGCAGTTCCAAGATCAGTAATGAGGAGGCATCACCTGATGCAGGCTCACCTGATCACAAGGGTCCCTCCAAGCTTCCAAGAGCCAAGCAGACCAGCCCAAGTGGAGGAGAGGCTCCCAAACCAGCTGCAAAGGTATGATGTTTTGGCCACATAGGATGTGAGGGTTGCCATGTGGTGTGCTGGCCACATAGGGTATGAGGGTTGCCATGTGGTGTGCTCTCTTCTGCAGCCCAAAGAAGGACTGATGTACGCTGATGTGGCGTCTGTGAGCACCAAGTCCAATGGCAACAAGAGTGCCCAGCCCCCTGCTAGCAAGAAATATGATGATGGTGTAGCGTATAGTGATATCAAGCATTAGTGAGGTGTGTGTGTATATGTGTGTGTGTGTGTGTACATGTGAAAGTGTGAATGTTACATTGTTTTAGCACATTAGTGTGCACATGCATGCATTCTGTGTGATCATGCAAGGGTGAGCATCAATTGGGAACTCCTAGTAACACAGGGTATGGTGCCCCAGTTCTGTGCATGTAATTGTGGGGGGGGGGGGGGGGGGTGTGTTATGTAATGTGTTGGTTTTGATTCATGAATGGACATTATGTACATTATTTTCTTTCTCACTCCAGGTCATGTCATGTAGTGTGATGCACTGTTTGTTCGGTGTGCTTTAATACAAGAACAACCATAATCTTTTTTTGTAATGCTAGTATCCTTGCTTATTATGTATTCTTTGTTGGAAGAATGTGTGGTTGAAATTAAAAATACGTGTTCGTTTTTAAAAGCAATTTTTAGTAGTGTTGTTGTATACATTTCTGGCCATCCCTGTCTCTGCCCATTATTAGCAGTTATGTGTAGCCGCAGAACAACACTGGCCTCCATGTTTGCTTCTTTAATTGATTCTTTGATAAAGTCGCACATGTGGTCTGTACATTGTGTGTGTGTGTGTGTGTGTGTGTGTGTGTGTGTATGTGTGTGTGCGCGCGCGCGCGTGTGTGCGTGTGTGCGCGCGTGTGTGTGCCAGACACATTTTATTTAACAACGTACATAGCCATCGCCCCAATTTGGTTGTTTGATAAAATCGCACATGTGGTCTGTACAGGTTACAACCAGCAGAGAGTTTTATAATCATGGGCCGTGTAAGAAGTAGAATGGGGTCATGAAACTATTCGACCCCTTCCTGCTCGCACACATCCCCTAGGCCTCCTCTAAATCCGGCCCGCGCAGTACTAGTACGTAACACACAAATGCACTTGTGCACATCAGTGGCGGTCTGGGCATTAATTATCTGGGGGACTTATATGGTGCAAAAAAAAAAAAAAAAAAAAAAAAAAAAAAAAACAAAAAAACAAAACAAAAACAAAAAAGACCACACAGAAAAAACAAACAAAATATACACAAAAGAACCAAAAAAAAAAAAAAAAAAAAAAAAAAAAAAAAAAAAAAAACAAAAAAAAAAAAAAAAAAAACAAACCAAAACAAAAAACAACAAAGAACAACAAAAAAAAAAAAGAAAAAAAAAAAAAAACAAAAAAACAAAAAAAAAAACAAAAAAAAAAAAAACAAAAAAAAAAAAACAAAAAAAAAAAAAAAGAAAAAAACAAAATAAAAAAAAAAAAAAGCAAGAAAAAAAAAAAAACAAAAAAAAAAAAGAAAAAAAAAAAAAAAAAAAAAAAAAAAACAAAAAAAAAAAAAAAAAAAAAACCCCCCCCCCCCCCCCCCCCACCAGCCAAAAATTAATCTGAACCTGCGGCAGCAGGTCAATACAGGATTGATTGAGGATTGATGAATATCATTAAAAAAACTACACTCGCGTCTGGAAGGACAATGGAGAAACGGATCGCGTATCGCTTTGTCGCGATGGAACGAGAACTCAAAGATCTACAGTTCTACGTCTGTTCCGTGTCATAAAACGGTGTGCTTTTAGAGAAACAAACGAATTCCTTTTTCTCGTGCCCAGTCCCAAAATAATTCTTGGTCGTCTTCTTCTTCCTTAGGAAGGTATAACACGAGCTACAAGCGGTTTTGAAGAACGGCAATAGCACCAATATCTTCGGAATTCACCTGCACGTTATCCTTTAAGGTCATATAGACACTTAGAAAGAGAAGTACCTCATGCGGTAGCAAGTTCTATATAGGATATGAAGTTATTATTTGGTTTTTGATTAATGAAGTTATTTTACAGCGTAAATACTCCGACCTGCACGAAATTTATTTGGTGTTCCTATCGCAGTTTAATACTTTGGCTAGTGAAGTTAAATGCCTTCGCGTACACAGTGGTTTAAAACCATAGGTGACCAGGACATTTTCAAATTACTGTACAAAAATATAACCAAATTGTTTTTATTCTTGTTTAAAAGAAGGTGGTGTTAAATAAATCATGATACTGATTAATGTTAATTACTAAAATCAAGTCAAAACAATCAATTTTTATTCGTAGTTAACTGATAGGTTTTAATAGTACATTTGTATAATCTAAGCATATACTAATTGATATTGCAACTATTGTGCAATAATAATTACAAAATAGTTAATTAAAATCAAGCCAAATAAATCAAGATTCAGTTAATCTTGCAATTGATGTAGAAGCCTCTTCATCTTCAATTTGTTCAACCTCAGATTCAGCTATCTGCTCAACTTGTGGATTAATGATGGTTGTTATTATGCTTCTTCTCTGACTAAGGCTAGTATTGACTCTGTCCTCCTTCGAGAATGGCGAGGACTCAGCTGAGTGATAGACTTTACATGCATAGAGTCCATGGCACTATTCTTCTCCATATCCAATGGTTGTGGTGGTGATGGATTCAATACACTGGGATCAATGCTTTCTTGTTCATAAAATGGTTGTTGCTAAAGGCTTGCTTTGTCTTCTCTTCCTTCCTAACTTTACTCAATTGTGCCCACTTCTTCCTCAGTGTTCGTATCTTATTACACCATCGTTTTACATGTACCTGTGCATCACTCGTTACCACCAGCTGGGCTTCGTCGGCCATAAAATGTCTGGCTGCATCAGCATCAGCTTTGAAAACCTTTACGTACCTTTCTTAAACATCTAAATTCGTTACACTTCTTTTTTCCGCCATGACATGGACTCTCGCAGCGCTCGCACGTTCGGCACGGATCAGAACAAAAAAAAACTCGCAAAGGATAAACAGAAATAGCTCGCTTGAATCGCTGAATAACATACAAAATGGGACGTTCAAATCATTATACAAGCATGCGTGACGAAATACAATAGCGCCCGTGCACGCAGCGCCCTCATTTCTACCAAAGACGCCCGGCGCATCACAAAGAACACATTCGTTGTAATAGTCCCCAGCCTCTTAATTTCGGTTATTAATCAGCATTATTAAAAATTTTGCGCAAAATAGCTCGAGAGTATAAGTTCAGAAGTGTTTTGTTTGATGGGTATTAGAATCGGCAAGATTCGGCGAGTATTATACTAAGGGCCATTGATAGGTGAAAGTATTTAAACGCACAATAATGTATGCAGCGCTCTAGCTTCATTGAGCAATGAATGTATAGTAGATTTGTGTAAAAAATGGCGCCGTTTTGGACCACAAATAAACAAATATCTTTAGCAGAATTCATGATGATGTCATAAATCAAGCATCATTGAAATGCTATTAAATAGCTCTATCTACATAGGACATGTCACCTTCTGTACTCTCATAGGACATGCCACCTTCTGTACTCTCATAGGACATGCCACCTTCATAGGACATGCCACCTTCTGTACTCTCATAGGACATGTCACCTTCTGTACTCTCATAGGACATGTCACCTTCTGTACTCTCATAGGACATGTCACCTTCTGTACTCTCATACGACATGCCACCTTCTGTACTCTCATAGGACATGTCACCTTCTGTACTCTCATAGGACATGCCACCTTCTGTGCTCTCATAGGACATGCCACCTTCTGTACTCTCATAGGACATGTCACGTCACCTTCTGTACTCTCATAGGACATGTCACCTTCTGTACTCTCATAGGACATGCCACCTGTACTCTCATAGGACATGCCACCTTCTGTACTCTCATAGGACATGCCACCTTCTGTGCTCTCATAGGACATGCCACCTTCTGTACTCTCATAGGACATGCCACCTTCTGTACTCTCATAGGACATGCCACCTTCTGTACTCGTTCATTGGTGATCGAGGGCCAGACTACGGAATGGTAAGGATGTCCTACTGGAGCACAGAAGGTTGCTCCTGCAGGTTTATGCACATGATTGAATCAGTCCACAGATCCTTCCAGGGCCCAATGACATATGTTGAGTGGTTTCTCGTTATGATTTGCATTTAATTGTTAATATTGCGACAAATACTTGATTTATGAGGGATCACACATTTTTATTTATTTATTTATTCGATGCATATTGACAATTATTATTATTGACTATTGATACAAGATACAATTATAGGACATACAAAACACACGAAAACATGACCAAAACTAAATATCACTTCAGAAATAATCTTGAGGGCATTATCTGGACATTATAGCCCTCATATTAGCCCTTACACGGTTCAGATTGAGCCGGCCATACAGCTCTGATAGAACGGCAGACTTGGGTCTTGATGATGTTATGGCTAGGCAAGAGGCTAGACTCCAAAATGACTCCATAGCCTCTTTCCCCCATGCGCCATACGACTGTACCACAAGAGGGATACATAACCAACCTAACTCGCTGCACTTCACAATTGGCCTCATGCTTTCTGAGCTCAGTGGCTTGTGCAGCTGCTCCAGCAGTTACTCCCGCTTCAGACATAATGTTTGAGTTCAGAGGAGAGGTAACTGATATGTCACAGGCTGCCGTTTTCCCCAGAGCCCAGTTGGAAATGAGGACATCTGCAGGACGAGAGTGGCTGTGATCTGGTGTAAGGTTGCAGCCAGCTTCTACTGTACACTAAGGTGGGCTCGCCTACATGTCTCTGCCAATATGTCCCTCAACCTGTTGTGGCGGAATACCACATCCCCACCCCGCTTACAAGTAGTGGCATGATGCCCTAAGGGATCCAACATTTTATCTGGGCAGAGTGCGCAAACAGAACCCTCAGCTGTGTCAAGCCCTAACCACCACTTCTGTGCTGTCTGAAATACTGGAGGGTCTAAATGTAAGCCTTGACCTTCTGACAGAATAACCGTCAGCCATGAGGAAGCATGTGGGGAGGATGCTGATAAAAGACTAGCTCTGTCAGCAATCGACAGAGAACCCTGGAGAACTCTGAATAAATTATTGTCCAAGATACTGGAAAGAGTCTTCTGAGAAGGTAACTTTTCCAGTACCGATCCGATCTGTATGTTGTCTGACTATTATTATTCAACTCAAATACACAATGTACACACATTATTATTTTTGTTATTATTATAATGGATAGGACGCACATACATGTTACGCTCTCTACATGTAAGATGCAAAGCATCTGGTCATGCAGAATGGCAATAACGTTTGCTCTGGTTCAGCCTATTGTAAAGGTCAGTGAGAACCACTGCCTTGGTCTTGTTGGAGCTGGTTGCTAGGCAAGAGGCTAGACATGATAGTGACTTCATGGTTTTAGTCCCGTAAGCATCGTATGCTTCCACTACCATGAGGACACAGACCCACCCCAGCTCCTTGCACTACCATGAGGACACAGACCCACCCCAGCTCCTTGCACTACCATGAGGACACAGACCCACCCCAGCTCCTTGCACTACCATGGGGGCACAGACCCACCCCAGCTCCTTGCACTACCATGGGGACACAGACCCACCCCAGCTCCTTGCACTACCATGAGGACACAGACCCACCCCAGCTCCTTGCACTACCATGGGGACACAGACCCACCCCAGCTCCTTGCACTACCATGAGGACACAGACCCACCCCAGCTCCTTGCACTACCATGAGGACACAGACCCACCCCAGCTCCTTGCACTCTGTGTCATTGGCATTGTGCTTCCTCTGATCAGTAGTTCTGACTGCCACACTTGCTGAGAGTCACCCTTCCAATAAAACTTTAGCGGTGATGTCACAGACAGGTCAAAGGCTGCTGGCTTACCGTTGGGTACCAGCTGGATGTCAGCTAGATGAGAGTGGGTATGTCGTGGGTGAGACTGCTTCCTGCCTCCACCTTAACATTCCTGCCACATGCCTCAGCTAAGGTGTCTCTGAGTTTATTATGGCAAGTGACATCATCATTACCTCACTTGCAGGTGAAAGCTTGATGGCCAAGAGGATCAAGCACACTCCCTGGACACAGGGTACATGCAACCACCAGCAGTGTCAAGGCCCAGCCACCACTTGATGGCTACCCGGAACTCTGATGGCTGAAGATGGAAGCCAAGCCCCTCTGAGGGGACAACAGAAACCCATGAGGCAGCATGTGGGGTGGAGACAGAAAGTAGGCGAGCTTTGTCTGTAGGGGAAGAGTTCTTCATGGCCATATTGAAATGGTCCACCTTGTTGGACTGTACCTTCTGGAGGATGGGTGATGTCAACACATCCCCACACAGAAGACTGACTCAGATGACGGAAGGGAGTTGAATGCTTGTGTAAGGTGGGGTTCGGAGGATGCACTAATCAGAAGAGCTCAGGGAGGCAATGTAAGCTGCAGGTGAAAGGGAGCACACGCCTAGGCCACCCCTACTCAAGCTGAGCTCTTCCTTCTGCCAGGCCTGATTAGATGATGAAAAGCAACTGTGGATGTCATGGTCAATTATTAATTATTAATGTTATTCTTAGTTATTATCTAAATGCCAATTAACAATTAAATTAACAATATAATATATACAAACTTACGAATAGGTGACGTCCAATGGAGGCCCAGCTATTGGCACCAGGACTCACCAAAGTGAGGCTGAGTCTACCATATATGACAGCAATGGCCTGGGGACTTTGTGCATCACATGGGAACCACTAGACAAGTGGCAAGGTGAGATTTTAATTCTAAAATAATAATAATAATAATAAGAGTACAACACCTAAACAAAGCCTATAGTTAATGTAAGATACATCTGGTGAGGATGGCAATGGCATTGGTCCTCACTAGATGGAGGTTGAGACTGCCATAGATATATGCAAGTACAGCCAACTTGGGCCTGCATGTAAGGGTAGCAAACCAAGATGCCAGCTGAGAGAAGACTTCAATAGCTTCATTTCCCCATGCACCATAGGTCTCTGCTACCAGGGGAACACACAACCTGCCAAGTTCTCCACATTGGGCATCATTGGCCCTGTGCTTTCTGCCTTCAGTGGCTAGGGCAGCATATCCTGCAGACACTCCTCTTCCATCAGGGTACATGTTTGTGTGTTAAGCGGAGAGGTTACTGAGATATCAAAGGCAGCTGTCTTGCCTCTATCCAAGTTTGTCAACAGAAGGTCAGCAGGGTGGGTGTGGCTATGGTCAGCCATGATGTCATTGCCACCTTCCACCGGGACACCAAGATGGGTCCAGTGGCACGTTTCAGCCAGAACATCACGTGGGGTGTTGTGTTATGCCCACAACTTGTTATTCCTCCTTATATACATCCATCAATCTACAGCTGACATATAATCAATACAAAGTTGAATTATGAGCTCTATTTGGGAGACAGAAGGGGCTGAGAGAAGGGAGTCGATCTGCAGTGCCTTATCAGGTGGAATAACAGAATTAAAAACTGCAACTGCAGAACAGAGGTGATGATTGGTTTGGGAACCAATCCCAGCTGAGAAAATGGAGGCTATATATGCTGCAGGTGCATGATAATAAATTTAACTAAATATAATTTTGATTACTAAATTACGGCTGAACTGAAGTTGCTGAACTTTTATTCAAGGGATATAACTTAATTTCTTTGTGAATTATACTTTAATAGTAAATCTTTGTACATATGCATAGACTATATACATAATACATTTGTGCCCCACAACAGAGCTGCATGGATACAGAATGTATTAATTATGTAGCCACACCCAGGTACACTGTCAAGAATACTGTATGAAAATTTGCAATGTCAAGTCTCTCAAATTCTGTTAAGTACGTGGCCATAAACTGAACGTGTATAGGAGTGGAATACGAGAGGCTCTGACAAAATACAACTGTGCTGCCTTTTCAGTGGAGCTCTGGACATTCTTTGCAATAGACATTAGTAATGACAGACGTGTATATTCACCATCTCAAGTCAACAAGTCATGTTTTCCTAGTGATGCATAATTAGTGTTGGATTACATGTACCTGTACACTGCACTTAGCAAATAAACAATCACTTGTTGTGTCAACTCACCTTGTTATTGCATACACCGAACACCTGACATATATGCATGCTACACTCAATACAAAGTTCACCCCAGGTGGCCCCTACCAACGCAATAAATCCTACCTTCCCCCCACCCCAACCCCCCCCCCCCCCACCCCATCTTGTGCAAATCCTCCAACCCAGGAAACCCCAGACAAGTTTTAAAACACCCAACCCCCCACCACCCCCAAGACCTGGTAATCCCTCTAGCTCAGGCAAACCCAACCACAACTGAAACTCAATCTCACACCACCCCAAGACCCCACCCCATGTAATCCTTGAAACCCAGCTAGTTCCTGATGTAGTCGAGAACCCTCCCCTCCCACCATCCCTTGATCCCCCATCCTATGTAATCCTTCCAACCTCTGGCAGACCAACTAATATAACAGTGACCTGGACATCTGTTCCCACTGCTACCAGCTACAATGTCAGTATCAATGCCAGCACTCCTATCTCACTACCTGCTAATGCAAACACATACATGTACCTGTACATACTCACTGTCTGACCAATAACACAGTCTACACTGTCTCAGTGGTGGCCATCAACTGTGCTGGGAGCAGTAGTCCTGCAACAATGACTGGAAGAACAGGTATAACAAGTCACATGTTTACTCAAATGTGCTAGACTGCTGCTAGACCATGTCTGTTGCAATTGAGGTTATCTTGTGTGACTAATGGTTGTTTGTAGGTAATGGACCCCTAAGAAAAAAATTCTCCAAGTCTTGCCAAGACTTACCATGACTTCTTGAAAAGACTTGACTGGGATCTATGTCAAGTCTTGGCATGAAAATGGAACAGATCTTACAAGTCCTTTCATGGCCATGTAAGATGCCCCCTGTGCCATGTAAATTACACCCATGCAATGCCACACAGTGTATGAAAGATTAATAGTGGTAAACAGCACAATACATGAAAAATAACTAGGGGAAAAACAGTAAGTCATTTTAGAGTTCATTGACGTCATTTTGTTCAAGCTCAACTATCTCGGCACTTCTGGTTCGCCTTCGTTGTGAAAACTGCAAGATCAAAGGGTTCTGTTGGGAACTGCCTCTTGATTGTTGCTACGACCATGAACAACAAGTCAGTAAGAAGAATGTTGTGTAAGTTTGTTTACCAATTATCCGCTGAACCTTTTCCGGACACAGTGATGGCTTTGGGCTTTTCATAGAAGGAAAAAGCAGGGATTCCCGAAGTTCTTTCTTTGAAAAGATGTCAAGCAGCGACAAGCCATAGGTGTAAATGTTTCTCTTTGGAATTAGTGTTAACACCATTGAACTGGATGTAAATACAAAGGATTAGCACATAAAAATTGCTATTCTAAAAGTAACCCAATCCTCTTCATTACGTGACTCACGGGCAAACTCCACTGCTGAGTTTTCCTTCTTAGAACTACATGTATATCATTTTATAATATATGTATAAATAATACACTATTCGTAGCTGGGCTTACACTGATTTGGCTTGTTCAGAGATATGGTCAAGTATGTGACTGAGCTTGTGTTAAGTGACGTCAGTTAATTAGCATTAATCTTATGTGTGCACTCTTATTGGAATTGTACTTGCACGTTGTAGTTGTGTTGTTGGTTGATTCATTTCGCTGTTGCTTAGAGTTATCAGTAGTTGCCTTGTCAGCTGTGTAGCGTTAACAGGTTATGGGCCCAGAGCTTTGTGAATCATGGATCAACTAAAGAAGATAGCAACTTTTGAGTTTGACGGAGAAGATGAAACGGGTGACAAGTATGAGCAGTGGAGTTTTCAAATGGAGAACCTTTTTGCCTTGGATGGACTGGAAAGCGTTCTGGACCTACGTGAAGGAGCGAGTCAGCCTAGTGTAGAAAATTCAGCAAAGGTGTTTGCTAAATTAGCCGTTTCTTGTACTGGAAAAGCGCTTCGAGAAATGCGTCGTGTTCCAAGAGGAGATGGTAGAGCGGCTTGGCTTGCCCTCAAGAATCGCTTTGCAAGTAAGAGAGAAGAACGAGTGGTTGCACTTAGTGTGGAAGTTTTGTCTCTGCAGTGGGAGGCGTATGGGAATTTAGACAGTTTTTACGAAGCTATTTCTGGGAGGTATGACAAATTGGTTGCTACTGGTAGTGATTGCATTCCTTCTGAGTCATTGGTGATTGCACACATTTGCAAACAATTGCCAGCAAAGTATGGACCAATCATTGTGAAGCAATTTTCAGACACCAAGGCTAACTCCATCCATGAGTTCTTTGAGCATTTGCGTCTATTTGAAATGAGCACGAAATCTGAAGAAAAGGGTTCATCTAGTGGTTCTGAGGCTTCTTATGTTGTGAAAGGCAAAGGTAATCACAACGGTCAACGTTATGGTAGTTATGGGTCAAATTCGTCTCAACGTGTCTTTAGAGGAAATTGCTATTCTTGCGGTCAAAAGGGGCACATGAGTCGTACCTGTCCAAAGAATGCTCCTAAAGGAAATGCACAACAAGAGGTTGGGAATAATGCATTCATTATGTTCAATGGTTGGCAAAAAACACCAGCAGTGGCATTTAATGATTCAGACATCAAATTTGATATTGAAAAGCATCACTTTTGTGTAGACAGTGGGTGTACGAGGCATATCTGTGCAACCAAAGAACTGTTTTCCTTATTGAAGATGTTTACAGAGAAAGAGAAGAAGCCAGTGGTGAAAGTTGCAAACAAGGAGCTTGTATCAGCTGCAGGAATAGGTGAAGTACAAATTTCAGTTCGCAATCATTGTGGAAAGCTGCATGACATAACTCTCAAGGATGTTTTGTTTATTCCGAATGCTTCAGTCAATTTGCTGTCCACAGAGAAGCTAACAAGGGATGTAAGTGGAAAGCCAACTGGAAACGTCTTTATTCATGGTGCATACTCGTCAATTAGATTGAAGCATGCGCATACTGTCACTGTCATTCCCCTGAAGCGTCAATTTGGGTTGTTGTGGCTTGTACCTGAAATATTTCACTCATTCAACGCAATGAGTACAGATAAAACGGTCTCAGTTGACATGCAGCTGCTACATGAGAGATTAGGTCATCTGAACAGACAGGATCTACTGAAACTGCCAAACTGTACACTTGGAATTAAAATGACTGATAGTAAATTGTCATTTTGTGATTCCTGCGCAGTTTCAAAGAGCAAGAGGCAACCAGTAAATTGGAAAGCAAGAGAGCGTCACACTAAGCCTGGGCAGTTGATACACACGGACATCAATGGCCCTATGGAAGTTACTTCGCTGAAAGGAATGCGTTACATTGTGTGCTTCATTGATGATGCAACAAGGTACGGTGTGATATACCTCATGAAAGCCAAATCTGAAGTTTTAGACTGTTTCAAGCAATACATTGATTATATGCGGGTTCGGCAAGTCACAATTGGCACGGGTTCAACACTTCAAAGTGACAATGATACAGTCTATCGTGACAAGCACTTCAGCAATTTCTGTGGCTCTTTAGGGATAGATCAGCGTTTCTCAGCACCTCACACACAAGCTCAGAATGGTGTAGCTGAACGTTTCTGGAACACCATAGTTGATGCAGCTCGCACAATGCTGCACTCAGCAAAGCTTCCCAAATCGTACTGGGGTTTAGCTGTGAAGCATGCAACAATGCTAAGAAATGTAAGTCCCAGTTCAGCACTCTCAGGCACGACGCCATTCGAATGTGTTTATGGCTACAAGCCTAATTTGGCTACATTGAGAAAATTTGGCAGTCGTGCATATGTGAACACACCTAAAGATCAACGTAAGAAGTGGGACAACAAAGCCCGTGTTGGCATTTATGTAGGCGAACATGAGCAAAGCAAGACACATCTCATATACATGCAAAGTACCAACAGCATTATTGAATCCATGCATGTGAAATTTGACGAGTTTTATGATAAACAGCATCATAAGGACAAAGTTCAACACTCTTCGTGTAGCATAGATGGTAATGATTATGAAGGGGAGAAAGGTGATCAGCAAAATCAAGAGGAAGAGAGAGTTGAACAGCCTCAAGAGGAAGAGAGACTTGAACAGCCTCAAGAGGAAGAGAGAGTTGAACAGCCTCAAGAGGAAGAGAGAGTTGAGCAGAATCAAGAGGAAGAGAGAGTTGAACTGCCTCAAGAGGAAGAGAGAGTTGACAATGAAGAGAATCAAGAAGTGGCGCATCGGCAAGATGATACAGTTGGTAAACGGGAACTGATCCTGACCAGATCGCAAGCTTTAAAACGTGGTTTGAAGCTAGTGGACCTTGCTGGAGGGAATGTAAAGGTTGTGAATTCAGGAGAAGATCATCAATCAACTGATGATGATGGGGATGACATATCATCACTTTCACGTTCCTATTTCCTTGATGCATGTTACACTGCTAATTTACCAAGTGATCCAACTTCTTTGAGGGATGCCTTAGAATCACCGCAATCTAAAGAATGGATGAAGGCTTTAAATGAAGAGTATCAATCACTTGTGGAGAATAACACGTGGACCTTGGTACCTGCTTCTTCTGTTCCCAAAGATAGAAAGCCACTCACTAACAAAGTCGTATTCAAGACAAAGTACAATGCTGATGGAACTATTGCCAAGCGAAAAGCAAGGCTTGTTGTCAAAGGCTATTCTCAAAAGAAAGGAATTGATTATGATGAGGTTTTTGCACCTGTTGCCCATCACGAAACAATTCGTACACTATTGGCTGTAAGTGCAGCAAGGAAATGGTTTATACATCAAATGGATGTGAAAACAGCATTCCTGAATCCCATACTGAAAGAAGAAATATATATGGCGGTACCAGAAGGAATGAATAACAAAGGTGAAAATGGTGAATTGCTTGTCTGTAAGTTGAACAAATCTCTCTATGGTCTAAAGCAAGCTTCAAAGTGTTGGAATGATCTGTTACATCAGTGGATGGTAGATTTCGGGTTCAGTCGATGTTATTCTGATCCCTGCCTTTACATTTTGAAAGGAAGAAAAAGTCAAGAAGAATCCATTTATGTAGCAGTGTGGGTGGATGATCTGATCATTGCTTGTAAAAACCAAGAAAAGCTACACGACTTCAAGAAGTCCATTGCAAGGAAGTTCAAGATGACTGATTTGGGTAGCATACAGCATTGTCTAGGAATGAGGATTTGCTACAACTTGAACAATCAAGTAATTTCTATTGATCAAGAAAAGTACATTGAAGATCTTTTGGAAAAGTTCTCAATGCATAATTGCAAACCAGTAGCAACTCCACTAATTCCCAATAGCACAGTTAACAAGGAAGAACCGGATATTTCACTTGATCAGCATGATGTTACGAAGTTTCAAGAATTGATTGGAGGCCTTATGTATCTTGTAACATGCACAAGACCAGATATTGCGGCAGCTGTGGGCCAACTAGCTAGAGTTATGTCTCAACCTTCCAAGTTACACTGGAGTGCAGCAAAACATGTATTGAGGTATTTAAAGGGAACAAAAGGACTGTCACTAACCTATGGAAATGCTAGAGACGAAGAGCGTGAAAACTTGATAGGATTTAGTGATGCAAATTTTGGAGGAGATTCTGCAACAGCAAGATCTACAACTGGTTATGCATTCATACTTAATGGAGCAGCAGTGTCATGGAAGAGCAAACTACAATCAGTTGTTGCGCTAAGTACTGCTGAGGCGGAATACATGGCTTTATGTGAAACATTGAAGGAAGCCGTGTATTTACAGCAATTGTTGGAAGAAATAGGATTGAAAGCATTACCCGTGACAATATATGAGGATAATCAGCCCTGTATACACATAGCATCAAATCCTGTCACAAGTAACCGATCCAAACACATAGCAGTACGGTATCACTATGTGCGTGAAGTCATATCCAACGGAAAAGTACAAGTTCTTTATAAATCTACTCAGGAGATGGTAGCAGACTGCCTCACAAAGAATCTTGCAAAGGATAAAGTGGAAAAGTTCCGTTCAATTTTACTAGGAATGCCCTCAACTATGTAACTGACGAAGGGGAGTGTTAAGTGACGTCAGTTAATTAGCATTAATCTTATGTGTGCACTCTTATTGGAATTGTACTTGCACGTTGTAGTTGTGTTGTTGGTTGATTCATTTCGCTGTTGCTTAGAGTTATCAGTAGTTGCCTTGTCAGCTGTGTAGCGTTAACAGCTTGCCATTTATGCTCATTAACAGTGTAATCTGTAACAGAAAAGAAGTCATTCATATTGAATAACATAGTAATCACGTACCATTTCTTGATTCTTCCACATGAAAAAGTAAAAGTATACATGTACATGTACATAGTTATTTCTTTTTACATTCATTCAGTGCCATATATGCTCTTACCTGTGATTGTTCAGACTCTGAACTGCTAAACTGCTGGCATGTATGGCAAAATGTGACAGTATTGTCTACAAATGTAAGTTATAGCTTACACTCTTCAATGAAGGAGACTGATCATGACCAGAAAACTGCAGAATTAAAATAAATGCATGTTGCACAGCACATTCCATGCATGCATGCTCACGAACCCTGGCCCAGTCACTAGAAACATGTGAACTGGTAGCTCCCTGTATTGCATCCAATAGAATGGCTCGTTTATGCTGCTCTACACTCTGCAGGGGCTTAGATTATGACATCATAGACACAGCTCAAACTTTAGATTCCCATCCTGCATGCACGCTGCTTACTTCTTGTCTTTGCCTATCACTAGAAGCAGCGTCACCATCATCAGAACTGTGCCACATATCAGCTTGCTTCCACTGAGGCTACATGATATAGACACAGTTCAAACTTTAGATTCCCATCCTGCATGCGTGCTGCTTACTTCTTGTCTTCGCCTGGTGCTATCACTTGAAGCAGCATCACCACCATCAGAATTGCGCCGCATATCACCTTGCTTCCACTGAGGCTACATGGTATAGACACAGTTTAGACGTTAGATTCCCATCCTGCATGCGCGCTGCTTACTAATACTTCTTGTCTTCGCCTGGTGCTATCACTTATCCTATCGTCGCACGCTAGCTCGGTACGACTTTTTATTTTAATACACAGGTATATATATACATGCATACATTTACACCATGCATATACAGACATTATTAACATATACTTACGAGTTTGCATCTCTTCACATCCTTCTTCTTGTTCAAGGGCTTTTTGCGTTCTTTTTGCAGTTCTTTTAGGCCTACGTGTGCTTTGCTCAGAATCCGCCATTGTCCTTGACATGCTGAACACGTGAATCAAAATGCGCATGCGTTATTAGATTATGTTCTGTTTTTTTTTTTTTTTTTCAGAATGGAGCGGAGACAACGTAACACCTATCGCAGATATCTAACCGAAAGTGGAAAAGCAATTCCCCGTACTACAGCTTGGCGTCATTTCAAGCATCGTCTATACAGGTTAGAGTCAATGATAATTGTTATTGACAATGCTAACAGATATTTAGTTAGGCAACCAAACATGTTTGAACACAATTAAACTTATCTATTTTATTCAAATACATTGTTCTATGTACTTTCCACTATTTCAGAAATTATATGGCAAGACATAATGCCAAGTGAAAATATTGTGTGACCAGCTAGGACACAATAATACATGGTAAGACATTGCAAGGCTTTCCAAGTCATGATAAAGCTTGAAATGTCTTGTCAAGTCATGGCAAGACTTGACGATATTTTTTCTTAGGGACCAGCTGCTCCACCATCACTACCGTCAACAACCACACCCACTCCATCCACCACAACAAGTAGATGAGGGTTGAGCTTAGTATAATCTGTACTGATCATGAGGGTGGGGTGGGGTCATTGTACATATGGTGTGCTCTATGTATAGTAAATACAGTAGTGTGATACTCATCTTTGGTATTCAAGATACAACATGACCCATATGCATGTTCTCAACAGTTCATATCCCTTATTCCCCTTCATGCCATCTATGCTGGCAGCTGATGCATGTACAGCTGCAGTTGGTTCATCCATTGGTACAGCTGTTGGTGTGTCAGTCTCTGTCACCTTTGAGGTGTCCTTCTTTATGGGAGTGTTGGTGGCTTATGTTCTCTGCTACATTTCAAGAAGGTCTAAAGAATCATCACACAAACCAAGTTCACATGCTGATCCTGTCACTGTGTATGATGAGGTGGGCACTAATAAGAAGATGAAGGAGATGTAATGGAGATGAATACAAACACTGCATATGGATCACATGTTTCATAGAGCAATGATGATTTCATGATGTGTCTTGCAATGTGTAATGTTACAGGTATATATGTATATTTTTAACAATTAATAAAAATTTGCAACTGATTTGAATTATAACTTGCAATGCATTAGTTGTGTGGGATAGTCCTTTGGTGGTACTTCATTGTATTGACGCTGATTCCTGTGCTGCAGTCGATTTATGTGAACAATCCGTGTTCTTGTTCCATCTGTGATCTCCATATTGATGTCATTCTAATCCACTTGCCTTCCCATTTACTTCCCAGCTTACTAGATTTTGGAACTGACAGCCAAACAGTGTCACCTTCTTTAAAAAATCGCAGCTTGGCATGAGAATCAAAAGAAGTTTTCTGAGCAGCTCCAGCCTGTACCATATTTGCATCCACAAAATCACGTAGTTCTGCTAGTTTTGCTTGCAGATAGCCCTGGTATGAGTTTGTGTCAAATGCAATATGAGGCGATAAATCGTTACTCCTTGGTTCTCTACCAAACATGAGTACAAATGGTGAGACTCCAGTTGACGTGTGTACTGCTGTACGATAAGCATAGAGCACCAGTGGTAGATAACGCTCCCATTCATAGTCCTTCTCTACATATGCTCTTAACAGCTGCAGTAGTGATCTGTTCACACGTTCAACCATGCCGTCACACTGTGGGTGGTAAGCTGTGGTACGACGTTTGTTGATTCCAAATGCTTCCAATGTCTGTTGAAAGATGGTACTTTCGAAATTGGTACCTTGGTCTGAGTGCAGAATATCTGGTATTCCATACACTGCAAAAAGACGTATAATCTCAGTTGTGATCCTATTTGCAGTCTGATCTGGAAGTGGAATAGCCTCGACCCATTTTGTAAAATAATCTTGTATCACGAGCAAATATATGTTGTTGTTGACTGACCTCGGAACTGCTAACACATCCACTGCTATCATCTTCCATGGTCTGCCAATAGGTATGTTGGTCATTGGGGCTGGGGTTGGTGTTGGAAGTTTTGCTTGTTGACAGACAACACACTTGCTGCAGTACTGATTGACATCTTTTGCCATATTAGCCCAAAACGCTTCTTGCTTCAATCTTTGCAAGGTTTTCTCTATTCCTTGGTGACCTGCAGATGGAGCATCATGATTCCTCTGTAGTGCTTCCCTTTGAAGACTTTCTGGAAGCACTGGTACTGAAATCACATCCGAGGCTGGACTTGGAGCATATCGTCTACATACTATGCCGTCGATCAATTGCAGCTGTGACCAGAGCTGTCGATATCTCCTGAGTGGGTGCTGTCTCCACTTTCCAGAATGAGTGGGGGTTTTCTTGCTCAGCAATGTTGTATAAACTATGCCAATGGCGTGGTCATCTCTCTGTGCCTTCCGCATATCATCCAATGGTTGTCCAGAATGGGTAATAGCTCCTACACTGCGCCTAAACAAGGCATCTGCATTTCCATTCTGCGATCCTTTCTTATATTCAATCTGGAAATCATATTCTTGTATTGCCAATGCCCAACGGCACAATAAACCTTCCATTTTCTGAGCTGACAACCATTGAAGTGGTGCATGATCTGTTGTAATGTTGAAAGGGCGACCCAATAAGTAATGTCGAAACTGTTTCAGAGCATATACCACAGCTAAGCATCCTTCTGTATTACACTGTATTGCTGCTCTGATTTGTTGAGGCTTCGGCTGGCGTATGCAATGACATGACCATCCTGTTCAAGTACTGCCCCAAGTCCAACGGCACTCGCATCAGCTTGCAGAACAAAAGTACCTGCATCTTGGTCAAACCTAGGGTAAGCCAGTATTGGGGCCTGCACAAGATTTTGCTTTAGAGTCTGAAATGCTGCATCACATTCTGTTGTCCAGTTGAATGGAGTGTCCTTTTGAGTGAGAACGTGAAGTGGAGCTGCTATTGCTGCAAATGCATTGACATAACGCCGATAGTAGGATGCTAGACCCAGGAACTGGCGAACAGAATGTACATCATGTGGGGTAGGCCATTCTTCCACAACTTTGACCTTGCCTGGATCAGGCATCATTCCAGCACCCGAAAATGTGTGTCCCAGATAGAAAACTTTGTCCATTCCAATATGACACTTTTTCCCTCGAAGTGTTAATCCTGCTCCTTGAAGTTTCTGGAAGACAATATTCAAGTGTTCCTTGTGTTGGCTCTCATCTTTAGAAAATATGATGACATCATCTATATATGTTCTCACAAACAACAGCCCTCTCATTACTGTGTCCATCAGGCGTTGAAATGAGCTGGGAGCACCAGTCAGGCCAAAAGGCATTCGTGTAAACTGGTACAGTCCCATTCCAGGTCCTGGACAAAATGCTGTCTTTTCTCTGTCTTCTGCATATACTGGAAGCTGCCAGTATCCTGACTGGAGGTCTAATGTTGAAAAGATGGTTGCTCCTGCCATGTGTCCTTGCACCTCATCTGGCAAGGGTAGTGGGTAAGCATCCTTTTTCGTTCTTTTGTTAAGCTCCCGATAGTCAACGCATAATCGAATGTCTCCAGACTTTTTCTCAACATACACAGCAGGTGCCATCCATGGACTACAGCTATTCTCAATTATGCCTTGCTGTAACATGCTCTTGATTTGCTCTTCTACTTCGGAGCGATACTGTTCAGGAATGCGACGTGGTGGGACTCTGACAGGTGAGCCTGTTGTTGGGATATAGTGGTCTGCATAGTCCGTTTTTCCTGGCAGTGTTCTAAACAAGGTTTTGAACTTGCCCACAACCGTCTTTAGCTCAGATCTCGGACATTCTGGTAATTCAAAGGAGGCCACCAAGTTTCCAAATTTTGGAACAGCACATTCATCAACCACATCTTCATCCTGGCTTCTTGTCGCTGCTGCAAAATGAGAAGTACTCTTTGCTTTCTGTATGATGGGCAGGAGTGTTGATATTCCGTCTGGCTTATTGCGATTGTTATTGTTGTAGAGAACCTGAACAGGAGAATGGGAGAAGTTCAAAACCAATCCATGCTTCTGCATGAAGTCGACCCCAAGGATCACTGAGGTAATCAAGTTATCCACTACGACAAAGTTGTGCTCTATTGTTCTGTCACCCACTTGAATAGGTGCTGTTACGTAATCAACAATCTTAAGCTTTTCACCGGCAGCTGTCACGAGTTGAATGAGTGTCGTGGGCGTGATTACACGGACATTTTCTGCTACTTGTAACGCCGCCTTTCTCACCAATGAGATTGAAGAGCCCGAATCCAGCAAGATGTTCACTGTTGCTCCGCCTAGCTTCCCCGTTAATGTAACAACTTTACTTTCAATGGCTGCTATTGTAACTAGCTTACTTACAGCGGGGCCTTCACAAACTAATGGGGACGCCTGTTGCCCTCTACGGACGTCCCGTTGTCGTTTCCCTGCTGACGACAATTCCGAGCCATATGCCCCAGTCGTCCGCACGAAAAACATTTTGCATTTCCTTCTCTTTTCCAGCATTGTCGTTCAAAGTGTCCTGATTGTCCGCAACGAAAACACCTGACTCTCCTTTCGTCTCTTGACAACGCAGCGACTTGTTCTGTTAACAGTGTTATTTGGTGAGCGAGTTTCTGCACTTGTGTTTCCTCTCTCAGCTTCTCTTCCATCGCTGCAACAGTAGTGCTCCCTTCCTCTAGTGTCATCAATGTTCTTGCTCTCTCCAACGCCGTATCCAAATCCTTTACGTCACCCGCCGCTCTTAACTGCTTTGAAACAACCGTTGGTAGTCCTTCCATAAATTGGTGTAGCAATAGCGGAGAGCGTGCAGTTGCATCGAGACCAGGCATCGCTTGGTCCAATAACCGTTTGAGTTCGTAAAGGTACAATGATAGTGCTTCTCCCGATCGAAGTCTGCGCTTGAGAAATCCGTCCATTGACACAAAGCTTGCCGGCACCATCCTTTCAATCATCTTTTGTTTTGCAGCACCGTAGTCTCCTTGCTCATCTTCACTGAGCTCCATCCATGTTGCAAGCGCTTCGCCCTCCAGCAGAGTGGGTAGCTTCAAGACCTTGGCCTTTTCGTCCCATGCATTTGCCTTGCAACAAATTTCAAAGCGTTTGAACCATTCCCCCGCATCCCCACTCGCGAACGGCTTTGGTATGCTTACGTGTCGTTGCTCCGCCATTCTGCCTCCTCTGCGCTAATGTTAAACCGCTCTCTGCTACCAATGTGATGGGACCACAATCAAAAAACGCTCTATTCAATTTTCCAACCAACCTTATATACCCTGCACCTCAAACATTGCACATAATACAACATCACAAGCTAGGTCAGCGAAACCCTATACTAGAAAAGGACTAAAACAACTTTCCCATGAACTGCACCTAACATGATGAGATGTACACATACACACACTACATGCACAATCAATTACAAGTGTTCTTCAGGTCAATCAGACCTTTCCGCGGCAGGACTCAAGCCAAACCCAGCCGGCATTGGCTCAGAAGTCAGAACTCGGGAGGAAACGATAGTGCACTAGAAAGCCAAAGGCAATTGCACGAATTAAAACAGCGTCACTCACAGAACTAAAATCCAAGCAGCAAATGAAATCCAAGCAACAAAATCCAATCCACAAAATCCATTAATTTTATTCCAATAAACAGTGATATTACTGAGCATGCGGGCGCATGTATTGTATAAATAGTGTAAATAAAAATATATGGGACGGTGTCCAGCAAAATCACCCTTCTGGAGTTTAAATTTTATCCCTATAAAAATTGTACGTTACTCAACGTAGCATATCTTCACAACGGTTTGATGTTTTCCTTTCAAATGTCGTACACATGTTCACACATAATTTCTCTCTATGCAAACCTATTTTGGTGCTCTACATATTTACCATGCCATGGTTGCAAAGGTCTCTAACCCATGGGTTAGAATTCCACACTTCTCCAGATACGAGTGATGATAACGCGTCAAATTCGGAGTGTACATAGAAGAGTCCTGTCGCTATTGATTTCTGCAGATCGTTAAGTTTTTTCTTATCCGTTACGGAGATCATCTCCGTAACGGATTAAAAAAAAAACGTAACGATCTGCAGAAATCAATAGCGACAGGACTCTTCTATGTACACTCCGAATTTGACGCGTTATCATCACTCGTATCTGGAGAAGTGTGGAATTCTAACCCATGGGTTAGAGACCTTTGCAACCATGGCATGCACTGGACAAAAAGTTGGGTTTACTACGTCTGAACACGATGCGTAAACTTGTCGCAAACATGAAACATTATATTTGCACACATATTTACGCATATGTACATATGTAATATCTTTACGCTAATGTTTGCAATACATTTACCACGTACGTAAAGGTACTTACATATTTACTTACATATTTACAACATATTTGCTACAGGTGTAAACACCGTTATATATTTACCTACGTCTTTGCAATACGTTTGCTAACGATAGATATGCCATTGTCTTTACAGGGTAAGTAAATGTAGGACCCAAATTCTAAATAAACGAAATCATGTATTACAGGCCCCGGCCAAGTTCACTCTTTCGCACTCGCTTGACTCACACTCGTGTCCGACTCGACTTGCACTCGATTCAACTCCACTCGTACTCGATTCGACCTTACTCGCCGCTCGAGACTTCACGACTCGCACTCGCGATTCTACACTACGTACTCGCGCTCTTTGAGCGAGCAGTTAAGCGACAAGTCTCAAAACAATGATAGTTATACCGGCCGCCCGCGACAAGACACGAAGGTCGGGCTACGCCCAACTGTAATTATTATTGTATGGTTCCGCTTGTGCCAGCTTCTAGTACTTCTACAAACGACGCTTGTGGAACATCAAATGCGTGCAGGTTAGTAGGGACCGGCGACTAGTAAATAACAGTGCGCGTGTTAATGTACAGGTTTAAGGTGCGCGGGGTTTGTTCATAAAAGCTAGCTAGAGCGTGGTCGCAATAATAGGACATTCAGCCAAAAAAACATGCCTGGGTGTGGCCAAAGTTAGGGGGCATTAAGTCACACAGCCGAAAAAGATGCCTGGGTGTGGCCAAAGATAGGGGGTATTTTAGATGGGGTTAAGCCCCACAGCCTGAAAAGATGCCTGGGTGTGGCCAAAAAAAAAAGTTGTATTGTAGGGTTAAATAGACAAATGAACACTTGTGATGTATGTTACAGATGATGTTACACAACAGCTAATATTGGTTCAGCTGTCCTGTATTCTATGATTTCCTTCACAGATCGATTGAGCCCTGGCTATGTGCTTGTGCCTTGGCTACGTAAATGTACAGGATATGTTTGGTAAGGGAACTATTCATGTACTTGAGAAAGAATTTTATCAAGTCAGTACTATTCCAATTTCACTATGATTTCATATATGATTGGCACCTCTTGGTTATGTGACCAGACGTCTGGGTAATGGATAATTATGTATGATAATTTCATCGAATCAATTTACTATCTTATTGACATACATAGTGTCTGCCCGTTTATGACATTCTCAATAGACATGATATGACATAGTGAAAAACTCAAGCTTAGTGTCTGTCGTCAGAAGTCAGGATGAATTACAGAGTATGTGTATGTTGAATGCTTAATTTGTGTCACTATAATGTTCCTCCCTCACAGAGTTGTCTGATGTACACAGGACCCAGAAAACATTCTGGTGAAGCGTGTACACTGAAAGAGTGTGTGAAGTGTGTACACTGGTGTAGTGTGTACACTGGTGGAGTGTGTACACTGGTGGAGTGTGCGAAGTGTGTACACTGGTGGAGTGTGTACACTGGTGGAGTGTGGAGTGTGTACACTGGTGGAGTGTGTGGAGTGTGTACACTGGTGGAGTGTGTGGAGTGTGTACACTGGTGGAGTGTGTGGAGTGTGTACACTGGTGGAGTGTGTGGAGTGTGTACACTGGTGGAGTGTGTGAAGTGTGTACACTGGTGGAGTGTGTACAATGGTGGAGTGTGTGGAGTGTGTACACTGGTGGAGTGTGTGCACTGGTGGAGTGTGTGAAGTGTGTACACTGGTGGAGTGTGTGGAGTGTGTACACTGGTGGAGTGTGTGAAGTGTGTACACTGGTGGAGTCTGTACACTGGTGGAGTGTGTGGAGTGTGTGGAGTGTGTGGAGTGTGTACACTGGTGGAGTGTGTACACTGGTGGAGTGTGTGGAGTGTGTACACTGGTGGAGTGTGGAGTGTGTACACTGGTGGAGTGTGTGAAGTGTGTACACTGGTGGAGTGTGTGGAGTGTGTACACTGGTGGAGTGTGTGGAGTGTGTACACTAGTGGAGTGTGTGGAGTGTGTACACTGGTGGAGTGTGTGGGAGTGTGTACACTGGTGGAGTGTGTGGAGTGTGTACACTGGTGGAGTGTGTGGAGTGTGTACACTGGTGGAGTGTGTACAATGGTGGAGTGTGTGAAGTGTGTACACTGGTGGAGTGTGTGGAGTGTGTACACTGGTGGAGTGTGTGGAGTGTGTACACTGGTGGAGTGTGTGAAGTGTGTACACTTGTACACTGGTGGAGTGTGTGGAGTGTGTACACTGGTGGAGTGTGTGAAGTGTGTACACTTGTACACTGGTGGAGTGTGTGGAGTGTGTACACTGGTGGAGTGTGTGGAGTGTGTACACTGGTGGAGTGTGTGGGAGTGTGTACACTGGTGGAGTGTGTGGAGTGTGTACACTGGTGGAGTGTGTGGAGTGTGTACACTGGTGGAGTGTGTACACTGGTGGAGTGTGTGGAGTGTGTACACTGGTGGAGTGTGTGGGAGTGTGTACACTGGTGGAGTGTGTGCACTGGTGGAGTGTGTGAAGTGTGTACACTGGTGGAGTGTGTGGAGTGTGTACACTGGTGGAGTGTGTGAAGTGTGTACACTGGTGGAGTCTGTACACTGGTGGAGTGTGTGGAGTGTGTGGAGTGTGTGGAGTGTGTACACTGGTGGAGTGTGTACACTGGTGGAGTGTGTGGAGTGTGTACACTGGTGGAGTGTGGAGTGTGTACACTGGTGGAGTGTGTGAAGTGTGTACACTGGTGGAGTGTGTGGAGTGTGTACACTGGTGGAGTGTGTGGAGTGTGTACACTAGTGGAGTGTGTGGAGTGTGTACACTGGTGGAGTGTGTGGGAGTGTGTACACTGGTGGAGTGTGTGGAGTGTGTACACTGGTGGAGTGTGTGGAGTGTGTACACTGGTGGAGTGTGTACAATGGTGGAGTGTGTGAAGTGTGTACACTGGTGGAGTGTGTGGAGTGTGTACACTGGTGGAGTGTGTGGAGTGTGTACACTGGTGGAGTGTGTGAAGTGTGTACACTTGTACACTGGTGGAGTGTGTGGAGTGTGTACACTGGTGGAGTGTGTGAAGTGTGTACACTTGTACACTGGTGGAGTGTGTGGAGTGTGTACACTGGTGGAGTGTGTGGAGTGTGTACACTGGTGGAGTGTGTGGGAGTGTGTACACTGGTGGAGTGTGTGGAGTGTGTACACTGGTGGAGTGTGTGGAGTGTGTACACTGGTGGAGTGTGTACACTGGTGGAGTGTGTGGAGTGTGTACACTGGTGGAGTGTGTGGGAGTGTGTACACTGGTGGAGTGTGGAGTGTATACACTGGTGGAGTGTGTGGAGTGTGTACACTGGTGGAGTGTGTGGGAGTGTGTACACTGGTTGGAGTGTGTGGAGTGTGTACACTGGTGGAGTGTGTGGAGTGTGTACACTGGTGGAGTGTGTACACTGGTGGAGTGTGTGGAGTGTGTACACTGGTGGAGTGTGTGGAGTGTGTACACTAGTGGAGTGTGTACACTGGTGGAGTGTGTACACTGGTGGAGTGTGTGGAGTGTGTGGAGTGTGTACACTGGTGGAGTGTGTGGAGTGTGTACACTGGTGGAGTGTGTGAAGTGTGTACACTTGTACACTGGTGGAGTGTGTGGAGTGTGTACACTGGTGGAGTGTGTGAAGTGTGTACACTTGTACACTGGTGGAGTGTGGAGTGTGTACACTGGTGGAGTGTGTGGAGTGTGTACACTGGTGGAGTGTGTGGAGTGTGTACACTGGTGGAGTGTGTGAAGTGTGTACACTTGTACACTGGTGGAGTGTGTGGAGTGTGTACACTGGTGGAGTGTGTGAAGTGTGTACACTTGTACACTGGTGGAGTGTGTACACTTGTACACTGGTGGAGTGTGTGGAGTGTGTACACTGGTGGAGTGTGTGGAGTGTGTGGAGTGTGTACACTGGTGGAGTGTGTGGAGTGTGTACACTGGTGGAGTGTGTGGAGTGTGTACACTAGTGGAGTGTGTGGAGTGTGTACACTGGTGGAGTGTGTAGATTGTGTACACTGGTGGAGTGTGTGAAGTGTGTACACTGGTGGAGTGTGTGGAGTGTGTACACTGGTGGAGTGTGTACACTGGTGGAGTGTGTGGAGTGTGTACACTGGTGGAGTGTGTGGAGTGTGTACACTGGTGGAGTGTGTGGAGTGTGTACACTGGTGGAGTGTGTGAGTGTGTACACTGGTGGAGTGTGTGAAGTGTGTACACTTGTACACTGGTGGAGTGTGTACACTAGTGGAGTGTGTGGAGTGTGTACACTGGTGGAGTGTGTACACTGGTGGAGTGTGTGAAGTGTGTACACTGGTGGAGTGTGTGGAGTGTGTACACTGGTGGAGTGTGTACACTGGTGGAGTGTGTGGAGTGTGTACACTGGTGGAGTGTGTGGGAGTGTGTACACTGGTGGAGTGTGGAGTGTGTACACTGGTGGAGTGTGTGGAGTGTGTACACTGGTGGAGTGTGTGGGAGTGTGTACACTGGTGGAGTGTGTGGAGTGTGTACACTGGTGGAGTGTGTGGAGTGTGTACACTAGTGGAGTGTGTACACTGGTGGAGTGTGTACACTGGTGGAGTGTGTGGAGTGTGTGGAGTGTGTACACTGGTGGAGTGTGTGGAGTGTGTACACTGGTGGAGTGTGTGAAGTGTGTACACTTGTACACTGGTGGAGGGTGTGGAGTGTGTACACTGGTGGAGTGTGTGAAGTGTGTACACTTGTACACTGGTGGAGTGTGGAGTGTGTACACTGGTGGAGTGTGTGGAGTGTGTACACTGGTGGAGTGTGTGGAGTGTGTACACTGGTGGAGTGTGTGAAGTGTGTACACTTGTACACTGGTGGAGTGTGTGGAGTGTGTACACTGGTGGAGTGTGTGAAGTGTGTACACTTGTACACTGGTGGAGTGTGTACACTTGTACACTGGTGGAGTGTGTGGAGTGTGTACACTGGTGGAGTGTGTGGAGTGTGTGGAGTGTGTACACTGGTGGAGTGTGTGGAGTGTGTACACTGGTGGAGTGTGTGGAGTGTGTACACTAGTGGAGTGTGTGGAGTGTGTACACTGGTGGAGTGTGTAGATTGTGTACACTGGTGGAGTGTGTGAAGTGTGTACACTGGTGGAGTGTGTGGAGTGTGTACACTGGTGGAGTGTGTACACTGGTGGAGTGTGTGGAGGTGTGTACACTGGTGGAGTGTGTGGAGTGTGTACACTGGTGGAGTGTGTGGAGTGTGTACACTAGTGGAGTGTGTGGAGTGTGTACACTGGTGGAGTGTGTAGATTGTGTACACTGGTGGAGTGTGTGAAGTGTGTACACTGGTGGAGTGTGTGGAGTGTGTACACTGGTGGAGTGTGTACACTGGTGGGTGTGTGGAGTGTGTACACTGGTGGAGTGTGTGGAGTGTGTACACTGGTGGAGTGTGTGGAGTGTGTACACTGGTGGAGTGTGTGAGTGTGTACACTGGTGGAGTGTGTGAAGTGTGTACACTTGTATACTGGTGGAGTGTGTACACTAGTGGAGTGTGTGGAGTGTGTACACTGGTGGAGTGTGTGGAGTGTGTACACTGGTGGAGTGTGTACAATGGTGGAGTGTGTGAAGTGTGTACACTGGTGGAGTGTGTACACTGGTGGAGTGTGTGGAGTGTGTACACTGGTGGAGTGTGTGAAGTGTGTACACTGGTGGAGTGTGTGAAGTGTGTACACTGGTGGAGTGTGTGAAGTGTGTAAATGGTGGAGTGTGTGAAGTGTGTACACTGGTGGAGAGTGTACAATGGTGGAGTGTGTGAAGTGTACACTGGTGGAGTGTGTGGAGTGTGTACACTGGCGGAGTGTGTACACTTGTGGAGTGTGTGAAGTGTGTACACTGGTGGAGTGTGTACACTGTTGGAGTGTGTACACTGGTATAGTGTGTACATTGGTGTAGTGTGTACACTGGTGGAGTGTTGTAGTGTGTGCACACACCAGTCATGCATGTCTACACGCACACACACACACACACACACACACACACACACACACACACACACAACACATACACCAATTTCATTCTATGCTGAGATACATCAAAAATACACAAGGTGATGTGTACACACTACACCAGTGTACAAACTCCACCAGTGTACACACTTCACACACTCCACCAGTGTACACACTCCACCAGTGTACGTGTACACTCCACCACCACACTTCACACACTCCACCACCGGTAACAGTGCATGTACACACTCCACCAGTGTACACACTCCACCAGTGTACACACTACACCAGTGTACACACTCCACCAGTGTACACACGCACGCACGCACGCACACACACACACACACACACACACACACACACACACACACACACACACCAATTTCATTCTATGCTGAGATTCATTAAAAATACACAAGGTGATAAAATCAGACCAATCGATTTTCACTTCCGCGCAAAAAAACGCGCGCGTCACATAATGCAGCTGTTGACAGCAGCTCATGCATGCACGATTTGTTTCACTATTTGTTGCATTCATTTTTCAGTGAGTCAGTCAGTATGTTCACGGCATCAGCCCGTACTCCCGTTCGACCACTCGGAACACAGCGAGCGTAGGGCTTCGTCACCTTTTCTGTCGTCGTCAATCTGATCTTTCTTGCAGCCTGCAGGTAAAAAAAAAATCATTTTCATGCATATCAGAACCATTTTTGTTTTAGATTCCTGACGACAGGAAAGTGCCGCTGGCAGTACCGGTAATGTAAACGTTCAGATACTTGCGGCGATTAAATCGCTCCAAGAACAAGTGGCGGACTTTCAGGCCAAGTCTACACAACCAGCTGTCTCTTCCATCCAACAATGCGCAGTTTCTAAGAAAGTACCAACAGAACTGTTGGTAAAGTATATTGCACTAGAAACTGAACAATTCATCATGCATGTAATATCAATATCAGGCATCTTCGAGAAAGACTGGATGCACCTATGCAATGGGACACAAGTTCAGGGTAAGCAATTTGCATTTGAAAATACATGCAAGGTTATGTATTCATATAACCTTGCATTGAAGTATGCATGCGGGTGACATCGGAGATCATAACAGCCTGTGTCAACGAGAAGTATCCTGCTTCCGTTGTACAAAGTAAGCCACTATCCATGCATGCAAGAGAGTATACATTTATATATTCAAACAATGTTTTACAGAAGCCACCAAGAAATACTTCGCAACTCTGAAGCGGCGCTCGCGTCTGCAAACTAACAACAAACTTCCAGATGCGAGAAACAAACAACGAATTGACTTCAGCGAACTTGTGATCAATCACTTGATCGCAAAACTACTAGAAAAAGAACAGCAAGAGCAGCTGAAATGTGAAACAGTGCCGTGCTAGCGCTACTGAACCATCCTCGCCGAGCGGATCTACAGCGAAATCTCCATGCACCATCCAGTGTCTGACTGTTAATTTTAGTTATCGTGATCGTTGTACATGTAATGTATGTATGTATTGATATTAATAATATTTTAACTGAACAAAGTTATTATTAAACTATAGGCCTGGTGTAAAATAAGACGTCATAATGTTGTGTATTTTTAGAACACCTTTGTATACCTTGTGTAAAGCTATTGCAAATGTTACATTTAACATCATCTTTGCGATGCGCAAACATGAGTAAAACCAGCCTTTACCATATTTACACCGTCATGTAAACATCAGGTTTGCGTCGTCGTAAATACAAGTAAATATACGTAAACGTGACCTTTACATCATGTTTACATAGTGTTTACTACATGCGCAAACACAATTTTTTACGCAGTGATGGTAAATATGTAGAGCACCAAAATAGGTTTGCATAGAGAGAAATTATGTGTGAACATGTGTACGACATTTGAAAGGAAAACATCAAACCGTTGTGAAGATATGCTACGTTGAGTAACGTACAATTTTTATAGTGATAACATTTAAACTCCAGAAGGGTGATTTTGCTGGACACCGTCCCATATTATTCTAAACTACCCGGCAGGAAAGCGGTGTCAGAGTACGTCTTGTTATCGAATTGTCGCTTCGGTGTATGAATATGTCCATTCTCACAGGTTCCCAGTCCTCAGTCATCCAACAAAAAATGTCTGACCGGCTGTTGACCGTCAAAATTTTTGACGGTCCCACGGTTATTGCTGACGGTTAAGTGGTTCGCAAACTAATTCAATTATTCACTTTTCCTGACGGTCAAGGACACGGTCAAGCCAACCGTATCGCCTAGTTTGACGGTTTTGACGGTTGGCGGGTGAACCGCGGCATCACTACAAAAGGACATGCCCTGTCGTGCTGCACCGCTTGATTTCGTTGACATTTGTCCGCACAAGTATTCGGACTTTTATATATGACGCAAGTCACACAACACGTAATCTGGTTGGGGGGGGGGGGGGGGGGGGGGGGGGACCGCCTCCCCCCCTCGCAAGGCTATGCTGGATCCGGGGCTGCCTATCTGCCGGAAATAGTGATGGGGATGAACATTGGGAACGAGGATGATATTTGAAAAGCCTACGTATATATAGGGATATGCGAGTAAACTCCACGACGTTCTGGGTTGGACATTAGGTTTGATATTTACTACTTTACGGTCGTGAGAACGAGAGGCTATGACATAAACCTCATTATAGACATGATTGCAGTTGATGCCTTCTTTTATATTTCCCTTACATCACAATCGCAAAACTACTATATCCAAAACAAGACCCAACAGGTTTCCTTCACCCCATTATTTTATACTCCGTTCAGCTTGCGCAAAATAAAAATAGGCACTATGTTTATAACACAAGCCCATTCGACATTCGTATACCAGTGCAAGGATTTCAGTGCTAACCTCCAAGCAGCCTTTTGCATTACTGCAAATGCAGATGTCCATGGTGTTCACCCATCTCACTTCTGCAGTAGCTGCAAGCGTGTGATGGACAAAATTACTTCTGCAAGTGAGAATAAGATACCATTTAGGAACACTCATGAAGAATTTCTGTGGGTGGCACATACTGATGAGCAGTGCAAGGTATGGGACAAATTCAGAAGCATTGACAATGCACATTACCTGAATACACACAGATGTGCGAGCATTTTGAGAAGAAAAGGAAGGGTGGAAAAGAAAAACAATGTCCTCCTGCTGGTAGACCACTGGGCACATCTCCAAGAATGCTAACTGCATGTATCAGAGATGTGTAGCACTACCATCCTTGTATCCACCCAACTGTCCAGTGCCTGCTCTGTCAGCTGAAAACATCCTCTGCCCCTCAGATGACACTTTGGTGCCTGCTGCTATAAAATCAGGTAGTCCATTGGTGTTGACGTTGCTGAAGGAAATCATGGTCCACTTTGCAAACTGTAAAAGAGATGTGAAAGCACATGCCTATTGCAGTCATCAGTTGTATCGAAACGAATAATGTCAACAAAGTCCAGAACAAAGTGTTGTGACATTACCTATTGGAGGTGCAGTTAAGTGGACCCAATGACATAACACATTACCTTATCAGCCAATTACATTTTGCACATTACACATGCAGCCACAAGTGTTTCTAAAAGAACCCTCAGACATCACTATTGTATGGAGATTAAGGTGGCAAGGAATGTCATTAGTGGTGGTGAACCATCCACACTGCTACAATATGAATTGCATTCCCTCGGTGAAAAGGAGCGGCATCAGCTTCTTAGAGGGATGTTGAACAGAGGCACTGAAATACAATTGCAGTACTGTTGAACAGCCTTCTTGGTTCCTGCACTTGTAATAAAATGTCTGTGACTGGCACAGATGGATTCCAGTGATGGCTTTTTGGCATGCCTTCTTGTTGATAGCGCTATTTTCATTCCTTTTTTGTGACAAGGCACCACAAGCAATGATAATGCCCTATGATAAAAGTAATATACATTTAGGACTGTATTTTAATTAAAATGTTCATACCAGAAGCTCCATGCAGATATGCCATACATCCTGCATAACAATTCATAGTCACCGCAGAGAAATACTCTGAAAGTGTACTCCCTGCATATATTAACCTTACAAATGTTATTACATGATTTTACTATCAGTATTCTACCTCCATTTCATCCCCTGCAGTTTTTGTACTTGTGGTTGAAATCTGTCCAGAGCAATGTGCAGGTTTGTTATGGAGTCACTGAGTTCAAAACAACAAAACACACATGTGTTTTGAACAGTTAGGATTGGGGACATTAAATATTTTAAAGGCCATTTTTTGTCTCCACCCAGTTTTAGTTATATCTCACTTTCTGGAAGGGCGCCATCATGCCAGGTGAGCCTGCCCACTCTGTACAATACAAGGACTAGGAATTACATAATATACATATGCACTCCCTGTACACATCATGTGTATGCACCGCTCATTGTCATCCAACATTTGTACAACTTTAGTTGACAAAGATCAGGAATGTAGACAAGAGCGGCTCCTTTTAGCTCCTCACCCCCTGAGACCAAAGGAAATGAAAAGGGAGCAATTTCTCCTGCTAGATTGTTTCCAATGATTTCATTTGATAGCTTTCACATGTTTTTCTCACATGCTAGTGAAATACCTGATGCTTTAAACCAACTACCGTAAAAAGAGTAATTTTTTACTCAAGAAATATAGACCCATGATACTAAACCACCTTCTGAGTAGTCTCAATTTATGTATTGCAAGGCATGATTTGATTGCCAATATTTTTGTTGGTCTTACTTCAGTGGTAATGCCAGCTTCTATAAGACAAGTCCAGTGCACCAGCTAGACGACAAAGGTAGTTGCAAGTACCTTTGTAAATCGTGCATAATCTATTAGCATATACATGTATATGTAGCAACACCACGTACAGTACATGTAGGTAAGAGAAAAAAGACAGACAATATGCATGTGGCAATGACCCTGAGTTGCCTGTATTTGTACCCAGGTACTCTGTGTTAAGTTGTACGGGCCTAGTGTCACCATTTGGTGACACAAATGGTGACACTAAGGCATATCTTTTCATTATTATTTATGCTATAACTATGGAAAATGTTGATTTCTTCATACTTATACCATGCACCAAGTATTAAATGAACTTTTAATACTGCAAAAATTGGGTCGGTTGCTCTCTTCTATCAATCACAGGAGATAAACAAAGTTTAACATGATGAAAAACGCATATGATGAAGTATCTATTCTGACTGAAATTTTGAAGCTATAGTCCACCTAACGGTTAGAGGATTTACCCTGTTTGGCAGCTTGAAAACTATTTTATATCATCTGACTATATTGGAAACACAGAAACAATCAAGACAAATTTACATGTTCCAAGCTGTGCATAGATAAAAAAACTCATAGCCCACCAACTAAGTGTGAATTTCAATACAATTTTATCTCAATACTCATATTACCATCAAACAGAATGTCGAAGCGAGACATTACAGTAGGCCATTCTGTGTGGGTTTATGCAAAATATTTTGACAGTGAGAAAGCGGTGGGAAAATGGAGCGAGAGCAACCTTGGAGTTCGTGGAGAGAACACTATGCTGTAAGGAAAAGTCAAAGAGATAATTAACTCTTCCGATTTTTTTTTATCTATTTTCCTTATGACTGTACAGAAATAGAAGTCGGCAGGAAACATATTCATGTACTGTCTGACAGCTATGAGATATGGCAGAGGCATTTTGTGCGTAAGATACCGAAAGGCCAGAGGTCACGTGCAGAAGCGGCAGAAGTACAAGTAAGCGGGAGTGATTCAGATAGCAATGATGAGACCGAACAGGAGGAAGGAGAAGAGCAGGAGGAAATGGATAGTTCTAACCCTAACGTCTCTGGTAGTAACTTTCTATCTTGGGTTTTTGAGCCCATTACAGAAGATCCCCGCTTGGTGATGTACCCCAGTATCAAGTCAAAACTTTGGTGTGGCGAGCTTCAGTATAACGACAGCTTTGTTGATACCTCACTGATTTGGATTTTGTTCACGAAATACTTTCCTATTGCTTTTGCGGAACAGTGCATCATTCCTCAGACGAATTTTGCAGCTGAACTTGATGACGAGTGGACGAATTTCTGACGTTTCTTGGAGATATTTGCTTTATGATATGCTACCCTTTGAGCGGTAGTCGTCGTCGCTATTGGCATTGGATGGGTGATGAAATCTTTCCTGCAGCTAATTTAGGACGGTTCATCCAGTGGAGAAGGTTTGAACTAATTTGTAACTATCTAACTCTTGGAAACAATGGACAACCAAATGATAAGTTGCGTTACTGGCGTGAGTGGTTATTGGCTGTTAAAACATGTTTTCAGTGTTCCTTGATACCTGGTCGCAACATTATTTTGGATGAATCAATGATCAGAAACAAGAATTTTAAAGCAGCTGATTGTGTTGTATATACATTAGGCGAAAGCCTGAAACTTGGGGACATGAGTTATGGACTGTTGTAGATAAGGAAAGTGGCATTTGTATTAATTTTGAATTAAACAAGGGAAAAGAGGTTACCTGACAGCTGAAATACTTTGCAGAGTTTGGGGCTACAACTGGTACTACTCTTCGTTTGTTGAAACCCTACTTTGAAAGTCATCGTCTTGTGTACATAGATTCATGGTTTCAGTCTGTAAAAACTGCAACTGAATTGAAGAGAAGAGGTTTAGACAGCCTTGGTGTTGTGAAGACTGCCCACAAAAACTACCCCCGAGAAGATCTTGAGGCTAGGTGCATGAATGAAGCTGGTGCAATAGCTTCTGCACATGTCAATATCCTTGATGATGATGATGCAGTTCTTCATGCTGTTCAGTGGAGGTCAAGCTCTCACCATAAGTTAACTCTTCTTTCAACTGCAACCTCCTGCAGTGACACACCTTATATTAGACAAGGTGGGAAAGAAATACCAAGGCCCGCTATTGTAGAATTATGGTATGATTCATATGGAGCAGTTGATGCTTTTAATCATTGTAAAGTAGGTGGTGGTAAGAATGGCTGGGAACATCACTTAAAAGTTCAAGAACCTCCTAACCTTCCTCTATTTACTGGAATGATGTCACTTATAGATGCAAATATATATCGAACCATGACATACTTCTTTCCACAGGCACATAGTACAAATACCCATATACAGATGCGTCAAATGCTTGTCAAAGCACTTCTAATGAATCCATTGACTGCTGTGCTACCTGAAAATTTTTTAAATCTCAATCTACTGAGCACAGACCAACATTTTTAGGTCATGATAAACACAAGCGCTGTGTATGTGCTCACGCAAAGGTCTTGAAAGAGAGACGAGCTTGTCTGACATGTACTGTACTTATTGTGGTGTTCACACTGGTACATTTTGCCGACATTCTAGTGGTCGCAACTGCTGGGAAGTACATATTAATAATGGGATTCCTGCAAAGAAACGCAGAAAAGTCAGTGGCTGATGACGAGAAAGGTTGATCTTCCTTGTTAAACCTCAGTGGTCTTTGTGGGATACCTTGTGGAAGCCTTGATAAAACAGTGAATAATGTTTTCCCTCATACCTTTCCAACTTTTTTCTTCACTTTAATTTAATACAGTATTGTTGCCTTTGTATCAGTTAAAAGAAACTTAGTATATTTGTGTTGTCCAATCATTTGTGTACTGTTTTTGTGCAAGTATACGTAATGGTAATGTCAGTATGAAAATGGCCGCTGAGTGAACCTTGATGACTAAAAATGACTTTGGACACTATTAAAACAGGATGTAAAAGGCTAAAATACAGTCAAAAGTGATTTTATGGACATTAGAAATTCTGGAAAACTTAACTTCTTTCACCAATACGCAGAAAAAAATGACAAAAGTCATGAAAAAACACTGTTTGTATACTTATACAGTTACTTGAATGAGGACACTACTAAATGAGGACTAAAAATTTGTATTAAAGTTCAGAACGATATAAGGCAATGCCTTTGATCTCCCTGAATTCTGGAAAAATCAATATATGCATTTAATACTTATAGAGGACAAATAGTGTAAGTCACTCCATACATTTCAACGAGCGCGTGCGCGGAAAATTAACGGACGTTTGCAATTACACGTCAGGAATACGTAATGAGCGTCCGAAATTGCTGGCAATGTGGTCTCTCCCCATTGGACGTTTTATGTTGGTGTGTTGTGTCGTCATACAGTTGTTAAGCTATATATTGTGTCGTTGAATATGAGTTGTTTGTCCTGTCGGCTGGTAACTTTAGTAGGCATATAGCATCCCCGTGCACCCTCATAGGATGTTACACTAGAATTATAGCTAGTACTGTCAGATAGACACACCTACAATGGGAGTTTTGAATTCTATCAATGACACCTTATATAAATGGACACCTTATCAACACACTCTAATATGTTTCTACATGTACAGGTATACGCTAAGCGAGAAACACTTTGTAGTCCTAAAAGAACAAATCCAGAATGATGTTGATGACCACTAGAAGACCTGCTATGCCAATACCACGTGTGATCAAAGAAGTGGACGGCACTAAAATGAAATATTCAGATTAGTTTTGCATCCATATGCCAATAAACAATAATGCATGCAAGGGTTACGCTGTGTGGAAATAATTGCCAAGCACACCTACATGTACCTGAATCTTTGAAAATGAAACCGAAATGCACCAATTGCATTCTTCTAAATACAAATATCAAGTTAAAGAATTAAAGTATGTGCAAACTTGTATAAAAAAGAAATCGTGCACAAACTTGTGACACAGATCCCACCCACTGTGTAGTGTCTAAGAATGGCTCACGATATGTACATGTATTATAGTACTGTGCTGTAAGTCGTATTACTAACCTGTAGTTGGGGATGGTGCTGAAGTCATAGTTGGAGCTGTAGTTCCATTGCAAGAGAATTATTCACAGTTATGAATCAGACAGAATACAATGCAAAATAGACATCAAATGAAAAAAAAAACGATTTTCATATCATAAGTGAAGCTCTAAATCACCAGTGTCCATTCAATTTTCTGGGTTTTCAAAATGGCATCTAAACTTTGAGCAATTGTGTCAGTCATGACATGGCAATGTAAAAAGCTTTATATAATGATACTGGAACCGAGGGATCTACGTGATTTAGAATACCTGTAGCGTCCCTAGCGTAGCGAGGGCGCTACTAAGGGCTCGAGGGTATTCTAAATCACGTAGATCACGAAGGTGACAGTATCTAACTGATTTAGACTATAGCAACGCGCATGTTTACGTTTATAGTAACCAATGCCGTTACAATTATCCATTGCGCAAGCGCAGTTTTTGTGTAGCAACGGGATCTTATTGGCGGGTATTCTAGTCTAAGTGCCAGCGGGCGGGTAAGTGCCAGAGGGCGGGTATTCTACCGTAGAATACCTGCCCGCTGGCATTTAGAGGACGCGATTAGGCTAACGAGGTCTCTACGCGAAATAAGGTACCTGTTTTCGACCAATCAGATTGCGAGATTCCATTATGTCATAGTACAAGAACTTGGGGGTTCAAGTTACACTTTTTATACAAAACCAACACGTGGACTAGGGAAACTGTATCAAACAGTTGATTTCTCAGAATACTTCTTCTCATCAGAGTGGGAAGTTTATGATCGACTGGGAGATGGGTGTCAAGTTGACTTAACCCAATAAGAATGCACAGCAAGCTTAGATGGTCACCGATAGTCTACACCCAAGGTGAAGATGGAATGCTTGTTCAATCATTTTCAGAAGTTGTTGTTTTAAGAAGCATTTCTGAACGTTGCATACATCATTATGATGAAATAAATGATTTATGTTTATTAAGTTGCTGGTACATTTGATATAATCTATAAGACAATTTTCTGATCACTGCATTGTTTACTAAAATTACATTGCGTACATGCATGCACATACTAATATATAAGTACACACATAACATATTCTGCAATGCAGTCGGGACTTTAATGCTCATAAGCATTGTGTGCATGTACAGAAGTCATGGAAAAGTCCAGCGCACAATGCCTTTGCTAACATAAGCCATGGAAGATACAAATGTACTGATAAAATTAGAAAGTTATGTGTATCACCAACACTGCACTAGTGCTGTTTGGTAAGGGAATGTACTATATGTGGTGTGGGAGTGTGGTCATGGGTCAACCGCCTCAAGATAAGCATCAAAACATACTCCCCTTCCACAATACCACTAAGAGTAGTCATAACAATGATAGCAGCAACACACTAGGTATTATGATATTATATGCTTGTTGAGCAGGTTCCTTTTTGGTGTGAGGCTCTGTCTGCCTCAATACCTCCTCCATACCAATAAGCAGCATTGTTTTCTTTTGTGACTGCATACTTTTGTAGGCATTCTATGCGAGCTTCAGTTTTTGATGAGGTCGCCTGTTGCACCCCACTTGTTGCTAGACAAATATGCGTGCTTGGTTGGCATCATCATTATGCTTCTCAACGATTCACCTATATGTAACTCACCTTGACCTGAAAACACCCATAAATTCCCATATGATCAGGCACATGATACACCAGACAGTGGTTAGGCATATGGCAAACTGTGCACATGTAGATGTGATACGCTGTTGTATGCTGTAAATATATAACTTTTTGCACTGCGTTTGGTGTCGTACTCTCGAAGATAATCACATGATTTATGCGTATTACGTGTACACGCTACGTTGTTGTAGCTGCATGGCACGTAATCAGACACCTGAATTGCTGTGTCATTTCTTTGCTTTTTATAATATTGATACATAATATGACACTGAATCATCAGTTTAATTTGTATTGATTTGCCTCATAAAACTAATTGGCTTCCTGCATACTGCCAGCTTAGCCTGGTGCACATGACCCTTGTTTTTGACTCTTTCTATTGTGCTCAAATCAACATCAGGATGTAGGGAGTGCCCTCATTCCAGTTTAATTCCTTTCGGAACAGACTTCTGTACCTCTGCTTTGCTGGCTTATTGCCTATAACTTTGTCTGCACTGCAAACTACACGGTCTGCAAAGTCCAAAAAAGGGGCGTTACTCCAAAGTGTTATTCAGGGAATGGAGGGAAGTGGACGTAGCAAGTATGTGATCAGTGTATTTTGATGAAGTTACAACTACGAAGAGCAAGGCCTTTTCCGCTCGAAGCTTGAAACAGTTAGCAATAGTAGAGGCTCTGAAATAAGCAATTCGGACTTCATTGATGCTGTTCAGTGTTCAGTGCTATGGAAAGGCCTGCATGTTGATTCACAGAGTGTTAAGTTGTACTAGTGTCACCATTTAGAAGTTAGTGTCACCAAATGGTGACACTAAGTTTAATGATATATAGTTTCATGACACAAGCAAGTGTTAAATATAAACTTACTGTTACCGTGATGAGCTGAACTGGACGGAAAATATATAGGTAACTTTTTTTTTTCTACGTGTTAGAGGATCTTGATGTGAGTTTGTACGCTGAGAATCTGAGAACTGTCCATAATCGACTATAGCGCAAGTTAGAAGTTTGGAATGTAAGAGCTGATTTAGCGAGGCGGGAGTATACACGCAGTACAAGGCACCATCGAAGGCTAATCAATACAGGTATTCACCTTTAGTATGCCTTTTATAGCCATATTTAGAACGTGGGTGTTCGGCACAGCCCGTATACACTAGTTCGAAGTAACAGATACCGGTGTGCGTAGGTATCTCTGGTTTCAGTGTTTTGTACCAGGTTAAAGGTTTACTTACTTAAACCATGACTTAAACTGACTCTAACCCTAACCCACTGGCTCTAACCCTAACCCTAAGCAAAAGTGTACAGATAATGTACAGATAACGATGTGCCTGTGTTTGTTCTACTTTAGAAAATGGCCGGTCCCTATTTTCATGTAGAACGCGTTGTAGCGACCAGGAAAATGAAAGTGCGTGTTGTGTATACACCTTGAAAATATGGCTATGCCCTAGAGGCATGTCGAATTTTTAGTACTGTGGGAAGGATACACCAAAGAAGAATCGTCATGGGTTCCTGAAACAAGCCTTACAGCTGTCGCTAAGCGGTAGGTAAACGACTGTTTTTCCTCTTCTTGTGGTTTTAAGTGTACATTCTGTGCTTTATAGGAGCTATTTCAATCCGCAACCAAGCGTTAGAGAAATTATGGATAGTGTATCTAACTTTCTGTCTGGTCCATCTGGCTGTCTAAAATCAGGGCTATTTGTTATGTCAGTTTACTGTAGAATTTAGAATGGATGTCTTCAGGTATCTCTTTAGAAATAGGGGTGACAGCATCAACTTCATTTTAAAGTGCTTCTAATGCTCATACTACTGTGTTGGCTGTAGCAATGCTCCGAACCCTTTTGCAACATAGGTTCTAATACATGCTTAGTGACCACTCAACTATGTAGGGACCTACAAGACATTAGCCATTACTCTGTTGACATACATGTCTATTGAATCACATGCTATCACTTCTGATTTATTATTTCATTTAATGGTTTTGATGCAATCACCAATGAGCCGTTTAGTTGCTGAGTTATTAATGGCCAATGTTTGAATTTAGAGCACTTGATTATGAAAGATTATAGATATTTACCCATGGTTGTACATTTACATGTACTTTGAGGTTAATGTCTACGGGGACAAATCTTCTGATAATGCAACTGTTACAAAAATAGGAGGTTCCACAATCAAGCATAAAGTAGTTACATTGATGGGTATGGTGATTAAAAACCAGTTCAAATTATGATTATAAATTATAATGGATACTTTATAACAAGCAAAACTACCCTTAATCAAGTGCCACAAAACCAAGTGTTTGATCATTAATAACTCAGCAACGGAATTAATTTTAGGTTACACTAATTACCTAAAAGTTTATTAATTGATGATTATAATTTGAATAAGGGTGGTCACTGAATGAATGGTTTGAATTTATAAAATTAACAGGCAGGTTAGTCAATAATTGTGTGTCATATTATTTACATTATTATTTTTGTTAATTCTTATTAATCATACACATGAATATGATATACATGAATACATACATGCCAAATTAAAGGACTAATATTACAATAAGTTCTAATAAATCTATATACCACAAGTTATTATTTAATTAAAGTCAGTAGGGATCACATTCCTAGCCAGTATGGCCCTTGCTATGGCTCTAACCAGGGTGATATTTAGCCTTCGAAACATGTCATTGATCACCCTGGCTTTACAAAATGAGGAAGAGCCAAAGGCCAAGCGTGTGGCCAGTAGAGTGAAGGTTCTTCTTGCTTCCTCACCCCAATTGCAGTACGTTTCTACTGCTAGAGGCACACACTTCCAGCCTAGTTCAGCACATTTAGGGTCATTGGCTGTGTGCTTTCTGTTTTCTGCAGCTTCAGCAGCAGCACCCACCCTCCTACTTGCCTCAGCCAAAATAGCAGTAAGAGGAGATTATATTTTAAAATTATTATTATTTGTTAATTATATGAATTTTAGTAATACACTGAAAGTTAATTAGTGTGCTGAATTTATTATTGAAGGAGTTTTCTATGGTTGTAGGACATCATGTTTTTTTAATGATGCAGTCAAGTATAAAATTATTTATGCAGCTGTACAAACCAGTCTAGATTGAAGGTTACACAATGTAGGAATTTATGCATCGTGGTTTAACCCTTTTGAAAACAAGCTATTGACCGATGCCACAGTTAATGGATCATCAGAATCACAGTGCATGCCCACTTCATTTAGGCGCAATCTGCACAGAATGACCCAATATGTGTGCAAAATACACAATGTTGTCACCAGTAATCTACTTTTACATATGTGCATTCACAATGTGCTCATTATGTGCATGTTAATTGTGTTATGCAGTATTATATGCATATTCTAGTACACACGCATGTACATGTATGTATCATTTCAAGTACACTTAATGTATGTATCATTTCTAGAACACTATAGACATACATATATATGCTGAAACAATTAATTGTTAATGCTGATTGCAATTGCAATTTGTTTCTGAAAAGCCTTACCATTCATTGCTTTGCTTAAACCAAAACAATCAAATAGTACACAATACTTTTGAATTCAAAGCACATAGACATGTATCTGATATTACTGAGATACAGCTGGAAGCACATATACACTATTGTCCGCAAAACGAATCTACCATTCCACCAGTGAACACTGCTGTACTCTAAATGCCATGCATGGACATTCAAGTGGAGTGTTATACTGAAGTCTACGCATAACATCATGAGGCTTACCTGACAGACACAATGATGGTGCTACTGCTGCCATATTCCCTGCAACACAGAACAACAATGTCATCATAAATATAGGCCACTTACTATGCTATCTGCATAGCACAAGAAGTAAAGCCTTTCACCAAAGCTGTTAAGCAGTGTTGGTTGACAGTAACATAATGTAGGGCCATACTCAATCAATTGACTACATGCCCAATCCTTTTTATCAATTATTACACACCATTTACCACTACCCACCCATTGCCCACATTTTAATGGACCACATGCTATGCAGTTTCGAAGGCCTGTTACACCTTCAGCAGGTATCTAAAGAACTCACTCGGTCTTCCAGTTATAGTTTTAGTACAACTGTTCCCAGCACAGTTGATGGCTACCACTGTAACATTGTAGACTGCGTCACTGATTAGATTTGAAAAGTTGAGCATGTAGGGCAGTCCTCCATTGGTAGGAATGGATACCAGCATGATAGAACTGTTGCCAATACTGACATTGTAGTTGGTAGGAGTGACAGTATTGTTAGTAACAGGTATGGAAATAGGAGGGCTGTCATTGATGCTGACATTATAGCTGGTGGTGGTAGTGGATTGAGGCTCCAAGATCAATGTAAACTGACCCAAGGAGACTGAGCTCACAGTAATGTTTGGAGCCACAGGACGAGCTGGAAGTATTGAAATTGGATGAGAAGGTATGCTACATGTAAAATTGACATTAGATGGAGATCTAGAGGTGTAAAACACAGGATGATCCACTAAATGTCACAAGCTGCAAGCAAGAATGTCCTATTTAAACTATATACACAAAAATGCTAACATCAATTTTCATAGTGTCATTGGTTATGGTCGTATTCAGAATCAGCCATCGCATTGCCACTTGCACTAATGCATGGCTGGGTAACTATACTTAACTTGTCCAAAGGGACATCCCATCCAAGCACACTCTCATATCTGTCCACATGTATGCATATAGTTATTCTGTGCAAGATGACAACTTGATACTAGCTACGGAGATATGTAGCCCACATCGAAAAATGTGTTGCATTGCAGAAGGAAAGTAGTGTGTTTGTTCGGAGTAATGTGTGACACAATTATGGCAGTGGTGATCACAATATTTTCAATTGTGAAATTCCAAACATATGGGATGGTCTCTTGACAGGGGGAGATAGGTGGGTTGAATCAAAGGAGTAAGGTGCAGATACATGCAGAGCCATGAACTCTCTTATGAATGGCAGAAACCAATACTAAGGTTACCATTCAATTGGGCCCAGGGGCATCAGGAGTAGCTTGTCGCCAGCCATTCGTTTTATCATTGGTCAGGGCCAACTCATGATGATCACTCCGACCCCCAATCCCTTCAACAGGAGTGCGTGATCTGTATGTTTATACTATGGATGTGTTTGCTGTGAGCTTACTGCACGTACTCCATACATTAATTTTAATAATAATAATTTTACTACTGCACTGTGGGATTGAGCGAAAGGATATCTGCATGTATTCTGCCATCTAAACTGTTGTAAAAACCTTTATTTAGCAATCCTGTACAATACAGAATCACCTTTGTTAAACAAAGGTGATTATATAATCACCTTTGTTAAACAAAGATGATTCTGATGTATTGTGCATGTATTGTGCATGATTGCAAAATGCTCGCTCCTAACGGGTTGGTGTACTTCAAAGAATCATTATTGTGAGACTGGCACATTCTGTAAGTTCATGTGTCCAATGTCATGCAAACATCATGCTCTCCTTCCCCATGACTTAATACAGCAAAAGTTTCAGACATCAGCATAGCATATAGCCCTGTCCCACGCGATCATGCTTTTTAGACACACCCACAAAGCCACTGTAGGCAGGAATTGGTTTCAGAAGGTCCTGATCTGATGGCCTAATAATTTCAGCCCATTACAGGTTAAAGTTAAAGCATACCATGTTTACCAACACCCTTGGCAAGGAATAGGTTGTAAACACTGCCAAGTCTCACATTTTAAGATAAAAGAAGCAAAGAATTGCAAAATGATAACTTGAAGTGAGCAAAATATGTGGTTCACTTACATATGATTTAATGACCAGCCACTAACTGCCTTAATGAAAAACACTATGAACTACATGTATAGTGGTTTATAGCAAACTAGCAATCTTGTTTCAATAATGTAGCTTGCAACATATGGTACATGTATTGTTCTACCATACACTAGTTCATTACTACATAACAAATAAAAACTATTCTCTTTAAAAAACTCCATACTTACCAACCACTGATATGGTTGCATTTCCAACAGGAATGTTTAATGCAGGTGAGTAGGTGGAACATGAGACCACTAGACCATTCATTGCTGATGTGACCAGCACAGAGAGGGTGGAAATTAGACAATAAGTATTGTTAGTAAGAGGAGGTGTGTTGGTCACTGTGAAGGGTCCACGGGTGTCACTTGAAGAACTGGTCAGACAGGATAGTTGCTGGTGGAACTTGTGCCAGTGTGAGTGTGTGTCTGTTGCACCCACCCACTAATGGGACATCCCAATTTGTGTATCCAGCAATGCTTTCAACACTACAACTGTAGTTGACAGCAGTGTTAGGACATATCATTGTGGGACAGTTGGTCCCTCCACTGAGCTGAGATGGCAAGATCTGGGAAGAAGCTGGAAGGATGATAACATACATTTCATAAGTCCCACATGGAATGAGAAGAACACAAAGAAAGCCTGATCAGAAGTAAATCATCCTATAGCTATTTGTCCAATAAAAAATCCCAAAAAGCTTTAGCTTCACTGAATTGAGTGTAATTATATGACATAAACATATACATGTATACCATATTTCTACTGTGCTGTAGCTTCTATTAACAGAACTAGAACTATTGATGCAGATGGTACCCATGACACAATAAAACATGCTAAATACATCGCAAGGCACATGCATATTGACAATAGCAACAGACAGTATGTTGTGTTTCTGAACACACCAAAGATTATTTGAATGAAAGTTACAGCGACAGAGAACAAGAACACTAAATAACGCACACTCGTATAATGAAGAATTGAACCACACGTGCCTAACAGTACCTTATAAGAGCAAATTCATAGAATGTTCTAGAATCTATGAATACACTTATAATTAATCATAACACCTTCCCGCCAGCCTTGAGGTTCCCGGAATGAAAGGATAGTTGTTTCACGTGTGAAGTCTTGCTGACCTCCTAGGATTCCCGGGACCATACTCTGTACCCGTGGGAAGATGAGGGTTACGAGTAGACCTCTTTGGTATGGCTTGAGGTAAGGGAGGAATATGTGTTGCCGCCTTAGTCCCCTCTTTCGAATGGGCTGTGTCATGACGTACCCCTGAATGGGCTGTGTCATGACGTACCCCTGAATGGGCTGTGTCATGACATACCCCTGAATGGGCTGTGTCATGACGTACCCCTGAGGGCTGGTCAGTAGCAGTAGTAGTTTCCCGTGTGGGGAAGGATGATGGAGGTTCCCCGGGATCTGCATCTTCATGAACACCATACCTTGGCCTCAGTTGCTCAATGTGACGTCGCCATGTACTTCCCTTTGAGAGAACTCGAACGTTCACACTGCGGGTACCAAATACTTTCGTGACCACGGCTGGAACCCATCTAGGGTCCTTGTCTCGCCTTGGGCCACAATACAGGGCATAACACGGCATTCCCACCTTGAAAATGTGATGAACTGCTTGTTGGTCACTGATTTCCTCCGCTTGTGATTTTGTGGCTTCTCTTGCTTGCCGTCCCTGAACAATATGTGCAGGTGAAGGAAGCAGGGTATCAATTTTGCTCTGTATTTGCCGACCGTTGAGGAACTCGCTTGGCGAATATCCCACTACCAGAGGCGTCCTACGGTACTGCATGAGGAACTGTTGAAGAGCAGACTTTGGTGGGAGCGAGGACTTCACAAGAGCTCTTTTGAAGGTCTGCACCAGACGCTCTGCTGCTCCATTTGTAGCAGGGTGATAGGGTGCACCTGTGAGGTGAATGATACCCCTTTCCCGACACCATGCTTGAAATTCTTCCGACGAGAAGGTTGTAGCATTGTCAGAAACGATGTGCGGGTAGCCAAAATGGGCGAAGTCCTCTTCCAACAAGTCTGTCGTAGCTTTAGTTGACGTTGAAGTAGTGGGATGAATACATGGGTATTTGGAATACGCATCCACCAGTACCAACCAATTGGTTCCCAGAAAATTAATGGCATGATCTACATGGATTCGGCTCCACGGTTTCTCCGGTAGCATCCACGGGTGGTTAGCGGGCTTGGCAGGTTTGGTCTGGTGTTCTGCACAGGTTTGGCACCGATGGCATTGATTTGTGATGTCTGTATCAATCCCGGGCCAATATACTGCTGTGCGTGCCAGTTGTTTCATTCGCTGAATCCCAAAATGGCCTAGATGAAGTAGTTCCAGGACTTGTGGTTGAAGAGTGGGCGGAATAACAACTCTTGTTCCATGAAGTAGGCACCCATGCACTGTGGACAGTGACACTGAAAGTTTCCTGAACTGTTCCACTGAATACTCCTGTGCTTGGTTGTCTGGCATGGCCTTCACTGGCCATCCTTCTCTGCAGTACCTCATTACATTTGCGATTACAGGGTCTTTGGCAGATTCCTTCGCCAGAACACCAGGATCCGCTGGGTTCAACTGCAGACTGATGACTTTGATAGTGCATACTGTGTCAATATCTGCCTCACTTTCCTCACTATCAAATGTCGCATCTGGCCCCGCTGGAAGGCGACTGAGTGCATCTGCATTGCCGTGGTCTGCAGTTCTTCTGTACTCGATGGAGTAGTCATATTGGCTGAGCATCAGTGCCCATCTTGCCAGTCTGTTGGCTGCCAGTGCTGGAGTTGCCTTGGTGGGACCAAATAATGCAATCAGTGGTCTGTGATCAGTCACCAGGATGAAGCGTCGGCCATAGAGAATTTCTTAAGAGAGAAGATGATAGCTAAGGCTTCCTTTTGAATTTGGCTATATCGCCGCTGAGTGTCTGTGAGGGTCTTTGAAATGTTTGCGATCGGGCGCTCACTGCCATCTGCGTAGCGGTGGAATAAAACGGCCCCGAGACCCACTTCCGATGCGTCACATGATACCCCCACAAGAAGTGAAGGATCAAAATGGGCCAGAACTGTGTCAGCACAAAGCATGTCCTTCAGCTTCTGAAATGTTGCCTGCTCTTCTGAACCCCATTTCCATTGGATCCCCTTTTTCGTTAGCCTGTAGAGTGGATCAGTGATGGTGGCCAGATTGGATAGGAACTTGTTGTAGAATTGAACCGATCCAAGAAAAGAGCGAAGGCTGCTGACATCTGTAGGAGCCGGCATACTCACAACTGCGTCAACTTTGTGCCCCTTTGCAATACCGTGGTTAGATATAATGAATCCCAGGTATTCAACAGACGGCTGTGCAAACGAACATTTCTCCAGACAACACCTTAGCCCCCTTTCTTGCAGTCGCCGAAACAGTGCCCGAAGGTTTTGGAGGTGGCTTGAAGCTGTGTCACCACTGACTAGAATGTCATCTAGGTAGACACAAACACCCTGAAGATCGGCTATCATCTTGTCCATGACTTCTTGAAAGTACCCTGGAGCAGAGCTAATGCCGAAGGGAAGCCGACATTGTAGCAACACACCTCTGTGTGTACTGAGAGCAAGACGTTTCTGGCTTTCTGGACCCAACTTGATTTGGTTGTATGCATCTGCCAGATCTACCTTCGAAAATCCATAACCGCCAGACAGTTTCCGCATTAAATCATCAGGAAGAGGCATACGATAGCGGTGTGTCTCCAATTGTGAATTGAGAATAGTCTCCGCACACCCGTATCTTTGCTGGCTGGCCAAGGGCACCTTTCTTTCGAATAGGGACGACCGGTGTACCGTAATCATTAAACTGCACAGGCTTCCATACACCTTTAGCAATTCCAGCCTCGTAAGCTTGATTCAGGTCGTCTTGAATTGCAAATGGAACGGTACGTGGTTTACAGAAAACTGGTGCCGCATTCTCCTTGAACTTCACTTCCAGTTCAAAACCTGTTAAACACCCTAATTCTTTCTTGAATAAATCCGGAAATTCTTCACAGAGCCCTTGACATGCCATTTGGAGTTGGGCATCCGGTTGGAGATTCTTAAAAACCGGTTCGACCGAGAAGTCATCCTTTAGCTGGTTCTTTAGAATGAACGTGCACACCTAAAAGAGCCTGAACGTTGACACCAAGCTGGACAATGGCATTCCGACCTAACAAGTTCAGTCGCGTTGAATTGGTCACTGTGAAGGTGAGGATGATGTTCTTAGACTCCGCTCCCTGCAGAGAGGTGACTGCTTTGAATGTGCCTAGCGTGTGTAGTGGCTGGCCATTGGCCACTTCATAACGACAGGTGGCTGGCTTGAGGGATGGCTTTCCGAGTTTAACCCAGAAGTCATGAGAACAGAAGTTGTCGGCTGCACCGGTGTCCACTTCAAAGATGAAGGCCTGACCCTGGATCCGAACATGTTGTTGGAGTTGTGGAATCGAACTGATACTCTTCACTGTCTTGGTCTCAAATTTGGTGATGTTCTTCACAGGTTGTGATCCTCTTCTCTTCTGGAGACATGCACTCTCGATATGCCCCAGCTTCTGGCAGAAATGACAAATACTGTTCATGTGAGGACAATCCTTCGATGCATGATCGGTTTTGCCACATCTAGGACACGTTCCCTTTGGAAAACCCTTCTTTTGACTGCCAAACTTGAAACCTGGTTTCAGATTGACGGGGCTAGTCATTTTCTTAGTAGCCTGGATCTTGTGTACAGGTGTTTGTTGGATAGATGTGTGCTTGGCCCCATACACGGTCTCCTTTGCAACTCTGGCCGCATCTTCAGTCTCCACTGCTGTTGAAATAGCCTTGGCAAACGTGAGCTCGCTGCCCTTCACCTTGAAAAGAGCTTTGAGAACTGCTTCGTTGTTGACCGAGCACATGAAACGCGTGCGCATGGCTTCATCAAGAGGGTCTTTGATAGAAGGGAAATCGCACGTTACAGCGTCTTGGCGAATTCTCGCGGCGAGTTCATGAATCGTCTCCCCGGGCTTACGCTGCATCTCGGACCAGAATTTGAAGCGTTCTCTGACGATGTACCTGGCTGGATCGAATTGGTTCTTCATGAAATCGATGATTTCGTCGATGGTGAGGTCGTTTATATCTTTTGCTGGCGACTGTTGTGACGCGAGGTTACAAAGTAATTTGTACGTTACCTTGGATTGACTCGTAAGGAAAACTTGCGCGGTTTTGTTCTCCGGTACCGCCAATGAAAGTATAGAACCGTGCCAGATAATCCGTCCACAACTCTGATGTCGAGTCGAAAGGTGGAAAACTAGGGATGGAAGGTGCGGGCATGGGCTTATCTAACCCTTTAGCGATGGCTGCTACGAGCGCTTCTGTTTGTTCTCGTTGGGAATCCATTTGCCGCTGGAAGAGCTTGATGAGTTCGCCTAGTTCTGCCATGATAGGAAATCCTGCCGACTACGCCAATAAATCTGTTGTGTTTCTGAACACACCAAAGATTATTTGAATGAAAGTTACAGCGACAGAGAACAAGAACACTAAATAACGCACACTCGTATGTGCCTAACAGTACCTTATAAGGGCAAATTCATAGAATGTTCTAGAATCTTAGAATACACTTCTAATTAATCATAACACAGTACCTTGAAGAGTGAACACACCCACAAGAACAACCTGTTCATGGGAAAAGATTATCAAAGCATAACAGAAGCTCTAAATATATTACAAAAGTCTTGTATAAAATCTCCGAGTATAGAAAACAAGCATTTATAAAAAAAAAGTGCATGTAAATACGCACATTGTGTAGTCACTACAAGCAATCATACATCAAATGCACTCTGGCACTTTGTCTACACTATGACAAGAATCAAATCATTGCATGCAGAAGGCAATGTGTTTACTATCCTATATAGTTCTTTTTGAGTGACACAGAATTGGAAGTAAGGAATTTGGAAATAGTTTACGCCAGAAGACACAATCCTGGAACTAAAACATGCATATTATTGTTGATAACCACCGATATTTCCTGATGGCTAATCTTACATGTGCAACTAGGAGTACATGTAGCTTTCAATGATGAGAATCACAAATGGCAGGAGGCCATCACCCCCATTTTTTTTTATTTTTTTTTTGGGGGGGGGGGGGGGGGGAGTGGAGGGCGTGTGGCTGCACTTAATTAAATGCATACGGTCATTTTAGCCTTATAAACAAATAGCTAGACATAGCATTTTATGCTACTATATAAAATTCACATTTTTCCTATGATCATATCATTAGTACTAATTTCCTTGGAACTGAACAGTACTCATTCTTGCTGCCCACCTCACACTTTGTAACCTGCAAAAAACCCTTATATGTTTAGGGCCATAGGGGCTTAACCTAAACAAAAAATGTTTTCATTTAATCATGCGGAAATTAACCATAAATTGTGACATCCAAAAAGCTGCCCCTACACTTTGCCACAGCATTTAGTATGCAGAGTTGTGCAGAGTCTGCATGCCAATCATATGCAGATGAGTATCATTGAAGTGTTCTATGCATATGGACACTTCAATGATACTCATAGTAGTTATGCAGATTCGGCACAACTAGAGTGTATGCATACTAAATGCGTAGTGCAAATATTAATTTTCGGCATTATCTCTGTTTTGGACCGCAAGACATTTTAAGTGCATATATAAACTACGTACCCGGGACTGGAAACGGACGTTGTTAACACCAATTAGCGAACGGACACAGTGCAAAAAGTTTGTTATGCGACACTGTATATTATAACGTATATTCGAATATAAGCAGCAATATAAGCTGTCTGCGTATTGAACATTATAAGCAAATGCGTATATTGAAATATTGTCAGTCACGTGCGGTTTCTGGTATCTTAGCAAACCTTTGAATTTCATTAATGTTACACGGTTTGGTGAACCGCGCACTATCGTAATTTGGGCTTTGACTATCCGTAAACCAGTCCTCCGCCCCCCCCCCATCCCCACTCCCCCTTTGCATCTGCTTGGTTTATAAAACTTTTCTTCGCACATATAAGTGGTACAACACCAAACACAAATATTCAAACACCATAGTACCTTAAGACAGCGGTTCCCAAGTACTAACTTAGTGTGACCTGATAAAGACGAGAATATAATAACATTTGGCGCCAATTGAAATGGCCATACTTACCTCTAGTGATGGACTTGTTGGTGCTGACTAACCAAATGCGCACAAAAGAAAAATACATTTCAGTGCCCCCAGCATACTTACCAGTTCGAATAGAAACGCTGCAGAAAAGCAAAATGAAGGTAGCAAAGCCATTGCGTACTTACCTCAGCAGAATCGACCCGCGCTTGTGATAGCCGAAACCCATAGTCCTTGAGACAGCGGTCCCACGTACTATGTGACCTGATAAAGACGAGAACAATAACATTTGGCATCAATTGAAATGGTCATACTTGCCACTGTGTAACTTACCTCAGCAGAATCGGCCGCTTGTAATAACCGGAGACCAACCCCAATAAAGTGCATTGCACACAAATTGTGAGTCGCTTACCGTATACTAGGCTTGCTTTCAGCAGGTTGACGAGGCTGATGTACTACATCACAAACGCATCCCCAAAATAACACAAACGTGATAAGCAAAGTCATGTACCTTTCCAGGCCATGCACACTCACACAGGAACCCGCCAAAATTAGCCATCACGTGCAATGGCATACTCTAATTGGTGCACTTTTAAATTTGGTTATAAATAGTGAATAAAAACGATAACAGCACTAACCTATTGACAAGTAAGACTATCACCTATTTCTTGAACTGGCAGAAATCTTCAATGTTACAACATTTACAAGCCTGCGTGAAATTGTAAAAAACAATAGAGGTTGTGGTAGGTGATGATGTCTCCAGGACAGAGGAGTGTTCTCATTGGTGGGTAGTTGATATGAAAAGATTGAGAAGCTATATGAATGTGTTGAGTACACAGATCAAAGCCATACAAGCATACAAGCAAATGCAACCAAATACTAGACACATGGCTCAGATCTAAAAATCTTGCTTAGAATGAAAAATAGACCCCTTGCAGCATCATCTCAGTGGCCATGATATAAAATTGTGCGCTGTTCGAATGGATGAATGCAGTACTATAGAATCGAAAAAAAAAAATAATCTGCATCCTTGCAGATCTTTTGTTAACAAAAGAAGTGAATTGTTGCATGCTCTCTTGGGGTTGTACCACCCAATCACATAACATTTTAACAAGGTTATGCATAAGTGAAGTACACAACATGCCAAGACATGCATGTACACATGTACGTCATCAGAATGCTTCTGAAATGCTACCCATGGCTGATGAGTTTCCGTGAGTGCAGAGTTCGCGTACCCAGCCCACCCACAATACGCCGTTCTTATTACATCATTCAGTACATACATGTAATGAAAAATACACAATTACCGGTACAATTTTATACCCCAGGATGACGGGGCAAGGGGTCTATAGCAACTTTTTGTTTCCTCTCTCTGCTATTACCTTCCCACAGTAGTAACAATATAGACCTTTTCGTTCACGTCAAGCATGATGTCATAATTAAATATCCTGAGTACATCTGTTTTTGACTCTGAGCTATTTGTTTCAAAATGTGCATGATCAGTGAGGCCTTTCATTTGCCCAGGTGAAAATGAGTAGAAGCACAAGTCATAAGGAATGTTGTGCTCTCAACCCATACGTGTGCTGTGCGTATTTGTAGAATGCCACCTACATGCATTGTATGCTGGAAGATTGGCTGGAAAGGTAATTCCTCCAAAGAGTAACCCTAGATAAAATATGGAAATGGATAGCGATCGACTGAAACGGAACTTCGTGCACTTCGACATCATGTAGGTTACAGATTCCCATCTAATTTGGCTTCAGTCAATCCCACTATCCATTTCTGTCATTTATCTACGGTTATATTCGAACACCTTCCTGCCAATCTTCTTGCATACAATGCAAGTAGATGGCTTTCTACAAATACACATGGCACACGTACATGGTTTGAGAACATTCCTTATGACTTGTGCTTCTACTCATTCTCACCTGGGCAAATGAAATGCCGTGTCACTGATCATGCACGTCGCGAAACGGTGTCAGAATTCTACGTGCCCTAGAAGAATGACACCTGCAGGTAGGCTTTTGAATCAGCGTTAATAATTTTATTACCTGAAAGGTTCAATGCTCCGCACAGACCCTGAATGATGACACAGAAGGCTTATGCATCAGCTAATACGTGCATGCACATGTTTTATTGCACCCAGGCAACCCCCCACCCCCATTCTCTATCCAGCTACCTAAAGTACAAAGTTCCAGGAAGATTTGTGTAATCACTAGGGCTACATATTTGTTCTGCTCATTACATAAGGTAGACACAATTCCTAGTCTTCAGTCTAGACCAAATACATTGCAGTGATAATACTGTACATGTCAGTCAAAAACGTTAGCACTCTAAATATTTACCTGTTCTTTTAATTATTGTTGCAGGAATACTGCTTCCAGCACAGTTCATGGCGACTACGGAAATATTGTAGACTGTGTTATCGGTCAGTTCAAAGACAGCCTCTAGTGGTTTATTGGATTGGACCATGTAAGGTTCGTAGGCACTGTCATTGATACTGACACTGTAGACGTTAGCATTGGGAACAGATGTCCAAGTCACTTTAATCATCTTTGATGAGACATCGCTCACAGTGAGGGTTGGAGTGCCGGGAGGAGCTGACCATATTGGGATGGGAAAGTATTGACATCAATATGATCCACAATTTCTCATGACCTCAACATTAATTTGCAATAGAAGGGCTGCATAATTTTGTCACATGTTTGATTTTGATTTGGTTTGATATTGTCATTTCAATCAATGGATGCTCAGAATACATGTAAAAATAAACAATATGTATCTAATCTGGCCTATATGGACTATATCAATCAATCCATACATATGCACAATGCATCCCAAATAGTGGTGTCAAGTGTGAACATTTACTATTTGATGTGAATGAGCTACCCGGACATCATGAACTATTGGGTAGGTAATTATACAGCCGACCCATGATATTATTAAGGTGTGCATTTGACATAACTCTTACCAATGTGAACAGTGTTGAAAGTTATATAAATCAACAAAAGCTAATAATAAGAACAGCATTATTCAGTACAAAATATACCTATCAGATACTTACATGTATTTATTGCATTGAGGAAATGGTTTATATGCAATGATACAGCTGGGAGAGCCCAGACTATGGGCATGAGCTCACTCAGAACAATTCAAAAGTTTGTGACAAAAAGCATGTGCGCTGGATGAACGCTGTGCATGCTGTCCATGTGTGTGTTATTCGGGAATATTGCATCTCATTGTGCTTGCACAAACTACCAGCTCGGTAACCACGGTTTTACTACAAAGTCCAACACATTACTCAGTTGAGTCAGTGATTTGTATGTAGGATTGGGTTGAGTGCTGCAAAAAGCAAGGAGTGACAGTAGAATGGTACAGTATTAGCATTTACATACGACATTCTTCTATTATAGCTTGACTAATGTACATGTAGCCAAAGTATCTGCAGCATTTCTCCTGCCCGTAACCCATTCAACAGGAGAGTGTGAGCTGTGTACATGTATGTGTATCACTATGAATGTGTTTGCGGTGAGTGATTGATAATCGTGCGGCTGTGGCATTGAGGGAATGAATAGCTGTATTTATTCTGTCATCAAAACTGCTTAGTTTTGAAGTAAGCATTTGTTTGGCATAGTATAGAATACCCCTGTGGTTACAACCTTCCTCACTATTGATGGTTTGCTAAATAAACAAGTGAATACTAGGGAACAGTAAATAACCAGAGAGGTCACTAGATGTACCAAAAATCCAAAAACACACTATCAGTCAGTATCGTCCCAGAGTACTTACAAAATGTGCCCATTGGTTCAATACATACCATCGAGTGGTATAGTAAGCACAATCTTAGCAACCATCTATTGTTTACAAAAGGTGTCAACTACAGTACCTAGAGTACGCTACAGCTCCATGAGATCTGATCATGCTTCATTACAATCTTTAACAGATTAGTGTCATGTAAACATCATGCTTTCCTTCTCCATGACTTGTAATACAGCTGGAAGTTCCAGATATCAGCATAGCATATAGCCCTGTCCCATGCAAACATGCCACCCAGCCACCCACAAAGCCACCCTAGACAGTCTGCCGTAGCCTCAGCCTGTACAATTCCAGCCTAGTAGCTAAGATAAAGGCACTCGAAGATACAAAGAGTTTCAAAATGAGAGCTTGAAGTGAGCACAATATGTGGCTCTCTGAGGGCACATTCGATTGAGGATGTTTGTAATGGGTGTCCACTTGCAATTTCATACGATTTAATGACCAGCCACTAACTGCCTTAATGTGGTTTTAAAAATAGCAAACTAGCAATCTTGTTCCAATACTGTAACTTTGCTCGGACTCACACTTGGTACATGTACTCTTCTACCATACATTATATAACTTGATAAAAAACATTCTTTACATTACATTAAAAAAACTCCATACTTACCAACCACTGATATGGTTGCATTTCCAACAGGAGTTGTGGTGAATGGTGATGTTGTTGAGTAGCTGGAACATGAGACCACTAGACCATTCATTGCTGATATGACCACCACAGAGAGGGTGGAGGTTAGACAGTACACATTGCTAGTAAGAGGAGGTGTGTTGGTCACTGTGAAGGGTCCACATGTGCGACTTGAAGAACTGGTCAGACAGGATAGTCCTTGTGCTGGTGGACCTTGTGCCAGTAAAAGTGTGGATCCTGAGCACTCACCCACTGATGG